>CM077097.1:94109746-94535879 GCA_039513925.1 Platanthera zijinensis
TGCGGTTATGCACTCTTCAAATAGGAATCCATTTTCTGAAAGATCCTGGCTTTCGTGCTTTGGTGAGTCGTCCGAGTTCGATGACCTATGTTGTGTTGAAGGGATATCTATATGATCCAATCGATTGCGTAAGGGCCGCGGTAGCAACGGAACCAGGGAAAGTATACAGAAAAGACAGTTCTTTTCTATTATGTATTATTATATTCTCATTCTTTCTAATTAGATTAGTGATATTTTTGTCTTCTAGTCTGAGTTTTAGTATTTTTGTCTTAGTTAGTGATCCCGGCTCGGCGAGTCCTTTCTTCCGTGATGAACTTGTTGCACCAGTCCTACATTTTGTCTCTATAGACCGAGGAGAAAGGGGGCTCCGCGGGAAGAGGGTTGTACCATGAGAGAAGCAAGGAGGTCAACTGCTTCAAATATACAACATGGATTATGGCAATGCAATGGAGTTGGGCCCTCATGTCGATCCGAATGAATCATTCCACGGGGGTCCATCTTTGCCTGCTAGGCAAGAGGATAGCAAGTGACAAATTCTGTCTCGGTAGGACATGTCTTTCTATTACTATTCAATTCATAAATGAAAATGAAGTAGTTCATGGTGGGGTTACCGTTATCCTTTTTTATTGTATGTGTTCCTAAGAAAAGGGTGTTGGTACCCTAGTTTTAATTTGGGCAATGTCATATCAATTAGACTAAATTGACCCAAGAATTATCTATGGTCAATTGTTAGACTAAAGGTTAGTCTACCTTAGGTTAGGTTAGAATAGACCCAAGAAGGTTAGTTGAGAAAGGATTGAAATGAAAATTGGTTAAGTATAAATGTGTTCGACGATAGTCGAACCTTGCTCGACGATCTTCGATTGTTGACCGACGATCTCAGAGTTATATGAACTCTGAAGTGGGCTCGATGATCTGCTTATTCAGATCGACGATCGTGTAGCCTTGGTCGACGATCTCTGTTAAGACAGTTTTTCTTCAGGTCGACGATCTGCTTGTTCAGATCGACGATCTTTGATCTATGGCCGACGATTTATGTCTGCTATTATCAATATTTATTTCATTTGATCCCTTGTTTTATTTCCTCTTGTTTAAAACATATTTTATCCAGGATATTCTGCTTAATTTAATGCTTATACTCTTTTGCTTATTTGCAATACTCCTTATGCATTAATTAAGAGTTTTGGCAGAATAAAGTCATTTGACTTATTAGAGGAAATCGTGGATTCTTTACAGCTGTAATATAGCCATTAGGCTTTGTTTCCTGTGCCAATTTGTAAAGTCAAATTGATAGGATATTTTTAATATCCTTAATTCTTTTTTGGGAATGACAAAAACGATTATAGCTGCAGTTTCTTTATTTGATTTATTATATTATTTGGAAAGATTTTTAGTGCAGGGCTCGAGGTATTATCAAAAGAAAAGAGGTCTCTATATTAGCAGTGAGGTCGGCTGAATTCATATATACAACCCAGAATATTCTAACAATAGATACAGAACTAGAACTCTCAAGAGAAAGAAATCTTCTTCTTCTTCCTGAGTTCATCCTGTCTTCAGGAAAACCAATACACTCAGAGTTCAAGCCTTCAAGAAGAAGAACCTTCCCAAATTGCTGAACATCATTGCTACAACCTCCCAGATTGCAAAAGCTGCTGAAGAAGAATATTCATCAAAATCTTGACTCTTCTTCAAGGATGCATCAGAAAGACATTCAAAGCAATCTGAAGATCCTGCACCCTGAAGCAAAGTTTCTTCCTGGACATTCTCTAAGCCAGGGGGAGCTTTGATTTTCTCAGAGCAATCCACTAGCTTTTCTGAACACAAAGAAGACATTTTTTATCCTTCTTTTAACCTCCTTGTAAAAGGGTTATTACTCCCTTCAAAAGTGAACTTCTGGTGGCAGGGCACCTGATAAAAAACCCGTGGTTGGTTTTTTGGGCACCTGATCAAAAGCCTGAAGGGTCTTTAGATCTACCTGAAGCAGATCTACTGGTGGCAGGGCACCTGATCAAAAACCTGTAGTGGATTCCTACCAGGGTGGTAGAAGAGTGGATGTACCCAATTGGGGAACCACTATAAAGCTCTTGTATTGTCTGGTTGCTTATTTTGATTAATGCACTGTGGCTGTGATAGTTTTAACTAGATTACTAATTGCTGTGTTAGGATAAAAGTTCAACTGAAACTTCAGTTAGCTTCCCCTTTTATTCACTACACTCTATTAGGCTATAGGTTTAAAGCTTTTATCTTTCTATTCCGCAAATAGCTCTAAGAGAAGTGTTTAGAGTCTCCTTCTTTTTGAATACTCTATTCACCCCCTCTCTAGAGTAGTAAGTATCTTATCCCCTCATTTTCATTATAGTCAGGAGGTGGCACTACACTCAGACTTGCAGATGATGTAGCAATAGTTGCAGCAGGTGGTGTTGGTGGCCCTATTAAGATAGAAGAAAAAATATCTTCATCAATAGAGTTCATATAAAGTCTGATTCTTGCCTTCCAGATGCCAAATTTGGCTAAGTTGCATACTGGAGGTTTGGTGCTAGACTAATCTTTGTACTGGGCCATGAATTTAATGTGAGAGTATATGGTTTCAAAATATCTTAGAAGAAGAAAGAGAAAAATCTCTTCAGAAAGCTAAAGAAAAAGAGGAAGCTTTGATAAAAGATATTGATGATCTATATGCAAAACCTCAGTCCTCACATTCTGATGATGAGGATGAGAATTCTGATGACTCAAAAGGATATAAGAAAAAGAAAAAGATTGCTCAAAAGAAGAGGAAGGCTGTAGCTCCAGCTCCTCCAAACCCTGACCATGATGTTCCCTATTATATTCTGAAAGGGATTGATACTAAGTCTAAATGCTTTGAGGCCTTGATGTGGTATTCCAAAAATGCCCAGAAAGCAAGGAAGAAAAGCAGGAAGAACTCTCCTCCTCCCAAGGGGATTCAGAGAGGTCCTCCTCCTCCCTCTACTGGTGCATCAGGCAATGTAGCTCCCAGATCTTCTGCTCCTCCTGCCAGACCAAATCAATCATATATCTATCAAAGGAAGGGAAGGCAGCCTCCTCCCAGCAGTTATTATAATCAGAGGCAGTCTAGGCATTCAAACATTCCAAGAAAGCAAGTAAAGGAAGTTGTATATCAACAACCAACCTTCTCCCCTCCTCAAGCTCCTAGGTCTCCTCCCAAAAGAAAAGTTTCACCTCCAAATGAGAAATAAGCTCAAGCTAAGCCATTATATGCCAAAGGAAAAAGAGTTATATACTCTGATAAATCAAGCAAGAAGTATGTTGAATGTGCTCCTCCATCTAACCTTGTGATTCAAGAGCCAAAAGTTTCAAATGTCAAACCATCTCAAGAGCAAGCTGAGAGTTTTCTAGCTTAATCAGTAAAATTTAAGACTGTAAATCCATTGGATCCAGCTGATGAAAATACTTATGAAAGTTTAGAGCTTGATCCTAATTTCAAAAGGGCTAGACTTCTAGAATTAGTGGGAGCTGCTCAAATCAGAAAAGCTAAAGCTGAAGGTCAAGATATCTCAGGGATTTTCTACAATGTCAAAGTACAGAAAGAAAGAATTGGATAGGTTCCAAGTTAGTTCAGAAGTTTTTCATGCTTCAAAGTACATGGAAAGACATCCTGAAGCTGTTTTGCCTAGAGCTGGAGAACAAAAGATTATTGGAGAGCAGGACTTGAAGTTATCTAAGAAGGATGCATATGATCCTCAGAGAAAAATCATTTTCTCTCCTGCTGCTTCTATTCCCCCTCCAGATTCAGTTAATAAATAATTGTGATATTTGTTTTGATTATCTGATTTATTCAAATATGTTTGATGATATATCTATTGATGTTTTTTTCTTATCTGTTTGTATTTTTTTTCTGTTTGAGTGACATCACCCAAATAGGGGGAGATTGTTGGTACCCTAGTTTTGATTTGGGCAATGTCATCTCAATTAGGCTAAATTGACCCAAGAATTATCTATGGTCAATGGTTAGACTAAAGGTTAGTCTACCTTAGGTTAGGTTAGAATAGACCCAGGAAGGTTAGTTGAGCAAGGATTGAAATGAAAATTGGTTAAGTATAAATGTGTTCGACGATAGTCGAACCTTGCTCAACGATCTTCGATTGTTGACCGACGATCTCAGAGTTATATGAACTCTGAAGTGGGATCGACGATCTGCTTATTCAGATCAACGATCGTGTAGCCTTGGTCGACGATCTCTGTTAAGACAGTTTTTTCTTCAGGTCGACGATCTGCTTGTTCAGATCGATGATCTTTGATCTATGGTCGATGATTTATGTCTGCTATTATCAATATTCATTTCATTTGATCCCTTATTTTATTTCCTCTTGTTTAAAACATATTTTATCCAGGATATTCTGCTTAATTTAATGCTTATACTCTTTTGCTTATTTGCAATACTCCTTATGCATTAATTAAGAGTTTTGGCAGAATAAAGTCGTTTGTTTTATTAGAGGAAATCGTGGATTCTTTACAACTGTAATATAGCCATTAGGCTTTGTTTCCTGTGCTAATTTGTAAAGTCAAATTGATAGGATATTTTTAATATCCTTAATTCCTTTTGGGGAATGACAAAAAAGATTATAGCTGCAGTTTCTTTATTTGATTTATTATATTATTTGGAAAGATTTTTAGTGCAGGGCTCGAGGTATTATCAAAAGAAAAGAGGTCTCTATATTAGCAGTGCAGTTGGCTAAATTCATATATACAGCCCAGAATATTCTAACAACAGATTCCGAACTAGAACTCTCAAGAGAAAGAAATCTTCTTCTTCTTCCTGAGTTCATCCTATCTTCAGGAAAACCAATACTCAGAGCTCAAGCCTTCAAGAAGAAGAACCTTCCCAGATTGCTGAACATCATTGCTGTAACCTCCTAGATTGCAAAAGCTGCTGAAGTAGAACATTCATCAAAATCTTGAGTCTTCTTCAAGGCTGCATCAGAAAGACATTCAAAATAATCTGAAGATCCTGCACCCTGAAGCAAAGCTTCTTCCTGGACATTCTCTAAGCCAGGGGAGCTTTGATTTTCTCAGAGCAATCCACTAGCTTTTCTGAACACAGAGAAGACATTTTTTATCCTTCTTTTAACCTCCTTGTAAAAGGGTTATTACTCCCTACAAAAGTTAACTTCTGGTGGCAGGGCACCTGATCAAAAACCTGTGGTTGGTTTTTTGGGCACCTGATCAAAATCCTGATGGGTCTTTAGATCTACCTGAAGCAGATCTACTGGTGGCAGGGCACCTGATCAAAAACCTATAGTGGATTCCTACCAGGGTGGTAGAAGAGTGGATGTACCCAATTTGGGAACCACTATAAAGCTCTTGTGTTGTATGGTTGCTTATTTTGATTAATGCACTGTGGCTGTGATAGTTTTAACTAGGTTGTTAATTGCTATGTTAGGATAAAAGCTCAACTGAAACTTAAGTTAGCTTCCCCTTTTATTCACTACACTCTATTAGGCTATAGGTTTAAAGCTTTTATCTTTCTATTCCGCAAATAACTCTAAGAGAAGTGTTTAGAGTCTCCTTCTATTTGAATACTCTATTCACCCCCCCCCCCTCTAGAGTAGTAAGTATCTTATCCCCTCACTTTCAAAGGGCGTGGAAACACATAGGAACTCTAGAATGGAAATGGAAAAGCAAATCCAGTTCCTTCGGAAATGGTAGGTTAATCCTTGGCGCTTGACTTGGTTTTGCTTCCCCTCTTTTTTTTTTCACAATACCGAGTTGATTCTTCTCCTACCAGTCTCGAATAGAGCATGCTTAATAAAATCTTCTTCATGTAAAACCTGTTCGATTTAGATCGGGAAAATCGTACGTAAACCATGTGCTATGGATCGAATCCGTAGTCAATCCTATTTCCGATAGGAGCAGTTGATAATGGAATCCAATTTTTCCCATTATTTGACTATCCATAAAATAATAGTGCGAAAAGAAGGCCCGGCTCCAAGTTGTTTGGGAATAGTGGTGTTTAGTTTATCGACCCTTCGCTTTAGGAGATTAGTTAGTTCTATTTCTCGATGGGACCAGGAAGGGATATAACTCAGCGGTAGAGTGTTACCTTGACGTGGTGGAAGTCATCAGTTCGAGCCTAATTATCCCTAAACCCAATGTGAGTTTTTCTATTTGGACTTGCTCCCCTGCCGTGATCGAACGAGAATGGATAAGTGGCTTGTGGGATTGACGTGATAGGGTAGGGATGGCTATATTGCTGGGAGCGAATTCCAGGCTAATATGAAGCGCATGGATACAAGCCTTCGGCCTTGGAATGAAAGACAATTCCGAATCAGCTTTGTCTACAAACAAGGAAGCTAGTTGTAATGCAACTATGAATCTCATGGAGAGTTTGATCCTGGCTCAGGATGAACGCTGACGGCATGCTTAACACATGCAAGTCGGACAGGAAGCGGTGTTTCCAGTGGTAGGGTATATAAAGGGTGAGTAATGCGTAATAACCTGCCCTTGGGAGGGGAACAACTGGAAACGGTTGCTAATACCCCGTAGGCTGAGGAGTAAAAGGAGGAATCTGCCCGAGGAGGGGCTCACGTCTGATTAGCTAGTTGGTGAGGCAATAGCTTACCAAGGCGATGATTAGTAGCTGTCCGAGAAGATGATCAGCCACACTTGGACAGAGACACTACCCAGACTCCTACGGGAGGCAGCAGTGGGGAATTTTCCACAATGGGTGAAAGCCTGACAGAGCAATACCGTGTGTAGGTAGAAGGCCCACGGGTCGTGAACTTCTTTTCTCGGAGAAGAAGCATCGGCTCACTCTGTGCTAGGTAAGACAGAGGATGGATCGATTGGGCATAAAGCGTCTGTAGTTTTCCGTCAAATCCCATCAACGAAACTACGAGTACGGTAGGGGCAGAGGAATTAGTCGGAGGTGAGTAGTAGGCCTACGATTGGTGGGTGCATTAGTATGGATTAGTATATGATTAGTATAGGCAGAAGTTTCTAGCTTGCCTGTTCCATGACCGAAGGTTGAAGTAAAGCGATCGAAGGAGGCTTGGTTTCAGAAAGAAAGGGAAAAGAGATTCTTCCCCACACCTGATCGATAGTCAAATCACCCAGTTGATTCCGAAATGGGATTCACATAAAGCGAAGGATTTTGTTCTTCTTACTCCGGTTAGGTCCTATAGAAACAGCTGACTTACTCTTTCAAGTCAGCAAGTCAACTACCTTGAGTAAGAGAAGAAGGAATTTTGAAAGGCCATCCTTTTTCTTTTCACTCAAAAATAGGAAATGATTGATATCCATTCTCCGAAGAAAATGTAGAAGTGATTGTTTGATTTTTCAGTCTAATTCACTAAAAAATCACAAGAGAAAGACAATTTCTCTTAAGGGGCATATCGCTTTAGCCCTTCTTTGATTCTTAAGGTTAGGGAATCTTAGGCTTTTTTTCGGATGTACTAAGAAGAGATTTCTATATTCTATCAAATGGGTGCGGCCCTCTGGAGGTGCTTGTCTTATACGAGTCATTGAATTGCAGTCTCATTGCTATGGTATATGTTCTAGTGTCGTTGCTGAATTCCAAGCGCTAGATGATCTTACTGTTCAAATCAATATCAGAAAATGAAAAAGTACATGTCCTATTGTTCGATTCCAAAGTGATGGTTTCTTTACTTACTTCAACTGACGCCTTGGTAGTTTGCTTAGGACCAAGTGGTTCCTTGCTTCAGGTGGTTCGATCTTCTATCCGAGCTTTAGAGAGGAGAGCTGGTAGACTCATTCGCTAGCCCACTTGAGATATATCTGTCTTTCGATTCATGTATATTCCTTTTTTGACAGAGATTTCGCTATTAGGCATGGAGCACGAGTCCGTTACCAACCGTTTTTCTTAACCACCTCATTCGTCTCTTAAACAACGGGAGTGATTTCCTAATCCCCACGGTGTTGCCCGATAGTACATGGGGAGACTGATTGGACCTAAACCTTTAGACAACACCTAAACCTTTAGACAGAGACAAGGCTTCCTCTTCTCTTTTCCGGGCTAGCTCGCAAAACCTAGACTCCGCTTGGAAAACGTTCGTACGTTGCTAACCTTTTCTTCATTATTCTTCTCCTCTTATCTCCGAGTTCTTCTTGAATCGAGGAGTGAAATACAAGCTCAGCTAGGATAGTTTCTCTCTCGGCTTGGGTTGATCCTTCTCAACATGTTCATTGAAGACTGACTTATCTTCAGTAGTTTTTCATGTCATCCTTTCCAGCTGTACAACCTTGTTCAGTTAAGATAAAGTGACGCCTAGGGTATATAAAGGCGAAGAGGACGACTACGTCGATGAGCTGCGTTAGCAGCGACATAAATTCTTAACAACAAGCAAGCCAAGAACGCGCTGAGTGCTTTTAAGCGCCACTTCTACCACTTGCATAGCATATCGGTAGTAGCTACAAGACAAAAAAACTCACTCAAGAACGCAAGAGAAGTGCTTTTGAAAAGGTAAAAAGAAAGCATCTACTGAGCTAACCATCTAATCTAAGCAGTAGCATCTCAAATCAAGGAAGTCTGAAAGAGCATCTATCTACACAGTTAGCTGCCCCTACTTTGGGATATTGCCTTAGCTAGGTTGGCACCTAGGCTAAAGCTACTGTACAACACATGTTGGTCAGCGATGCCTCGCAGCAGGGTCTTGTTAGAGCCGGGCTCTGGAATGGAAGAATTGGTTCAGCATCAACCCCGGCCCCAGCTCGCATCGCTCGAAGAAGATCTTATCCCAAGGCTGGCTTTATATAGAGTGCTAGGATTCTTTTGAACCATCCGACATAGGCCAGTGAAAGCCTTTCGTCCACAGCATCTAACTGAGCTGACCCGCCTTAGTCTCCCAGATCCACTCATTGACTGAAGCACCTAGGATTTTCTTCCCCGCCTAATCAAAGCAAAGATTCTGATCTCATATCTCCTATATAGAATAGAATGATTCTTCTACGAATTTGATTTTTGTTACTTACTTTTCATAGTGATAGTTATTCTTCTTTTTTTTACTTTCCCGGGTTTTTGAGGCAAAACCCTTTTTCACTCCTGAAGTTCAAAACCAAATTTGCTTTTTGTTACTTTCCCGGGTTTTTGAGGCAAAACCCATTTTCACTCATGAAGGTCAATTGAAAATTCTCTTTTTGTTACTTTCCTGGGTTTTTTTAGGCAAAACCCATTTTCACTCCTGAAGTTCAAAATCAATTTTGATTTTTTATACTTTCCCGGGAGCCACTCTTGTCGGATTCACTCTTTTGTGAAAGCGAATAGAGGAGCGACTGTCAGGAGCGAAGATGAATTGGGCTTCTCTTTTGAATCTGATTAGGATTCTATGCACTAATGGTGATCTGAGGGACTCCAAGACCCCTATCATGCAGTCTTGAATAAAGATGTAGTTCTGCCCAACGGCCTGGAATGAACTCCAGACCTCCCCCAACCCCATTCAAAGCTCTAGTCTTCCTCCATTTAAGCGCACTTACTAGATTCTATCACTGGATTTGATTGATAGAATCTTGCTATTGCCAATTGACTGGCATAGTGGGCCTGCTCAACTAGACGAGATTAGGAATTTCTAAGACTTCCTGGACTACCGCCCCGTGGGCTTCCTGTAATTCAAGGAATTGAATCCAGGATCAAAGGAGATTAAGTGATGTAAAGCATAGGCGACTGAGTTGGAGCCGTGAGAAACAGGGGCGACTGAGTTAGAGCCACTACTCTTCCTAAGACCTGTAATCCCGCATCTATTGATGAAATTGGGCTTGGACCGGTAATTCCATCAAAACACCTTCGACCTTCCCTAGTTTCAATATAGTCTCGGCATCAATCCTCAACAAGATGAGATCAGCGCATCTCGAAAATCTTTTGTGAATCGTTACCGATCCTCTGAAGAAAAGCAAGGTAGTGTGAACTAAGCATTGTCGGATCTTGCCTGACTACGCCCCTCTCTCGGGCTAGGCTCTATTGGGCGGTGGTTCCTCGATCAACTAACTAACTCACTCATTCACAAGGTGACCCAGATGAGTAGATTTTAGATATTCTACCGCGAGAGTACACTTCAAACAAACACAATCTCGACGAAAAGAAAAACAAAAAATAAAAAGCAAGCCGGAGAGTGTCGTTTCACTTCCTCTCTGTCTTTGCCCAAGTCATCTAGATTCTCATTCTATATGTTCTGTCTTCTCTCTAAAGCGAGGTCGGGATGTCAGACTGTCATCGAAAGACACTTTCTACTCACACGGCTCGAACCCGACTTCCTAGACTGGATCGTGAGCTATCGATTGGTTCATTACTGACTCTACTACTATCAATGCCTAGTTCCCCAGTTGTTCAATCCCAAGTTTCGTCAAATGCCATCTCTCTCTTTCGTCTAGTTGAGACTCTCTTTCTCAATAGCCTACCTAGGCGGGGGTCTATATGCCCTGCCCATTGTTCCAGTAGTCCTGAAGCGGACCGTGAACAACACCAATCAAGGAAAGCTCGTCCGTCAGTGTGGAAATGTGGTTTTTCCTAATTTTCAAAGTAGCGATTCTGCAGTTGAGACTTTTTGATCCGAGGTTGGATACTGAATATCCCAATCTAGCTGCTTCTCATTTACGAGAATTCACGCTCTTCTATAGAATTGTCTAGAACGAATTCCATTGTCTTTGTCTTCTTCTTTCTTCTTGACAGGATTAGCGGTAATCAAATGATATGATAGTTGCAACTGGTACAAAAAGAGGAGTAGTGGTATGCATAACAGACAACCAAATTTAGAGAGGCCCGAATACCTGCTTTGACCGGCCCATGCCTGCTTTTAGTCTCCTTTGTTTGAACTTTTTCTTAATTTGAAGGTACAATGGTAATTTCTTATAGTAGGAAGTCGTCCTATTAAAATATAAGTTTAGGACTCCCTACTCCCCTAGGTTTAGGATACCTATAAAAAAGTGGAGAGAGGGTGTGGTTTAATCGTACGGTGGATACAATATCTTATCAAATTCAACGGTTGCAATCACTCCAATGAATTTAAAATTCATGCATTTCATATTTCTAATATGGTGGTTTAGATATATATATATATACTAATATACGAAAACTACTCTTTGGTGAAACATTGTCTGATGCCCCTGTATTGCCCTTATAGTTGTATTCATAATTACACAATTATACCAAACTTTATATTAGTATATTATAAAGATAATATCCTTTTAGGTAATTACACAACTTTACAATATTAAAATACAAAAAAACAGTAGATACCCTAAACCTATTGTCTCTAGCCTAGGAATGACAAGAGAAAAATTTATGTTTTAATGTTAAAATATAATTTGTTTTACAAAATAAAAATTTTATTTTTGATTTATATTTTTTTACGGTCATTTTGAGTACACATATGTATATGTTACGGGTCGGGCGGAGCCCGCCGTCGTCGGTCAGGTACTGTCGCGCGAGGCCATATGGGCGGGTACTGTCCACGACAAATGTTGCCGCCCACGACAAATGTCTCCTCCCACGACAAATGTTGCCGCCCAAGACAAATGTCGTCGCCCATGACAAATGTCGCCGCCCACGACAAATATCGTCCCCACGACCAATGTCGTCCCCACGACAAATGTCGCACCACCGGTGAATGTCGCATCCCGGCGAATGTCGCACCCCGCCGAATGTCGCACCACGTCGATTGTCGCACCCCCGCCGAATGCCTCCAGGGCCGAAGGCCCGTGCCCATCACTTGTATATATATATATCTTATATATATAAGGGAATATAGATATTTGGAGGCACACCGTAGATTTAATATTGGCCATTGGATCATGAGAGAGCGAAGATTTGGGAGAGAGAGAGTGGAGGGATAGGGAGAGAGAGGGGGAGGGAGAGAGAAGGAGATAGAGATAGAGGGGGGAGTGATAAAGAGAGAGAGGGAGAGATTAATTAATTTTTATAGATTAAAATTTGCAAAATTATATAAAATAAACATAGGAATAGTACTTCATATTTTTTTGCGGTCATTTTAAGTACTCATATGTATATGTTTTGAAAAAAAAGATTCTGAGTGCGTGCGCAATCCGCTCATAGGCGAGCGCAGCCAGCAGCGACGCATCAAGCACGGGCGAAGCCCGTGCGCAGACGGGCAATGCCTGCCTGGATGCGGCCGAAGGCCGCCCAAGAACATCGAGCACAAGCGTAGCACGCGCGAAGATGCTCGTGAGCACAGGCGTAGCACGTGCGAAGATGCTTGTGTGTGTGTGTGGGGGGGGGGGGGTAACAACATCACTGGAGCTATCCCTTCCTCCATTGAACTTATGGAGGAACAACATCACTAGAGCTATCCCTGCCTCCATTGGCAACATATCTTCGCTCCATTTCATTCTCTTTCTGAGTCTGCAGATGGAAGGGAATATCTTCACTGGGGAGCTCCCTGTATCTTTCTTCAATCTCACATCACTATACGATATTTATCTTGGATTCAACGACTTGGAAGGAACTCTGTAGATGGAAGGGAATATCTTCAGCATTTTCTGCTAAACAACAATTATTTTAATGGCTCAATTTCAGCTTCAGTGTAAAATGCACGAGCCTCCGGCCCGCGTGCCCCACGTCCGGGCCCATGATATGAGTGAGAAGCGCGCCACCACAGAGGGCTTCGTTCTTCCGCCCCCCGACGGGCTTCGTTCGCCCGCCCCCCGGCGGGCTTCGTTCGCCCGCCCCCCGGCGGGCTTTGTTCGCCCGCCCCCCGGCGGGCTTCGTTCGCCCGCCCATGACGGCGGGCTTCGTTCGCCCGCCCATGATGGCGGGCTTCGTTCGCCCGCCCATGACGGCGGGCTTCGTTCGCCCGCCCATGACGGCGGGCTTTGTTCGCCCGCCCATGACGGAGGGCTTCGTTCGCCCGCCCATGACGGAGGGCTTCGTTCGCCCGCCCATGACGGCGGGCTTCGTTCGCCCGCCCATGACGGCGGGCTTCGTTCGCCCGCCCATGACGGCGGGCTTCGTTCGCCCGCCCATGACGGCGGGCTTCGTTCGCCCGCCCATGACGGCGGGCTTCGCCCCCCCAACCTGACGGGCTTCGAATTTTCTTTTTTTGTAATTTATTCAATTATTACTTTCTTTTTGTTTGTTTTAAAAGGTATAAGTTCAAAAAGACAGAGGTATTGATAAAGATGTGACACATAGAATCCAAGTGGGTTGTTTGAAGTGGAGAGGTGCGACAGGGATCTTATGTGACCGTAAAGTACCACTAAAACTTAAGGGAAAGTTTTATCGTACTGCAATTAGACGCACGATGCTCTATGGTTCTGAGTGCTGGGCAGTGAATTGTGTACATGAGCAAAAATGGGAGTTGCGAAGATGAGAATTCTTAGGTGGATGTGTGGACATGAGATTGGACAAAATAAGGAATGAAAGTATCAGGGATAAGACAGGAGTAGCACCAATTGCAGAAAATATGCGAGAAGCACGTCTAAGATGGTTTGGACACGTACAAAGGAGACTATTAGAGGCACCTATTAGGCATTTTGAGAGTCTAGTCACTAGGCATGTTAAACGTGGGAGGGTAGACCAATAAAGACTTGGAATGAAACTGTAAGGAAAAGACATGATGTACTTAGAAATTAGTGAGATTATGACAAAAGATAGGGCACAATGGTGACAAAGGATCCATATAGCCGACCACATTATAATGGGATAAAGGCTTGAATATTGTTGTTGTTTTAAAAGGCATAAGAAAAATGCTAAAATTAAGTATATGTAAATAAAGCTGTACAAAAAAACATTATAACGCATGTGACATAATGGATAGGTGTTTGACTTTGAAATAGGGAGTTGGCGGTTCAATCCCACTTGAGTTTTTATTTTAATTTGTTTTATATTTTCCTATTCTATATATTATTTAGTCCCACGTTGAGGGTTTAAGAAGACTTTTCCGGCTTAAATAATAAGAGAGGAGAGTATTGTATGAAATTTGATAGTGGGTGGGCTATGCATTGTGGGTTGGGGTACATCGCGCCAGCTATATTCAATGTGTGTGGTCCAGACCAGGTAGATTATATTGTCGAGAGTCTTGGCTTTTTTTCATAAATCAAAGGGTAAAATGGTAATTTCTCATTGTATGGCAGAAGCCCTATAAAAGTCTTAGGTTTAGGACGACATATTATGCTAGATTTAGGGGCCCTATAAAAATTTATATGGACGGTCATGATTCATTTGTATGATCAAACAGTTAAGATGTTATGATCTAACCAAATCTTATGGTCCAGATTATTATATCTAGAGGGTAAAATGGGATAGCTCAATGTTTAACCAATGACATGTTTATTCATTTAATATATTATGCAGACACACACACGAGTGACAATGCACGGGGGGGGGGGGGGGGGGGGGGGGGGGGGGGGGGTGTGCGACAGTACCTGGCCAGCGGCGGCGGGCTTCGCCCGCCCCCGACATTTTTTAACATGTAATTTTTAATTCTTTTAAATTAAAAATACTATATTTATATATTTTTAAAATAATTTTTTAGTTAAACAAATGTTTTATTATTAAAATTTAATATATTATATATAATATATTTATTATTAATTGTTTTAAAATAATAAAAATTAAAAAAATCGAAAAAGGGCCTGAAAACCTCTCCTGATCCCCCACCTGTACAACCCCGTGTTCGCTGAGTGGGTCCACTAGGCCAGGTGAGCAGAACAGGGCAACATGCCTGCATCAAAACAGCGCGCGGGCAAACTCAGAGCGGCCAGCTCGCTCTCGCCAAAGCTAGGCGGGCGAGCTGGCCCATCCAGCCCGCGCCCGCCTGGAGCTCGTCGAAATGGGCTTGGATTTAGTCGAACTAAGCTCCCGACTTGAGGTCAGAGTTTGTCGAACGGAGCTCGACGTTCGTCGAACTCAATTTCTCGGGACTCCTTTCTGAAGTAGCAACTCGGAGCGGCCAGCTCACTCTCGCAAAGGATGGGTGGGCGAGCTGTGCGAGCTGGCCCACCCAGCCCGCTCTCCTATAGGCGACCTGGTCGCCAACCCGCCTCAGAACAAGGGTTGGCAGACTGTCGCGGCCTGGCTCACGCTCGCCAAAGGAGGGAAGGCGAGCTAAGGGAGCCAGGTCGCGTCCGCCTAAGCGGGATGGAGTGTTGCGGCGAGTCGACCTCCAGATCCTTGGGACCTGTCCAGTGGGGCCCAACGACCAAATTACATGGGTGCCCTTGCAGGTGGTGCCAATATCCTTCTAGAACTGCGGAGTTATGCTATTGGCAGACCTATTTGGACTTCACATAGCTGTTCAAAATAGTGGAGGTTGGCTATTTGCAGGCCGTTTTCAGAAAACTATAAATAAGACCCAAGGGGTACTTCCGAAGGCCGTCTCTCTAGTGTTCTTTCTCTCCCACTTCTGTCTTTTTGAGCCTGGTATTCTTGAGCTTTCTGAGGTACCTTAGCTTTAGCATTTAGCTAAGGGAGGGGAAGAACTCTAAGGATCTTTCGGGTGTGTGGAGGGACCTCCATGCTGGAGCCTTGGGTCTGCTCTTTGTCCTAAGCTTCTGGCTATCTAGCTCGTAGGAGAGAAGCAGGTGTGCGATCACTCCTTCCCCAAGGGTGAACTCCTCGAGACCAATTTTTTGGTTTCAACATTTTGTTGTGGTTAGCGTGGAGCGTGGTCAGCATAGAAAATCTTCCGTAAGCTCGATGGCTGGAGATGAAGGATGAGGTTCAAGCGGGGCCAACTCGCCGCCCCTCCCCCTCCACTCGCCACTGTGGGGATGCTAGAGGAATTCCAACAGGAGATGCAGAGCCTCATCATGTTCGAACTCGACACTCGCACCGAGTGCTCAACGTCAGCAGTACTCGTGGTCGCCGGCCTGGCCCTGGGGGGACGATGCACCCGACAGGCGAGCCGGGAATGAGGTGGCAGACGGTGGAGGCGAGTGCGAGCTGCATGGGTGAGTAATCTTCCCCGGCTCGGTGAGTGAGGGCCGATCAACCGAGATGGGGTGTGAGATCTCCCTACTCTCCCCGTTGAAGGGGCGAGCCCCTTTAGTGAATTCATTTCATCTTCCCTTGTTCTGGAGGGGTTCTGGGAGCTGGAGATGTCTTATTACACCGAGAAGGGAGACCCGGTCCAGCACGTCCAGTGGTTTGAAGATGTGGTCTTATTCTGATAGATGTTGGATGGGTTCAAGTTTAGGCTCTTTGCCATCGCTCTCAAGGAAAATGCGAGAGAGTGGTTCCATCAGTTGCCGGCTGTACAACCTCGGGCTCCCAGACTAGAGGGCCCAGACGAGAGGGCCTAGGCAATGAGAGGGCCCAAGCGAGAGGGTCCAGGCAACGAGAGGGCCCAGGCGAGAGGGCCCAGGCAACGAGAGGGCCCAGGAGAGAGGGCCCAGGCAACGAGAGGGCCCAGGTGAGAGGGACCAGACAACGAGAGAGCCAGGCGAGAGGTGTTATGCAAGACGGCCCAAGTGCTATGTGGCAGGAGATTGGCGAGTGAGTGCCGATGGGGGAGGCTTTACCGACGAGTGGCCAGTTCGCCACGCGAGAGGACTCCAGGGGAGGAGCTCTCGCCAAGAGGCGGTCCTCTCGTCAGGCGAGAGGACCCTATAGGGGAGTTCTCGCCAGGTGCCATTTTGGTTCAAGGCCAGTTCAGATTGGGCTGGGCCCACCTTTTGGACCCAAGGGGTGTTTTACTCTTTTATCCCGGGTGGTCTGCATTTAGCCCTTTTAAACAGCGGAGTTTTGCTGTTGGCAGACCTAGCCAAGGGTATCCTGGTAATTTCAGGATGGTTTAAGTGGGTTATTTGCAGTCCCAGTTCAGAATCCTATAAATAGACCGGTAAGGTGCCTTAGAAAAGGGGACACTCTCGACTCTTTTCACTTCTTCTAAGGCACCTAGCTCAGCATTGGCTAGGGAGGGGGAGAGCTTTAGTCTCTTCCGGGTACGAGGTGGGACCTCCTCGCTGAAGCCTCCTGTCTAGTTATTGGCCTTGAGTGTGATCCTAAGGGAGTAAGTGTGAGCTGCCTCTTTAGTTCCGAGCTTTAGGAGGAATCGACCTTGTTGGTTCCAACATTTTTAGTGCGGTGAGCGTGGATCAGCAGCTTGTGCGGAAGAACGTAGGGTACCTCATGGCAGGAGATATAGGAGGATAAGATGAGGGGTCCCCAAGCCAGGGGGTACGTCGGGAGGGCAGAGTTCATGACGTCCATCGGCGGGATCATGGACATGCTGAAGCAGATCGCACAGAGAGGGGAGTGCGAGACCCCCCCGCCCCAGGTGCCGGGCCTCGGGCTCCGCGAGGGGGCTGAACCGGCAAGGGTAGGCGAGGACGCACCCGGGAGGCGACTGGGAAAGGAAGTGGCGACGGAATGGAGTCGGAGAGAGATAGAAGGAAGGGAGCTTTTCCCTGGCCCAGCGAGTGTCGTCTCGCCCGTGGGGCTAGTCGCGCGAGTGGATATGGCGAGACCACCGGCGAGAGGGTCCCCTTTTTGCGAGTTGGTCCTATCGGAACCCATTTCGGAGGGGTTCCGCGAGCCGGAAATGACCTACTATGTGGGGAAGGATGATCCCCTCCAACATCTACAATGGTTTGAAGATGCGGTCTCCATCAGACCAATGACAGACGCCTTTAAGTGTCGCCTCTTCGCCATCACTTTGAAGGACCAGGCTAGGGACTGGTTCCATCAGCTCCCGGCAGGATCGATTTATTGCTTCGAAGACCTGAGAAGAAGTTTCCAGTTGCGCTTCTCGACCTCTAAGAAGAGGAAGAAGAATCTGGAGTCTTTCTTTTTGATCAAGCAGAAGGCGGACGAGTCCTTTGCTCAGTACGTGGATCGCTTCCAGGAGGAGATTCTGGACATCCAAGAGGTGCCTGGTTTCGCCCTCCAAATGGCCTTCACCGTGGGGTTGAGGGAAGGCTTCTTCAAGATGAGCCTAACCCGGAAGACACCGTTGTCCTTCGAGGGGTTGATGGAAAAGGCAGCGAAGGAGATAGCCATGGAGGCAGCGAACCCGGCATTTGCTAAAAAGTTGGCAAGGTTGACGGAGGTGGAGCAGAGAGAGACAGGAGGAACGAGGCAGGAAGAGGGAAGGATAAGGGAGGAGCCAAGAGGGCCCGCGCACCCGGAGTTGGGCTGGCGGCAACCGGGAGGTCCAGTTCCGGGACCAGGAAGAGGTCCTCCTCAGGGGGGAAGAAACTATTATCCGGGACCAGGGAGGTTTCATCCGCTAGGGTGGGGGCATGGTCCGAGGCCACTCCCACCCCCGCCTCAGCAAGCTATGGCCATTGGTCGAGGGAGAGGAAGAGGAAGAGAGCGTGGGAGAGCAGGAGTGGGGAGGAGGAGGAACCCCCAAGAAGGGAGATGCGGGGGAGGAGTTTTGCCATACTGTGACTTCCATGAGGAGAAGGGTCATGCGACAGCCACTTGTCCGGAGTTCTTGGAGTTGAAGAGGGGGAAAGGAGGAGAAGACCAGCAACTACCGGTGCAAATAGTGGAGATGCCAGGAGCCGCGGAGGAGGATCGATGCGTGGATCAGTCGGACACAGGAGATCGAGGAGGGATCGAGGTAATTCATGGAGGGGTGGGGATCGAGGCCACCCGGAAGGCCAGTCTCCATACCATATACCATCGGAGCGTTGCCTCGACGTCGCAAGCCCCGCCCTCGGATGAGAAGATCACCTTTTGTAGAAGGGACCTACCTGATCATGAGGACCCTTTCTACGATGCGTTGGTGATCAGGACCGCTATTGAGAACTTCACGGTGTCCCGAATCTTGGTGGACAATGGGAGTTTCGTCAATGTAATCTTCAAGAAGGCATTTAACGAGATGAGGGTGGAGGCCCGAAGGGTGTTGGCGGCGGATGGGCCGTTGTTTGGTTTCTCGGGAGAGAGGAAGGAGGTCGAGGGAGGAGTAGGACTCCAGGTGACTCTGGGGGGGCTGTCCAGGAACTGCCGTTTTGTGATAGTGGATGCCCCCAGTAGCTATAATGCGAGTTTTGGGTGCCCTTTGATCAGCGCCTTTAGATGTGTACCATCCTCGTTCCATCAGTGCTTGAAGCTCAATTCGGGAGGAACCTAGATCAGGGTAAGGGGGGATCCAAAGGCGGCTCGGGAGTGCTACGTGACGGCGGTCAACACCATTTCATGGAAGGGTGACACATAGGAGCTAGAGAAAAGGATGGAAGGAGAGGAGCTAGAGAGAGAGGAAGCAAGTGTGGAGAGAGGTGGTGCAGTGGAGCCAGAAATGGCTGGAGAGCAAGTGGCTGGAGGAGAGGAGCTGGAGAGAGAGGAAGCAGGAGTGGAGAGAGGCAGTGCGGTGGAGCCAGCGATGGCGGGAGATCAAGTGGCTGGAGGAGAGGAGATGGAGAGAGAGAGGAAGTAGGAGTGGAGAGAGGCGGTGTAGTGGAGCCATCAATGGCTGGAGAGCAAGTTGCTGGAGGAGAGGAGCTGGAGAGAGAGGAAGTAGGAGTGGAGAGAGGCAGTGCGGTAGAGCCAGCGATGGAGGGAGAGCAAGTGGATGGAGGAGAGGAGCTGGTGAGAAAGGAAGCAGGGGTGGAGGGAAGCCTTGTAGTGGAGTCGGAGATGGCTGGGGAGCAAGAGCGTAGAGGGAATGGAGGAGGTGTTGGGGGGAAGAAGAGAAAGAGGGAATCATCAGAGGGGAGCCTGGGAGAAGAGAGAGGAAGGGACCATGAGAGGGTGGTTGCAGTAGAAGTCTTGGGAGTGAAGGAGTATGGGTCAAAGGAGCTGGAGGAGGACCTGAAGGAGCCAGAGGAAGAAGAACCCTCGAGGTTGAGGGCGGCCGTGGAAGTTCTAGAGATGGAGATCCTGACAAAAGACGGAAGGAAGGAAAAGATCAAGATCAGCGGATAACTCACTCCCAAGGACTAGGAAGAGATCCGGAGGTGCGTGCAAGAGAACATCGATGTCTTCGCCTGGAGCGCAGCTGACATGCTGGGGGTCGACGCGGACGTGGCGTGCCACCGTGTCAACCTCGACCCCAAGGTCTGCCCCATCCAACAGAAGAAGAGGGCCATCGCCTCCAAGATGGTCAGACCTATCAGAGAAGAGGTGGAGAAGCTGCTCCAGGTAGGATTCATATCTGCCAACAAGTATCTGGGGTGGGTGAGCAACGTTGTAATGGTAAAAAAGGGGGAGGGGAAATGGAGAATGTGTATTGATTTCTCTCTTTTGAATAAAGCCTGCCCGAAGGATTGTTACCCTCTGCCTCGAATCGACGCACTGGTTGACTCAGCCGTCGGCTTTTCACTAATGAGTTTTTTAGATGCCTTTTCAGGGTACCAACAGATACACATGCATCCCCCGGACGTCAAGGATGTCACCTTCGTCACGGAGGATAGGTGCTTTAGTTACAACATGATGCCCTTCGGGCTAAAAAATACGGGAGCAACCTATCAAAGGATGATGGACCGGATATTCCGGGAGCAGAAGGGGCGGAACCTCGAGGTCTATGTGGATGACTTGATGGTCAAGAGTCGGCGCCTCGAGTCCCATGTTTCGGACCTGCAGGAAACTTTTACAACTATAAGGAAGTATAAGATGAGACTTAACCCCCTAAAATGTGTATTCGGGGCCAGCAGGGGGAAGTTTTTTGGACATCTCCTTACCCCTACGGGGGTGGAGCCCAATCCAAACAAGGTAAAAGCGATCCTAGAGCTAGGATCTCCTAAGAATTTCAAGGAGGTCCAGCGTCTCACTGGCAAGTTGGCAGGGTTGAGCAGGTTCCTCTCTAGGGCAGGAGAGAGGTGCTCCTCTTTCTTTCGAACTCTAAGGGGAGGAAGGGAGTTTGAGTGGACCTTAGAATGCGAAAGGGCCTTTGCGGCTCTAAAGCAGCAGCTCACCCAGACGCCGCTACTTCAAGGGCCGAGGGAAGGGGAGAGTTTTTTCCTCTATTTGGGGGTAGGGACGGGGTTGGTTAGCTCGGTCCTCGTCCGAGAGGAAGGGAAGAAACAGTTCCCCATTTATTACGTGAGCAGGGTCCTCAAAAAGGCAGAGCTGAAGTACCCCATCTTGGAAAAACTGGCCTTCGCTCTCATCGTGTCGGCTCGGAAGCTTAGGCCATACTTCCAAGCCCATGCAATTCAGGTCGTGACAGACCACCCTCTTCGCCGCATCCTTGAGGGGGTCGAGCACTCAGGAAGATTGGCCAAGTGGTCGATAGAGCTCAACGAATTCAACCTCTCCTACGTCCCTCGAGAGGCTATTAAGGCACAGGTAGTGGCGGATTTCTTGGACGGCCTATGTGGTAGAGGCTGAGGAGGTGGAGGTATCTCCCGTGGTGGCTTAGGAGATGCTGGTAGATTGGGCCTCTGGTAAGAATTCTTTCGGGGGAGGGGTCATCTTGACAAGTCCCGAGGGGACTAGGATCGAGCAAGCCTTGAAGATACATTTCACCCTCACAAACAATCAAGCCGAGTACGAAGCAATCATCGCCGGGCTTAGGCTGGCTAGGGAGTTAGGCATACAGGATATCAGAGTCTTCACGGACTCCTTGGTGGTGGCAAGGCACATCAACGGAGAGTTCGAGGTAAGGGAACCAACCCTCTAGTTGTTCCTGGTAAAGATAAAGGGTATCGTTGGGCAGTTTCATAGCTTATCCATCCAGTACGTTCCTAGGGAAGAGAGTGATAGGGCAGACCTGCTCGCGAAGCAAGGCCCTCAGGCCGGGGGGACTATGACCGAACTCTTCAGTCCTTCCATAGAAGAGGGGGAGATAATGGAGGTCGACCAGGAGGTGTCTTGGATGGATCCTTTTGTGACCTTCTTGGCGTCGGGACGTCTACCCAAGGAGGATCTCGAGAGGAAGCGGATTAGATACAAGTCAGCTTATTACTTGTTGAAGGAAGGGGTACTTTACCGAAAAACATTGTCTGGATTGCTAGCCCGGTGTGTGCCCGAGAAGGAAGCATCAAGGGTACTGGAGGAGGTTCATTCGGGGGAATGCGGAAGCCACTCAGGGAGTCGAAACTTGGAAGGGAGGGAACTAAGGCAAGGCTATTTATGGCCCACCCTCCGGAAAGATGCGGAGGAGCTCGCCAAGAGATGTAGAAAGTGCCAGGAGTTTGCTCCCTTGCAGCTCCTCCCAGCACAGAGGCTGCAAATGATCACCTCTTCATGGCCCTTCACCATATGGGGACTGGATCTGGTGGGACCATTTCCTCAAGCCATCGGTAAGAGAAGGTTCCTACTGGTCATGGTGGATTACTTTTCAAAATGGTTGGAGGTGAAGGATCTGGCAAAGGTGACATCGCAAGTGGTCAAGAACTTTGTGTGGGGAGAGATTATTTGTCGGCACGGGCTCCCTTTGGCCATCGTCACTGACAACGGGCCACAATTTGCCAGCAAGGAGTTTGAAGATTTCTGTGTATAGCTTGGCATAGACCTTCGATTCGCTTCGGTTCACCACCCTCGATGAAACGGACAGGTGGAAGCGGCAAATAAGATCATTGTGAATCTCTTAAAGAAGAAAGTGGAGAACCTGAGGGGGAGCTGGGTGGAACAACTCCCCTCCGTCCTGTAGGCTCTGCAAACTACACCGAATACGGCCACCAGAGAGACGCCTTTCAAACTCTCTCATGGCTCGGAGGCCGTCATACCCATAGAATTTTTGATTGAGTCTCCCAGGGTAACAGCAGCAATGGAGGGGATGAAAGGTGGCAGGTAGATAATGGAGAGGAGCAGAGGCTTTCACTCAACCTCGTGGAGAAGCTCAGGGAGCTAACATCAATCCGGCAAAAGGAGGTCAAGCGCCGGATGTCCCGGTACTTTGATAAGCACATCAGGATCAAGCAATTTCAGAAGGGAGACTTGGTCCTCAAGAAGGTGGATGCCGCGGGCAGGGGGCATCGGTAGGAAAGCTCAACCCCAATTGGAAGGGTCCCTTCATCATAAAAGAAGTCTTGAAGTCAGGGGGTATCACCTCCAGGATGTGGACGGGGTACCCCTGGATCGCACCCGCAGCAGTGATGATCTGAAGCATTTCTATCCATAATGATAATTTTCTTCTGAATTTATTTGAGTATGATTTTTAATGATCTTCCTTTCTGAAGGTATGACATGATTTCCTAGCACAAAGCACCTCAGGGCATCCTTCTTAAAAGACGAGATCACTGAGGAGAAAGAGGAGAGGAGACCCCGAGCAGACCCGCTGACAAGGCTCTCATCCAGCTGGCAGGGCTGTAGGCTCACTCGGTGGTTGGAGGAGAAAGAGGAGAGGAGACCCCGAACAGACCCGCCGACCAGTCTCTAATCCAGCTGGCAGGGCTATAGGCTCACTCGGTGGTTGGAGGATAAAGAGGAGAGGAGACCCCGAGCAGACCCGCTGACCAGGCTCTCATCCAGCTGGCAGGGCTGTAGGCTCACTCGGTGGTTGGAGGAGAAAGAGGAGAGGAGACCCCGAGCAGACCCGCTGACCAGGCTCTCATCCAGCTGGCAGGGCTGTAGGCTCACTCGGTGGTTGGAGGAGAAAGAGAAAAGGAGACCCCTAGCAGACCCGTTGACCAGGCTCTAATCCAGCTGGCAGGGCTGTAGGCTCACTCAGTGGTTGGAGGAGAAAGAGGAGAGGAGACCCCGAGCAGACCCGCTGACTAGTCTCTCATCCAGCTTGCAGGGCTATAGGCTCACTCGGTGGTTGGAGGAGAAAGAGGAGAGGAGACCCCGAGCAGACCCGCTGACCAGGCTCTCATCCAGCTGACAGGGTTGTAGGCTTACTCGGTGGCTGGAGGAGAAAGAGGAGAGGAGACCCCGAGCAGACCCGATGACCAAGTTCTCATCAAGCTAGCAGGGATGTAGGCTCACTCGGTGGCTGGAGAAGAAAGAGGAGAGGAGAACCCGAGCAGACCCGCTGACCAGGCTCTCATCAAGCTGGCAGGGCTGTAGGCTCACTCGGTGGTTGGAGGAGAAAGAGGAGAGGAGACCCCGAGCAGACCCGCTGACCAGGCTCTCATCAAGCTGGCAGGGCTGTAGGATCACTCAGTGGTTGGAGGGGAAAGAGGAGAGGAGACCCCGAGAAGACCCGCTGACTAGGCTCTCATCAAGCTGGCAGGGCTGTAGGCTCACTCGGTGGTTGGACGAGAAAGAGGAGAGGAGACCCCGAGCAGACCTGCTGACCAGGCCTTCATCCAGCTGGCAGGGCTGTAGGCTCACTCGGTGGTTGGAGGAGAAAAAGGAGAGGAGACCCCGAGCAGACCCACTGACTAGGCTCTCATCTAGCTGGCAGGGCTGTAGGCTCACTCGGTGGTTGGAGGAGAAAGAGGAGAGGAGACCCCGAGTAGACCCGTTGAGCAGACTCTCATCAAGCTGGCAGGGCGGTAGGCTCACTCGGTGGTTGGAGGAGAAAGAGGAGGGGAGACCCCGAGCAGACCCGCTGACCAGGCTCTCATCAAGTTGGCAGGGCTGTAGGCTCACTCGGTGGTTGGGCAATAACGAAAGAGGAATCAGGTCCTCTTCCACGGAGTGGTTGTCTTCTCCCCATCCCCATTCATCTCCTTACTCTGCCATGCTATGGTTCTTTGTGAACAAGGTTTCGTTTTCATTTCCATGCTTGATATGGACATGGAAGCTGTAATTTGAAAGCAGAAATGTGTCGAACAGCTGTAATTTGGGTTGGGTGTTTACCGGAGTCAGGTAACTGGTGTCTTGATGCAAAAGCGGATTAAACAGAAAAAACACCGACCCTTGACACAATAACAGAAGAGGGGGTACTTTAAGAACTCCCTGCATAAAGAAGAAAAAAGAGGGGGGGGGGGGGTTCACCCTCTAGGTCCACTCGCGCCGAGAGGTACCAATAGGCAAGGCGAGAGCGCGGAGCTAGTGTCCTCACGCCCGCGAGAGCGACGGGGGTTGGCCTGCTCACCCCTACGTCATGTCGGCTAATGACAATCGGCGAGAGGAGGGACGACCCCCTCTCGCAAATAAAAGAACCCTCAAATCTCGCAAGCAGTCTAGACGAGAATAAAAAAGAAAAGAAAAAGAGGCTAATCCCAGTGATACGCGAGCAAAACATATATTTATATATGAATCATGTATTAGTCACATCTACGTTTTCAACACAAAATTACATGCAAAAGGGAGGAGCGTCGGGATTACAACAAAAAGAAAAAAAAAGTTGTGCTCAAGGTGCCCTAGTTCTTCTCGCTCGCCGATGAGTCCTCATCCTCACCATAGACCTCCGGCACGAGGTCGCGGGCCGTAATATCTTCGCAGTCATCTCTAATGATGCCCATCTCGCGCATCATCTATAGCATGAGCTCGGCAGTCCGGATGTTAGCGTCTCGGCAAAGATCTTCGACCTTGTCATGAGTATAGTGAGCAGAGGGATGTGGAGGAATCTGCGAGCGAGAGGTGGAGGCCTCCTTGAGCTGGGCGTTTTCTGTCTTCAGCTCTTTTACTTCCGTCTCCAGCGTTTCCACTCGCAAGCACAACCTCTCCGTCGTCTCAGCATCCTGCAAAGAAGGGTCGTTAAAGCTAGCGAGAAAGAGGTAAGAAAGATGGCTAAGTAACAACTCACCACTCCGCCGCTGGCCTTGGCGAGAAGGCTCTCGGCCACCTCCAGCCTCTTCGCGAGATCTCCTGACTTCTCGCGCTCGGCGGCAAGGTTGGCGTCGATTTCTTTCCAGTGCTGGGTGTTTTAGATGAGGCGGCAAGAGAGTCGGTGGGATAGCTCTAGAGTGCGCACCTTAGAGTGTGCCGTCCTCAGGATTAGATCTCGCGTGGTGGCCGCGTCGAGCGTGTCAGGGGCGAGACCTCCATAAAGGCCGAAGCTTAGGGAGAAGGCGTGGGCGGTCGGCTGGGCCTGCTCCTTCCAGGAGGGGAGGAGGGTTGAGATGGAAACCCGGTGTGTTCCCTTATCCCAGATGAGCGAGGGCTCGTTAGCACCGTCAGGGATGGACGGGCCCAAGTTGAAGTTGAGGTGGGCGGACGGTGCAGCGAAGTGAGAAGGAGCCCCCTCGCGAGAGGGGGACTTGGAAGATTGGTGAGAAGAACTCGCAGGCGGCGTGAGAGGGGTCGCCTCCTCGGGAAGCGAGACGGCCCTGTGCGGAGAAGTTAAGGGAGGCGAGTGAGGGGATTGGGATCCCAGAGAAATAGGACTCAAGGATCCCGACGCCGTCGCTGCGTTCGCAGGGACCTTATCCTTCTCGGAGGGGAAGGAGACAACCTTTTTCATCTTCATTTTCAGTTTCTTCGAAGGGCTGAGGTGAGAGGGAGCCGGGTCCTCAGCCGCCCTCTTCCGTAGAGAGGGGGTTAGCGAATCCTTGGCCGCCTCGACTTCCATGATGGCAAGAGCAACATACCTAGATGGTTTGTTGTTGCTTCTGTAAGGAGGGTGCACCGGCACATTCTTCTCTCCTGGTAAAGGCGAGACAGAAAGTCGGGAGAAGAAGTCAGCGAAAGGAAAATACTAAAGGCAAAGAAGGGGGGGGGGGTCGAGCATACCTTCTCTGGGGAACACGGGAAGAAGCGAGCCGAGGCCCCGTCTCAAAAACCGGACCTCGAAATTCTTCCCGACAAGGTACTCGCAGAGAAGCTGGTCCGTACCGCCGAGCTGCGGGGTGGCGTAGAAGAGTTCCGCGGGTGAGACGGGCGCGAGAGGGATACCGCCCAGGTTCCCGTGAATGAAGACAAAGCGAGTCAGCCAATGATGATTCTTATTTGGCGTCTCGCATACCTTCAAACTCAGCCCAGTGAAGAAGGACACCCCGTCTTGGTTGGCGTGGGAGACGAACATTTTGTGGAAGACGGTGAGACTGAACTCTATCCTCTCTCGTCGCATATAGCACGCGAACACGACTATAACCGATATCGCGTTAGGGTTCAGTTGGGCGGACACGACGCCGAAGTATTTAAGGACTAGCTTCACCTCTGGCCAGAGGGGAAGCCTGAGCCCCGCCTCGAAGTGCGAGACGGGGAAGGCGAGCTCCCCAGGATAAAAGGTGTTCACGCTCTCACTAACCTTGGGAGGGCGTGACTCAAAGCCCTCCGGCAAGTACTCGCTCCGGAAGGTCTCATACTCGTCCGTAGAGAGGCTACCGGGAGGGAAATCGTTGTCTGTGAACCTCTTCCCGCAGCGGCTACGTCCCTCACCCTCCTCTGGTCTCTTTTTCCCCATAAGTGCGCGAGACGGAGGGAGAATTGGCGAGTGGGGAATCAGCGAGAGGGCACGAGGAGTAAAGGAGAGAGATCCGCGGGCCTAAGTCTAGGGAAGCGTGCTTTCAGCCCTAGCAGCGGGGGTATTTATAGCCCTCACTGAAGGGAGAGGATAGGCGGATAGGGAACTGTACTGGGGAAGGGCAAGAGCCGGTAGGTATTTTTTCTCTCCCTCCGAGCCTCGGGCACCGGAGTCCTGAGTGGGCCGTCAGCCTAGTCAGGCGGTGGAAGAATATTACCAGAAATTAAAAAATTGACAGATTTAAAAATGTAGCGTAAAGAAATTTGGAGGCTTTCGACACCATTAAATAGGCAGACATTACCAAATCAAACAGGTCAACAAATTAATAATTCAATCCCGCATAAAGCGGGTGGTAAGTTCGAAGGGGCGCAGAGGGCGCGAGACAGGCAGAACATTTTACAGCAGGCGAATGAAAGAGTCAAAGAGGCGAGAGGTGAGAAGGCCCGAGCTCGTTAGTTCTTGTCCCACCTCCATCGTCCTCCGCGGCCTCTCACATAGGGAGGGAGGCTAGGGAGGTGGAAGGCGCGAGCCGCCTCAACACCATGACGGGCGAGATGGAGCTGTTGGTTGACGTCATTCAAGATCGCCTGGGGGTCCGTCTGGTCCACCTCAATGTCAGCATCTATCTCAGAAGATAAACGAGCGCATTCCACCTCTAGCCAATCGATCCGACGGTCTGCGGCTTGTTTTCCTTTTTCCAGTGCCTGGATGATGCGTGCGTGCTTCCGCAGCATCTCGGCCACCCTACGCTTCATTTCTAGGGGGTCCATGGGGTCGCCCAGATAATCCACGATCTCATCTATAGGAGGAGGAGGCGAAGGGGCCAGTTGCCTAGAGTAATCTTTGATCGGCGAGTCTGCGGCCAGCGAGTCCTCGGTAGGGGCTTCACTCGCACCTATGGATGAGCCAACAAGATAAGACGACGAGAAGAAGAGAGCAGGTGTCAGAGGTGAGGCCTCTTACCGAATCGGCGAGTGGAGCCCGAAGTGGTAGAAGGATCATCCCTCCTCGCCATAGGAGTGTAGGGAGGAGTGGAAGCTTGGGGCGAGAAGGGCCGGGAAGGGAGCTCCGAAACGTTGGTACGAATGATCTCCGGACGATGGGGAGGCGCTTGGATTTTCTGGGTAGAAGTGGCAAGTAAAAGGTGTGGGGTAGATGGAAATCATAACAGGCCAGAAGGGCTTACCTCCTTTCCTTTGAGGCTAGCTGGAGCAGGAGGTACGCGCCCCCCGGGAAGGAGCGAGAAGGTTCTCCCGCCGGGAGGGGAGGATCAGGGACTCTTGCCTTTTTAGGGGGAGACGTGGATGACGGTAGTGAAGGAGGGGCGCGCACAGGGATCTTGTTCAGACCCGCCGCCGTCGCCTTATTTCGCTGGCGCACGGCCGCGATGCGGTCCCCAAAACTTTGGCTGAGAGACATGGGGGCAGATGCTGAAAGAGAATAGAGAAGAAAACGGCCCCTTGCTGAGAGGCAATTTCCATATTTATAGATTAGGCAAGGGGCCCACCAAAAGATTCCCTCAATAAATTCACTGTACCATCACGGGCCTCGGTTGAACTATCTTTCCGAGTTTGTAAACAACCTCGAAAAGAGCGGGGATTGTGTACAACCTCGGGCTCCCAGACGAGAGGGCCCAGGCAAGAGGGCCTAGGCAACGAGAGGGCCTAGGCGAGAGGGTCCAGGCAACGAGAGGGCCCAGGCAAGAGGGCCCAGGCAATGAGAGGGCCCAGGCGAGAGGGCCCAGGCAACGGGAGGGCCCAGGTGAGAGAGCCTAGGAAATGAGAGGGCCCAGGCGAGAGAGCCCAGGAAATGAGAGGGCCCAGGCGAGAGGGCCAAGACAACGAGCGAGCCAGGCGATAGGTGTTATGCGAGACGACCCAAGTGCCATGTGCCAGGAGATTGGAGAGTGAGTGTCGAGAGGGGAGGCTTTCCCGACGAGTGGCCAGTTCGCCACGCGAGAGGACTCCAGGGGAGGAGCTCTCGCCAAGAGGCGGTCCTCTCGTCAGGCGAGAGGACCCTATAGGGGAGTTCTCGCCAGGTGCCATTTTGGTTCAAGGCCGGTTCAGATAGGGATGGGCCCACCCCCAGGGGTGTTTTACTCTTTTATCCTGGGTGGTGTGCATTTAGCCCTTTAAAACAGTGGAGTTTGGCTATTTGTAGACCTAGACAAGGGTATCCTGGTAATTTCAGGATGGTTTAAGTGGGTTATTTGCAATCCCAGTTCAGAAGCCAATAAATAGACCGGTAAGGTGCCTTAGAAAAGGGGACGCTCTCGACTCTTTTCACTTCTTCTAAGGCACCTAGCTCAGCATTGGCTAGGGAGGGGGAGAGCTTTAGTCTCTTCCGGGTACGAGGTGGGACCTCCTCGCTGAAGCCTCCTGTCTAGTTATTGGACTTGAGTGTGATCCTAAGGGAGTAAGTGTGAGCTGCCTCTTTAGTTCCGAGCTTTAGGAGGAATCGACCTTGTTGGTTCCAACACGTGCCAACTCCATTTACTGCTTCGAGGACCTACGCCTGGGGTTCATGCTAAGGTTGACCACCTCAGAGAGGAGGAAGAAGGAGTCGGAGTCCATGTTCCACATCAAGCAGGGAGTGAACGAGACCCTAGGGAGCTACATTGATCGGTTCCAGGATGAGGTGACTCAGGTCCAAGAGATTTCGGGGCACACCCTGATGATGGCCTTCATCTTGGACCTGCAACAGAGTTTCTTCAAAATGAAATTGAAGAGGGTGTCACCCCTCTCCTATGAGGAGCTGATGGAAAGGGAGGCAAGGGAAGTTAACGGGGAGGCGTCGAACCCGGAGTTTGCCCGGAAGCTGGCCAGGTGGGCCACGAAGGAAGAAAGGCCTAGAGGTGGCAGAGGTCAGGAGGAGAGGAGAACTGAACCCCGGTAGAGGTAACAATAGTAGCAACAACCTAGGTGGGTGCGCCAGGAGCCGAACCATTGGCTGGGTTGGAGGCCGGAGTGGCAGGAACAGGGGCCGCAGAGAGGTTTCTAGGGAGACAACCGCCAGGGGGGTCAGGGCCAATTTTACCCTCCAGGTGGGAGACAAGGCCAGAGGCTACCTCTCCCCGACTAGAACCAGGCTATGGCTATAGCCGTGGGGGAGAGGAGGAGAGCTGCGCAGAGGAGAAGGAGAAAAGTTAGGGTGGAGTTGCCTTACTGTGACTTCCACCAAGCAGAGGGGCACGCTACCACTACGTGCCCGAAGTTCCTCGAGTTGAGAGGAAAGAGGGATCAGCAACAGCAGCAAGACCGCCAGGTAGTGGAGATCGAAGAAGTCATGTCTCGGGCGGAGGAGGACAAGTGTGAGGATCAGGCAGTCTTGCCTCCACACCACGTACCGAAGGAGCGTTGGCTCCACATCCCAGACCCCTCCCCTAGAGGAGAAGATTACCTTCTTAAGGAAGGATATTTCAGATCATGAGGATCCATTTTGCGATGCGCTGGTCATCCAAATAGCCATCGAGAATTTCACTGTCTCCCGGATCCTCATTGATAATGAGAGTTTGGTCAACGTCATCTTCAAGAAGGAATTTGACGCGATGAAGGTGGAGGCCAAGAGGGTGCTGGCCTCGGACGGACCTTTATTCATGTTCTCAGTGGAGAGGAAGGAGGTTGAAGGAGGAGTGGGACTCCATGTCACTCTGGGGGGGGGGGGGAAGTCCCGCACCTGTAGGTAAGTCATTGTGGATGCCCCCAGCAGCTATAATGCCATCTTCGAGTGACCCCTCATCAGTGCCTTCCACTATGTCCCCACATCCTTCCACCAATTCCTGAAGTTCAGCGCTGAGGGGATCCAGGTCCGGGGAGACTCCAAGGTGGTGAGGGAATGATACGTAACCGTCGTAAACTTCATCTCTTGGCAAGAGGGAGCCGAGGAGATGGAACAGAGAATGGTGGAGGCGGAGTAGGAGGCCGAGGAAGTGGATAAGGAGGTCGAGGAGAATCGCACCTGGGTGGGGGCGGCGGAGGAAGTACAAGAGGTAGCCGAGGCGATGGTCTTGGAGGAAGCTGAGGAAGAGGTACTTGCCCCGGGAGGGGAGGATGCTGGAGAATGGGGTGAGCAGTTTCGTCTGGAGGCTGCGGAAGAGATGGTGGAGATGGAGGTTCTCACCCTCGAATGTGGGGTGGAGAAGGTTCACATTAGCGGGGGGGGGGGGGGGGTGGCGGGGGGATGACCCCGAAGGACCAGGGCAGGATGCCGGAGTGCATCCAGAAGAAAGTGAACATCTTCGCCTAGAGCGCCGTGGAGATGCTAGGGATCGACGTATACATCACCTGCCACCACTTCAACCTGGACCCGGAGGTCCGCCCCATCCAGTAGAAAAAGAGATCTGTTGCAGACAAGTTGGCTGATCCCATCATGGAGGAGGTGACCAAACTCCTTAAGGCCGGTTTTGTATCCGAAATACAATACCCAGGTTGAGTCTCCAATGTAGTAATGGTTAAAAAAAAAATGGCCAGTGGCGTATGTGTGTCGAATTTTCTTTACTTAATAAATCATGCCCTAAGGACTATTATCCCTTGCCTCGGATCGATGCGCTGGTATACTCAGCCGTCGGTTTTCCTGTGATGAGTTTTTTAGATGCATTTTCAGGTTACCACCAGATCAGGATGCACCCCCCCCCCCCCCCGACATCAAAGATGACTCCTTCATGATGGGGGATGCGTGTTATTGCTACAAGATGATGCCCTTTGGCCTGGAAAAAGTAGGGGCAACATATCAAAAATGATGGACAGGGTCTTTCGAGAACAGAAGGGGAGGAACTTGGAGATGTATGTAGATGACCTCATGATCAAGAGTCGAGACGTGGATTCTTACATCCGGGACCTAGAGCAGACCTTTGCCACCCTACGCGAGTATAAGATGAGGCTGAACCCCTTAAAGTGTGTCTTTGGGGTAATTAGGGGCAAGTTCCTTGGCCACCTTCTCACCCCCGTGGGGGTGGAGCCGAATCCTGACAAGGTCAAAGCAATCATGGAGCTTAGATCGCCTTAGAATGCTAAAGAGGTGTAGCGGTTGACAGGGAAGCTGGCAGGGTTGACCAGGTTCCTTTCCTAGGCTGGGGAGAAGTGCTCTCCCTTCTTCAAAATATTGAGAGGAGGGAAAAAGTTCGAGTGGACTAGGGAATGCGAGGAGGCATTCCAGGACTTGAAGAGGCAGTTGACTCAGGCCCCCTGCTCCAAGGGCCAAAGGAGGGGGAGGATCTGTACTTGTATCTTGGGGTAAGAGCGGAAGCCTTGAGCTTCGTCCTGGTGCGGAAAGAGGGGAAGAAATAGTTACTTATCCATTATGTGAGATGGGTCCTGAGTAAGGCAGAACTTTGATACCCCATTTTGGAAAAGCTAGCCTTCTCCCTAATCACCTTGGCCCGGAGGCTCCGACCATACTTCTAAGCACACTCGATACGAGTGGTGACTGACCACCCCCTCCGCAACATCTTTAAGGGGGTGGAGCATTCAGGCAGGTTAGCAAAGTGGTCAATGGAGCTAAGTGAGTTCGATGTCTCCTTTGTCCCCCGCCTCTCGATCAAGGTCCAAGCGATGGCCGACTTCCTAGCTGACTATGTGGTCGAGGTGGCAGAGAAAAAGCTCACCCACCCATTTCCTTGGAGAGTGATGGTGGATGGCGCCTCGGGTAAGCATTCCCTAGGGATGGGGGTGATTTTAGAGAGACCCCAGGGAACAATGATAGAACAAACAATAGTTATCCATTTTTCTATTACAAAAAATCAGACCGAGTACGAGGCGGTGATTGCAGGGCTTCGCCTGGCCAGGGAGCTAGGGGTGCATGATGTGGAGGTCCTCACTGACTCCATGGTTGTGGGTTCCCAGATCAATGGGGAGTTTGAGGCAAGGGAGCCTACCCTTCAATTATACTTGGCAAAGGTGAAAGGGGTCATCGGCGTGTTCCAGACCTTCTCCGTCCGGCACATAACCAGGGAAGAGAATGAGCAAGTGGATTGACTAGTAAAACACGGTCCTAGGGTGGGGGGTACCATCACTGACCTGTTCTGCCCTTCTATTAAAGAGGGAGAGCTGATGGAGGTGGATCAACACCCCTCGTGGATGGACCTATTCACAACCTTCCTTTCCACATGGGAGTATCCAGAAGGCATGGATAAAAAGAAATTCAAGTACAAGTGGGTGTACTACGTCATCCGCGATGGGCAGCTGTATCGAAAAACCCTCTTGGCATGCTGTGTAGCCGAGAGGGAGGTCTAGAAGATCTTGGAAGAGGTCCACTCCGGGGAGTGTGGGAGTCACTCCGGAAGTCGTACCCTGGAAGGAAGGATTGTTAGACAGGGGTATTTATGGCCTACCTTGGGTCACGATGTGGCGGAGTTTACGAAGAAGTGCAACAAGTGCCAGTTGTTTTCCCCCTCCAACTGCAACCGGCCCAACGCTTTAGGAGTATCACGGCTCCCTGACCCTTCACCATTTAGGGAATGGACTTGGTAGGGCCTTTTCCCCAAGCTAGTGGGCAGAGGAGGTTCTTACTTGTCATGATAGATTATTTTTCTAAGTGGTTGGAGGTGAAGGCACTGGCTAAGGTGACCTCCTAGGTAATCAAGAACTTTGTCTGGGGGAGATCGTCTACCGGCACAGGTTGCCACAAGAATGGCTGGATATCACTCGAGAGAGTCTACCCAGACCCCGGGCAGATCCCGCTGCCAGGCTCTCACCTAGCTGGCAGGGCTGGATGTCACTCGAGAGAGTCTACCTAGACCCCGAGAAGATCCTATTGCAAGGTTCTCACCTAGATGGCAGGGCTGGGTGTCAGTCGAGAGAGTCTACCCAGACCCTGAGAAGATCCTGCTGCCAGGCTCTCACCTAGCTGGCAAGGCTAGATGTCACTCGAGAGAGTCTACCCAGACCCCGAGCAGATCCCGCTACCAGGCTCTCACCTAGCTGGCAGGGCTGGATGTCACTCGAGAGAGTCTACCCAGACCTAGAGCAGATCTCGCTATCAGGCTCTCACCTAGATGGCAGGGCTTGATATCACTCGAGAGAATCTACCCAGACCCCGAGCAGATCCCTCTACCAGGCTCTCACCTAGATGGCAGGGCTGGATGTTACTCGAGAGAGTCTACCCAGATCCCGAGCAGATCTCGCTATCAGGCTCTCACCAAGCTGGCAGGGCTGGATGTCACTCGAGAGAGTCTACCCAGACCTTGAGCAGATCCCGCTGCCAGGCTCTAACCTAGCTAGCAGGGCTGGATGTCACTCGAGAGAGTCTACCCAAACCCCAAGCAGATCCCGCTACCAAGCTCTCACCTAGCTGGCAGGGCTGGATGTCACTCTAGAGAGTCTACCTAGACCCCGGGCTAGCCGACAGGATAGAAGGTTTCGATGAATGGGGGTCCAAAGTCGGGACCTGAAAACTTGAATTATAGGGGCAAAAGTCAGAGTTATCGGGACAACCTCAGCAGGTGGGCGAGCCGGGAACATTAAGCTGAGACTATGGATCGACGAACACCCGAAAAGTGCCAGAACGGTGGGATCGTCAGATCGCGTCATGAACTCCCGGGACCTAGCTCGCACAGAGCCGGGCGACTCGAGCACGAGCCGGGTTGGCTTGCCTACTCCAACTCGCGAGTGGCCTAAATAATCTGAACGAGGGATACTGGTCGCCATTTGAGATTCGACCAAGTAGCGCCCTCCTACTACCTGAGCTAAGTCAGAAGTAAACACACGACCTCGCTCGCGAGACGTGATATGAGAAACAGTAAACAGGAGGATTGATGCGGGCTGCGAGTACGAAAAATAAAAGGCGAAGCGGCATTACAAGCAATAACCCCAAAACATATTTCAATAATGATTAAATAACAAGTTTGGGGCTCAGCCCACATTCATATTACAGCAAAAATGTAAGAGGCGAGATGCGGGGATTCAGCGAGGCGAGCTGTCGGCCGATGAGTCCTCCTAGATAGGACGGAAGGACACATTGTAAGACCCCCTCCCACAAACCTTTGCCATGGGTTGGGCTGGAGGGGATCTTACTTGCTCAAGACGTCCACCCAGTGTGTTGGATCCTTAGTTGGATTTGGGCTAGGTTCACTAAGTTAGGATATGACCCAACATGTATAGACCAGGGTCATGGTTGTGTCCTAGAGTCTAGGTCAAGTCCTTAGAGTCAACAATACAAAGGACTAGCCTTCAACACTGTCAGAGACTGAAGACTTAGTGAAAATTCAAGACTTAGAAAAAGAGTTCTACGTTCGTCGATCTCAGGTCGACAAAAGTCGTGCTCAGCTCGACGAACTCAGAGACAATTCTCTGAGCTGAGCTCGACGAACTCTAGACAAAGTTACTCAACGTCCTAAGTCAAATTCTGGTCGACGAACTCAGCACATCAGCTCGACGAACTCTGTTCTCTATTCATTGTTCTCAGTTCAACGAACTCCAAATAATGTCTCGACACTCAACGCCAGATAATGTCTCGACACTCAACGCCAGATAATTTCTCGACACTCAAACCCAGATATTGTCTTGACTCAACGCTAGGATAATGTCTCGACACTCAATGCCAGATAATGTCTCGACACTCAACGCAAGATAATGTCTCGACACTCAACACCAGAAGACATCTTAAATATTCTAAGTCCAGAATGCAAACTCAGCTCGACGATCTTGGATCTCAGCTCGACGAAATGGTGCACAGAATAAGAAAGTCATCAAGCAACAGTCAGCCATTCAGAGGTCGACGATCTTGGAACTAAGCTCGACGAACAGCAATTCTCAGCTCGACGAACTGTGAACTCAGGTCGACGAATCCAGACTTGGCTATTTCCCTCTCCTGTTCCTATTTTATTGCAATTATTCCTGATTAATTAATGCTCTAATATTCTCTAAATATTACCATTAAACAAGAGAAATAATTATGGTATTCATTAGGATTATTGCCTGCCATTTTTCTAAGGGACAATTAGGGAAACAATTCAATGCCAAATAATTCCAAACCGTTAGCATTAATTGCAGGACGAATTTCAAAATTCAAATGGACTTCCACATGAAAAATATAAAAATATATATTTCCCTTCTTCCTATAGAACATACAACACACAAGACAGAAGAGTAATAAAAATACAAAATACTCGAGACACAGAAAATCAATCAGTCAAGAAATCAACTACTGCTAGACCAGAAGAAGAACAAATTTCTGAAGAAGAAGAACAATAATCCAAATTAAGAGTCTTTTTCTTGTCATTCTCTTAGGAATCTTCAATAGGACAACTACTACTACATCTGTCAAGAAGTTCCTGAAGTTTTTCTGGTTGAAGTTGAAAGCTTGAAGGCCTATCACCCTGAAGCAAAGCTCCATTTAATCCTGAACAAACTCAGTATCTCAAGGGGAGCTTTTGTCACCATCAAATCCACAAGTCTTCTCAGTTGTTTGAGAAAGAGAAGACGCATAGACTCTCTCACCCCCTCTGTAAAAAGGGTTCTCTACTCTCTTCAAAAGTGATTCCTGGTTGTAAGTCTCCTAACCAAAAGACTTGAGGTTTGGTTTTTGAGCACCTTACCAAAAGCTCATTGGTGGAAGTGATTGAACAAAAATCTGAGTGGATTCCTACCAGGGTGATAGAAGAGAGGATATTCCCAGGTTGGGGAACCACTATAAAGTTCTTGTGTTGTCTGGTTGCCCTTTTTCTTTTGTTCTTGCTGTGGCAGTGTTAGTTAGGATACTGTTATTTTATTAGTTTAATCTGTTGTGTTGTGATATATCACCTAAGTTTTAGAATAAGGCATCTTGTTCAGCAAAAAGTTTTAATCACCAGATATACTCTATTAACCCCCCTCTAGAGTATATTAGATCTAACCCTCACTTTCAATTGGTATCAGAGGGAAGTTCTTCTGGTTGTACAAGCTAACCCTTGAACCAAAGATCCTAAGTTAGATCGTTCCCTGTTTGTGTTGGATTCACATAAACATCATGGCCCTGAACAAGGATTATGCAAGAACCAGACCTCCAGTGTGCAATCTGAACAAGTTTGTCATCTGGAAGGCAAGAATAAAGCTTTATATGAATTCCATTGATGAAGATATCTACAATTCTATTTTGACAGGTCCCCCTCAAGCTTCAAGCTCAACAACATCAACCAGCAACAATAATGTTTTACCACCTGAGTGGACTAAGGCTCAAAAGAAGGCTAAGATTGCTGATGCCAAGGCAATGAATATATTGGCCCAAACAATGTCAGATGACATTTTCTAGAAGGTGGCTGAGTGTACATCAGCCAAGGCTATTTGGGATTCCCATAATCAAATAGTGGCTGGATCTGCTGATGAAAGAAAACACAGAAGATCAAATCTCATATCTCAATATGAGAACTTCAAGAAGGAGGAAGCAGAATTAGTGGCTGATATGCACAACAGGTTAAGCTCAATCATCAATGAGCTCAAAACCTTGGACAAGGACATCACCCTCACTGAGGTGAATGACAAGATTCTTAGGTGCTTCCCAAGCTCATAGGATTCAAGGATCTGGCCCATCAAGGAGGCTAGAAGCCTAAATGAGATTTCCACTGAATCTCTTTTAGGAAAGTTAAAGTCCTATAAACAGCTGATCAAGACCAGGGAAGCAACTGAGCAAAGAACACCTCCACCAGCAAGGAAGGAGCACATCCTTGCATTCAAGGCTACTGAGGAGACTGAGGCTCCATCTATAAATGAAGATCTAATGAGCCTATTAGCCAAAAGATTCTACAAGATGGCTAGGAAGGACTTCAGTAGGAAGTCATCCAGAAAGGATGATAAACCCAGGTATGATAAGACACCTACTAAAGAGGTAGTATGTTTTGGCTGCAGGAAACTTGGACATTTTCTCTCAGAATGTCCAGAGAACCAGAAGAAGGAGAAGAGAAGAGACAAGGACTCCAAGAGCAAGCATTACAACAAGCCCTCCTTTAGCAAGCATAAAAAGAAGGACAGAGGGTTTGTGGCTGAAAGATGGAGTGAAACGAAAGATGAATCTTCATCTTCAAGTTCTAGTGAAGAAGAAGAGGAGGCAAAGGCAAAGGAAGTTTAACTTATGGCAATTGATGCCAACAGTAGCAGATCAGATACAGATGAATCTGACAATGAAGAAAGCCTATCAGTTGAAGATCAGGTATTAGCCTTTTATGACTTTGAATCTGATGAATTCAAATTTGAATTTAAAAATTTATGATTAGATTTGATAAGCTCTGAGAATGAAATCAAACTTCTCAGAGAAAAATTAAATGCTCTAGATAAACTAACTTCAGAAAATGAAAACCTAACTATTGAATTAAAATCTGCAAATGAACAAATTGCTTTACTAAAATTTGAACTTAGTAAAGCAAAAATGCTAGAAGAATCATTAAATGGCAGGAGCTTAAAATTGCTAAATATAACCAGCACACTTAATGCAAGAACCAATTACTGCAAACTAGGATTAGGAGCTTCATCCAGGGAACTAATCCTAATCCAGAAGAATCATCTTTCAAAACCTGTAAACTTTGTGTCTGATAAAGGAAATAAAAATACTGAATAGGTTAATAAGGTCAATAAATTTCTAGAACAAATTGAAACTAAGAACAAACCTAAAAACTAGAAGAATAATACAAGTAACAATGTTCAGCAGTTATCGTCGAACTCAGATCGACGATATATGAACAGGTCGTCGAACTCAGAACGACGATCTCTGAACGCAAACTCTAGTAATAATCATTCTTCGATCTACGATCGACAATATCAGTATGGTTTGTCGACCAGAGATCGACGATTTTGGTGCCCCAAGAATGAATACTTTCATTCTTCGAGCAGAGATTGACGATCTCATCCAACATCGTCGAGCTCAGGTCGGCGATCCAACCAGAAATCATCGATCCCAGATCTTAACAATAAAAACTTTAAATCTAATAATAATTTTAATCCTTTTAGTCAATGGATAATACCACCAAGAAGATATCATCCTAAAGGTTACAAAGATCAACCTGAATATTCTTACATTTCCAGTTACAGAAATATAAATCAACAAGGACCCAAGGTTACCTGGGTCAAGAACAACTAATTGTTTTATTTGCAGATGAAGAGTTGTCCAGGTGAGAATCAAGTATGGTATCTGGACAGTGGTTGCTTCAAGCATATGACTGAGAACAAGGAAACCCTACTATACTACAAGTCCAAGTTAGGACCAAAGGTAATCTTTGGAGACTCAAAGTGTGGACAATCTGAAGGCTATGGACAAATAAGGATTGGAGCAGTTACATTCAACAAAGTAACCTATGTAAGAGGACTCAAGTATAACCTCATCTCCATAAGTCAATTATGTGATGAAGGTTATCAGGTACACTTCAATCCAACTGCCTGTACTATTTCTAATAAAAAGAAACAAACTGTTTTAATTGGGAAAAGACAAGGAAACATATATGTAGTTGATTTTCTTTCTGCCAATTCAGATATCTGTCTACTTAATATTATAAGTAATCAGAATGATTTATAGCATAAAAGAGTAGGGCATGTTAATATGAAAAATATTGCTAGGCTATCTAAAGACAATCTTGTGAGAGGTTTACCTTCTTGCCCCTACAAGAAGGAAGGCCTCTGCAGGGCTTGTAAACTAGGCAATCAAACTAAATCTAGTTTTAAATAAGTAAATAAAAGTGATTCACCTAGGATCTTGTACTTGCTACACTTGGATCTTTTTGGACCCATAGTTGTACAAAGCCTGGGAGGGAAATCCTACACTTTAGTCATTATGGATGACTTCTCAATGTTCACTTGGGTGTTCTTTCTGAGATCTAAGTCAGATACCTTTAAGGTTCTTACAAATTTTCTCAGGACCATACAGATTGAGTACTCTACTCATGTTGCATTGATCAGAAGTGATCATAGTACAGAGTTTGAGTCTCTTCTTATGCATGAGTTTTGTGAGAAGGAAGGTATCAGGCACTGTTTCTCAGCTCCTAGAACTCCCCAACAGAATGGGGTAGCTGAAAAGAAAAATAGGACACTGATTTAAGCTACAGGAACATTGCTTGTAGATGCTTACATGCCCCTATCCTTTTGGGTAGAGGCTGTAAGCACAACAAACTATGTACTGAATAGAAGCCTGATATATAAGCTAAAGAATAAGACTCCCTATGAATTACTTAAAGGGAAGAAACCTAAAATCACATATTTTAAAGTATTTGGCTGTATTTGTTATATATATAATAATGATAAGAGATATATTAGAAAGTTTGAAGCTAAGGCTGAAGAGGGAATTTTTCTAGGATATTCCCAAGTAAGCAAAACTTATAGGGTATTTAATAAATCATCCCTGAAAATTGAAGTGTCTGTTCATGTGACATTTGATGAAACTAACATATCTTGCAAGGAAAAAGAAATTTCTACCAATAATCCTCTGCAGGTACCTCACTTATATGAGAGTTTGGATGGTCTAAGCCTCTCCAAAGAGGATTCAACACATCCCTCTCCACAAGATGAAGAACAAGGGGAAGAAGAAAGCACAGAAGTAACTAAACTTCAACCAACAGCAAACATAATTCCACAGGAAGAATTAAATCCAAATGCTGTTGTTGAACCAAATCCACCTACTGACCTTGTCACACTAAGGGATCACCTCAGATCCCAAGTGATTGGAGACATAATAGTAGGTGTACAGACAAGGCATCAACTCAATCAAGACTTGATGTATGCCTGTTTCCTCTCTCAAGTTGAACCTCAAACCATAAAAGATGTTGAGCAAGATCCCCACTGGATCATGGCTATGCAAGAGGAGCTCAACCAGTTTGAGAGATGCAGAGTTTGGGATATGGTTCCAAGACCCCAAGACTACCCAGTCATTGGAACCAAATGGGTATACAGAAACAAGCTGGATGCCCAAAGTGTGATTGTGAGGAACAAGGCTAGGCTTGTTGCTCAAGGTTATAGGCAAGAAGAGGGAATAGACTATGACCAAACATTTACACCAGTTGCAAGATTAGAGGCAATAAGAATATTTCTTTCCTATGTTGCCTACAAGAAGTTTAAAGTCTATCCGATGGATGTGAAGAGTGCCTTTCTTAAAGGAGTACTAAAGGAAGAAGTCTATGTTGAACAACATCCTGGTTTCATCTCTCCAACCCATCCTTATCATGTTTTTAAGTTGCATAAAGCCCTCTATGGTCTAAAGCAAGCTCCAAGAGCTTGGTATGAGATTTTAGCTAGCTTTTTGATAGAGCATAAGTTCATTAGAGGCATTGTAGATAAAACATTGTTCACTAGATATCATAAGGATCAAACCTTGTTAGTACAAATATATGTGGATGACATTATATTTGGGTCTACTGATCCCAAATTATGCAAGAGATTCTCTGACCTCATGCATTCAAAATTTGAGATGAGTAGCATGGGTGAGCTCTCTTACTTCCTTGGTCTCCAAGTGAAGCAGCTTCCTGATGGCATCTTCATTTCCCAGGCTAAATATGCTAAAGAGCTTATTAAAAAGTTTGTGATGGCTGATGCCTCAGCAAAGAAAACACTTATGGATACAAATGCTGTAATAGACTCTGATGCACATGGGAAACCTGTGGATCAGAAATTATAGAGGGGCATTGTTGGGTACCTACTATACCTTACAGCTAGCAAGCCTGATATTATGTTTGCCACATGCCTTTGTGCTAGGTTCCAGGTGGACCCTAAAGAATCTCATCTTATTTTTCTAAAAAGGATTTTAAGATATATAAAGGGTTGTCCTAGATTAGGTCTCTGGTATCCTACTGAGTCAGAGTTTGAGTTAACTGGATACTCAGATGCTGACTTTACTGGATGTAGAGTGGACAAAAAAAGTACCTCAGAAACTTGCCAGTTACTTGGTATGAGATTAGTGTCCTGGTTTTATAAGAAGCAATCATCTGTCCACATCAACTACTAAAGCAGAATATATTACACCTGACAGTCGTTGTTCCCAGATGCTGTGGATTCAAAACTAACTCCTGGACTATGGGTTCAACTTAAATAATTCAACCCTACTATGTGATAACACTAGTGTTATTGCTATAACACAAAATCCAGTCTATCACAGTAGGACTAAACATATAGACATTAGACATCATTTCATTAGAGAGTGTGTTGACAAAAACAAAATTAAAATTGTCTATATCTACACTGATCTATAAGGAGATGACATATTCACCAAACTCTTGGATGAAAAAAATCACTCGTTCTTTATAAATCAGCTTGGTATGATCAATGGAGAAGACTTAGTTTAGTTTCTGTCTGTACTCGATGAATTTTTCAGAGTTCGTCGAAATTAGATCGACGAACTTACTTCAAAAAACATTCGTCGACCAGAGATCGACTAAATGTCTTCAAACCTTCAGACTGAGATCGACGAATTGTTTAACTCCAAATTATTTTGTCGACCTTAGATCGAAGATCTATTTCATTTTCGTGGAACGGAGTCTGTCGATTCATATTCCGGAAAACCTTATATTTAGGTTTTCTTCGACCTCCGTCCCGCGCTTTCAGTTCTCTTGCACTTGATCTTCGTTTTCCTATGCAGGTGCTCTCATGGCGATTCAAGCAGGAACTCTTGCAGTAATGAAGTTTGATACTGGATTCGATTTGGACTTCGAATCTTTCCAGTACTCCGATCCAATCTTCCTGAATATTCTACAATTGCTCGAAGACCAACAGCTGAAGACTCTGCTTTCTACTCGCATCAAAGTATCAGGAACCGAGATCAGGGAGTGGGTTTATACAGCGACTATAGAGGAGAATACGATGACTTGAACAATCACGGGTAACACTATCTCTCTTACCACCGATATTTTAACTTAAATTTTTGGATTGAGTAATGGTGATGAAGAACTGGAGATAGATTCGGAGGAGTTCGATATGATGCTTAACATGATGGGGTATTCGGGACAAACCCCCAATAAGTTGCTCAAGAAACATCTGTCTGCCGAGTACAAATTTCTCACAGATATTGTTGGGAAGGTGTTGCTAGGGAAGCACACCGCACATGACTACATAACCAGACATCAGTTTCTTGTCATGTGCGCTATAGTCAATAAAAAGACAGTGAACTGGGCACAAATATTTTTTGATCTGATTAAAAATAAAAATAATAAAAAGGAGGTTTGTTTTGGAATGGTCCTAGGGATCTTCCTTAATTAAAAGGCTGTTGAATCACTGGTCTCCCCGACCATATTCATTAATGCTAGCAAGAGACTCACTTGTGCCTTGTTTAGCAAGTGGGAGAGGACCATCACTAAGCTGGCCAAGGCTCCCTCCTCTTCCACTAGAACTTTAGAAAGTACAAGGGCTATACCAGCCTCTCCCCACCCCACTGAAGGGATCCCCTCCACCCCTCCACCACCTCCAGCCCCTCAAGTTCCATCCCAACTAGCAATTCAACCAACCCCACCTTCCACTACCATTATAGTCCATACCCCTACACCACCAGCATCTCCTATTCATTCCTCTCCTACACACATACCATTCAATCCTCCCTCCCCCAGCCTGATACATCTGTACCTACACCACCCCAATCTCCTCTTCCATCTCATCTTGCTGATATCCCCCACACCAACCTCTCATCACTCCTATCCTTCAACCTATTATCATCTCCACTGAACACTCCCTCTCCTCCAAATGAATCTCCCCTAGACACTCAAATCCAACCTCCACATCCACCTCTAACTCCCCCAGCACCTACCATATCCATTCAACAAACCACTACCCCAACCTCTATATCCCCACACTTGGATTCCTCTCTTGTCACCCCACTCATTACCCTCCTCACACCCCTCCTCCAAAACCTCATAGCAGAAGCTATCTCTCCACTTTCTGCCTCCATCTCCTCTCTAGCTGCCCAAATCTCTACCCTAACTACTGCTCCCTCTTCAGTTGGGGGCCTAGCTTCAGTGCCTACTGAAACCAGACAGGGGGAGATACTTTATGAAGAAGTAACAGTAGTTACAGCAGCAACACAAGAACCAGTTGAACAGGATATGGACACAACAACAATAGAAGCAGAAGCAACAGAAGCAGAAGCAGAAGCAGCAGAAGCCGCAGTTGTTGATAATGATTCTTTTGATAGTGATTCTTTTGATTTGTTACAGTTTATAGATTTAGATATGGATTTAGATGATCAGGTTTCTGAAACTGTTGGCGATTTCATTATAAATCTCATAGTTGACCTTATAAAACTGTTAAGACTTTTTGATACAGTTCATTTGAGCTTTCCTCTAGAGGACCACACTAAGCCATCAAAGGCTATAATTCCATATACCTCACCAATAAGCCCTAAAGTTGTCAAACAACTCAAGGCCAGTTTTGTAACCCCTGCCATTCCATCCTCTCCAACAATTGTTTCACCCATTGTATCATCCCCCTAGCTCCAGTTTTTGTAATGGATGACTCTCCCATGCCTGATCTAGATGCCTTGATCATGACTGACATTGAGGAAGAGAATAAATCAGCTGCTGTAAGCACTGATGTACATGCTTCTCCAGTTTCCCCTCCATTTTCTTCAAAGACAAAAAAGACAGCAATATCTGATGAAACAATAAGAGAGATTGATGCTATGTATAACAATCCTCAGCCTTCTGATAATGATGATGATGATGGTTCTGATGAGGACCTAAAGAGGAAGAAAATCTCAAGGAAAAGGAAAGCTCCTCCACCATCTGCCCCAAAACCCAATCCAACAAATGACACTCCCTATTATATTCTGCAAAACATAACTCCATATAAAGGGATGCCAGCTCAAATGTGGCTATCTAAAAATGAGCAAAAGGCAAGGAAGAAGAACAGAAGATATTCTCCTCCCCCACAGAAATTCAAGAGAGGTCCTCCTCCTCCTCCTCCTGCCGCTGGTGCTTCGGGGACTACTTAGCAAAGGTCAGATGCACCCTCCAGGCCTACATCCTTCACCAGAACTTATCAATGGCAGGAAAGTTCATCTAGACACCATTCCCAAAGAAGCAGCCAGCAAAGGAATATAAGTTCTACAGAGCAAATAAAGGAGATAGTCTATCAGAAACCAGAATTTTCTCCTCCCAAACAGCAAGCTCAACAAAGTAGGCATACAAAATCTCAAAAGCCTAAAGGAAAATATAGTGAGACTGCACCTCCAAAGTCTCTATATACACAGAGTTATGAAAGCCAAACAACAATAAATTTCCAAGCACAGTCCACTCAATTCAGGCCTATTACCCTGCTACCCCCTCAAGATGATCAATCATCTGTCAGTCGGGATGTTGATCCCAACTTCAGGATGGCTAGGCTCCAAGAGTTAATTGGTCTGTCACAAATTATGAAGGCTAGAGAAGAAGGAGAAGATCCAACTATGTTTACTACTATGTCTTCATATAGAGAGAAAGAGCTGGATAGACTTCAAGAAAGCAAAAAAGTGTTTAATCCTGCAGAATATATGGCAATACACCCAGAGGCTGTAGTACCCAGAACCTCCACCCTGATAGTGATTGGAGCAGCAGATATGTACACGTCAAAGAAAGATGTTGCTAATCCTAACAGGGAAATCATCTTTACTCAGCCCGGGGATAAGAGCAAAGAAGCAAAACCAAAGGAGAAGAAATAGAAGAACTAGAACCTGAACTGCTATATGTTTGTGGTATATTTTTGATAAACTATATTTTATGTTACAAAGCTAACTATGTAAATATATCTGTTGCATACTTATTGTTAAATTCTCTGCCAGATATATATTGTGTTCTTGCTTTGTACATTTCCTTTTATTGAGTCTGTAATTAGCGACCTCACCCAAATAGGGGAGATTGTTGGATCCCTAGTTGGATTTGGGCTAGGTTCACTAAGTTAGGATATGACCCAACATGTATAGACAAGGGTCATGGTTGTGTCCTAGAGTCTAGGTCAAGTCCTTTGAGTCAACAATACAAAGGACCAGCCTCCAACACTGCCAGAGACTCAAGACTTAGAGAAAATTCAACACTTAGAGAAAGAGTTTTATGTTCTTCGATCTCAGGTCGACGAAAGTCGTGCTCAGCTCGATGAACTCAGAGACAATTCTCTAAGCTGAGCTCGACGAACTTGGCTCTCAGATCGACGAACTCTGGACAAAGTCACTCAACGTCCTAAGTCAAATTCCGGTCGATGAACTCAGAACATCAGCTCGACGAACTCTGTTCTCTATTCCCTGTTCTCAGTTCAACGAACTCCAGATAATGTCTCGACACCCAATGCCAGATAATGTCTCGACACTCAATGCCAGATAATGTCTCGACACTCAACACCAGATGTTGTCTTGACTCAACGCCAGGATAATGTCTCGACACTCAACGCCAGATAATGTCTCGACACTCAACGCCAGATAATGTCTCGACACTCAACACCAGAAGACATCTTAAATATTCTAAGTACAGAATACAGACTCAGCTCGACGATCTTGGATCTCAACTCGACGAACTTGGTGCACAGAATAAGAAAGTAATCAAGAAGCAGTAATCCATTCATAGGTCAATGATCTTGGAACTCAGCTCGACGAACATCAATTCTCAGCTCGACGAACTGTGCACTCAAGTCGACGAATCCAGACTTGGCTGTTTCCCTCTCCTATTCCTATTTTATTGCAATGATTCCTGAGTATTTAATGCTCTAATATTCTCTGAATATTACCATTAGACAAGACCATTAATTATGGTCTTCATCAGGATTATTGCCTGCCATTTTTCTAAGAGACAGTTGGGGAAACAAATCAATGCCAAATAATTCCAAGGCCGTCAGCATTAATTGCAGGAAGAATTTCAAAATTCAAAGGGACGCCCACATGGAAAATATAAAAATATAGATTTCCCTTCTTCCTGTAGAACATACAACACACAAGACAGAAGAGTAATAAAAATACAGAATACTCGAGACACAGAAAATCAATCAGTCAAGAAATCAACTACTGTTAGACAAGAAGAAGAACAAATTTCTGAAGAAGAAGAACAATCATCCAAATCAAGAGTCTTCTTCTGTCATTCTCTCAGGAATCTTCAATAGGATAACTACTACTGCATCTGTCAAGAAGTTCCTGAAGTTCTTCTGGTTGAAGTTGAAAGCTTGAAGGCATATCACCCTGAAGCAAAGCTCCATTTAATCTTGAACAAACTCAGTATCTCAGGAGGAGCTTTTGTCACCATCAAATCCATAAGTCTTCTCAGTTGTTTGAGAAAGAGAAGACACCATCAGTCTTTCACCCCCTCTGTAAAAAGGGTTCTCTACTCCCTTCAAAAGTGATTCCTGGTTGCAAATCTCCTAACCAAAAGACTTGAGGTTTAGTTTTTGAGCACCTTACCAAAAGCTCATTGGTGGCAGTCACCTGAACAAAAACCTGAGTGGATTCCTACTAGGGTGGTAGAAGAGTGGATGCACCCAGGTTGGGGAACCACTATAAAGTTCTTGTGTTGTCTGGTTGCCCTTTTTCTTTTATTCTTGCTGTGGCTGTGTTAGTTAGGATATTATTATTTTTATTAGTCTAATCTGCAGTGCTGTGATATATCACCCAAGTTTTAGAACAAGGTATCTTATTCAGCAAAAAGTTTTAATCACTAGATATACTCTATTAACCTCCCTCTAGAGTATATTAGATCGAACCCTCACTTTCACAGTGCTCCTTAAGGGTGACGACCCACCTTATCTAAGCACTAGCTGGCCGCCTTGCTCGGCTAGAATCACAACATTCACAATACATCAAAGATTTGCGGAAAAATTAACAGAGAACCAGTTTCATATATATATATATATGACATTATAAATATTTACTTGAGTACTAGGCCGAAGCCTAAGTATTTATATAATCTCGTAGGCTGTACAAGTACTACATATAACTCTTCACTCTCTCCCTATTTAGCTCATCGGTACTCACGTCTCAAAACTCTAAAGATGTCAGGGGTGCATCTGCTCGAGTAGTCCTGACTACTAGCATAATCTCCTGAGGTAGTGGGTCACTACGGTGCTCCATTTCCTGTGAATGGTTATTTATATAACCGTTAGTCACAGAGCTAAGTAGAAACAAATTTCCTCCCCGGATCCATATCCTGGTGACGAGCACGCACCTACCCAACAAAAGTAGATAGCCGAAGAAAGGGAGAGTTAGTATAACATTTCATATGTATAGGCAAGGAGCAACTATAACGAAACGCAGCATAGTATAACAAGAATCACATCAGTAATGTTTATCAGTTATAATTAAGGCTCCACTAGCACATCGGCATAACAGGTATCCACAACTAGCACCCTATCACAGGAATTCACATTCGAGCACATACCGCCGACATTCATAGCCGCGCACATACCGCAGGCATTCACAGCCGCGCACATATCGCAGGCGTTCACAGTCGCGCACACAGACTCTATGTCAACATAGTATGAAACTCTTCTTTTCCAACAGGGTGGCGAGCCCCGCGGGCCTCATCGATGTGGCCGTCGGTGATAGTGGCCAGTCCTGCCACTTCTGGGGGTGGTCGTACAGCATAGCCCCAGGCCTCAACGTACAATTACGTGTACTACTTGATGTGAGCGACATCCAGCGATTCAATATTTTGGCCGACCATCAAAGGAAACCTGACGGGGAAAAATATAACGACCGGTCACCCGTGGCACCCATCTCCCTGTCGCCTTGAGTCGTCGACCTTCCCGCACCGACACGAACGGTCTGCGGAAAGGAATGACTCACCACTATTTCACCGCAATCAAGTTACAATCAATCAATATTGCTAACACCAATCGGGTCTACGGCAGCCTGCCCTACTACGTTTCAAACTTTAGGCGGCGACACTCATCTCTACTTTCGACAAGGAGCGTGGGAGCACTATAATTGAGGGTAAACCCGAAGGAGCATATCAACTCCGGTTATTCCCAACTAAGGCTCAATCTTGACAGACAATTGCTAGTCAGAGCAGGACCCATGCTTATAATAGCAAATCGCAGTAATGAGAATGCGGTAATTAAAGCTGCTGATAATAAATGCTGCATAATTTAAGTGCTAAATGAAATGTGACCAGTATGAACCTGGAGTAGTACTTAAATGAAAGTACTGTACTGAAATGAATTTGACCAGTACGAGACTGGAATAGTACTGAAATGAAAGTACTGTACTGAAATGAACTTGACTAGTACGAGACTGGAGTAGTACTGAATTGAAATGAACTTGACCAGTACAAGACTTGAGTAGTACTGAACTGAAAGTACTGTAATGAAATGAACTTGACAAGTACGAAACTGGAGTAGTACTGAATTGAAACTACTATACTGAAATGAATTTGACTAGTACGAGACTGGAGTAGTACTGAATTGAAAGTATTGTACTGAAATAAACTTGACCAGTACGAGACTAGAGTAGTACTGAATTGAAAGTACTGTACTAAAATGAACTTGACAAGTACGAGACTAGAGTAGTACTGAATTGAAAGTACTGTACTGAAATGAACTTGACCATTACGAGAATGGAGTAGTACTGAATTGAAAGTACTGTACTGAAATGAACTTGACCAGTATAAGACTGAAGTAGTACTGAATTAAAATGAACTTGACTAGTACGAGACTGGAGTAGTACTGAATTGAAAGTACTCAACTGAAATGAATAAAGGAAAAAGGATCAGTGCAAGACTGGAATAATCATAAAGAAAATGCTTAGTAGTCCAATCACTCCATTCAGGAGTTTCAGTTCCATCTCCGTTTTAAGAGGTATATTCAGTTTCTATTTACGTTTTAATACATGTTGTTTGGTTACACCAATTATTAAGATCTGATAGTAATTTGGTTGCGTATTTTTAATCACGGCTTAATCAGATTCGAGGCTTATTAGGAGTTACACTCTTATTATTTATCGAGGATAATTTTGCAACTCACTACTCGTACTCTTATCTTCCGAGCGTGCTCCAAATTACCCGAGGGTCGAGGCGCTCGGCGGTTTCTCAAAATCTGAGAATACCTGGAGCTTGGACACTTGCCACAGTCACTTTTGTTGATAAGACCATTTGAATTTATTATTCAATTTAGTAAGGGCGGTCACGCGCTCCAATTTTCACTTTTGAGGGAAATGGGCATTATAATTACCAAATGCGACCTTAGGCTTCAAGAAATTTAGAAAAGTTCAAATTTGATCCCCAAGGTCCCAAATTTTGATACAACCTCAAAGTGGGTCTAAAATGATCCTGGAAAAATTTTCATAATTTTTTGAGGAGTTTGGGCTTTTAATTTGACCAAACAAATTTTATTTGGGATTTTAAAAATATCAAATCAATTCCTAAAAATTTCAAAAAATTTATGGAGGAAGCCCTTAGTTGAGGGAACATTTTTTTATGTATATCACTTTACCCCTAGAGGCTTAGAAAAGGCACGGGAAAATTCTCAAAATCCAGCCATTAAATCTGGTCTACTGATTGCAGATTTGAGAAATCCTGTGGCTGAGATCGAGCCAGACAACAAAAACATCCTTCTAACCCCATAGCGGATCGAATGCGGATCTGCTATGGGGGGCGTTGATGTTGAGGCGGGAGTGGGATTTAATGAAATCACGACCGTCCGATCTTCATCACAGATCGGACGGCTGTTGCTCCTCGCCGGCGACAGTTAGGGACAAACACTGCCACCGCCAGCCAATCGCTGTCGGGCACCGGCGCTACCCCCGGTCAGTTTATTAGGGGTCGGCGAGTCCCTGGGCGGTGGTGTGGCGGCCTGCCTTCGCCGGCCACTGCCTAGTTTGGCCAACCCAAGAGCGGGGTGACGGTGCTTTTGCTCCCAGTGCAACCGCGCCACCCCGCCTCACCGGCATCGAGCCCAGCCCCGGAACCACCCCCGATCGGCGCGCTGGGGTAGGGCGCTTCTCCGGTGTTGGTCCGGCAAACATCTGCCGTCGGCCACCGCCGGAGGTAAAACAGAGCAAATGCTCTGCCCCTCGGGTACCGCTGGAGCGGCGTTTTTCGACGACACCCCAAATTTCCCCAATCAGGAAATGTCATCCCGATGGGTCAACCATTCTCCAGCGCCACCCCTGACATGGGGAGGGGCCAGCCTTTCTTTGGCAACCACCCGACATGGAGTACGGGTCGGGTGGTGTCGGCGGCGCTCCGGTTGCCGGAAGGTCCATGCAGGACGTCAAAAAGGAATTGAAGGGGGAGGGGAGAAGCTTCTACCTGAGGAGTAGGATCTTGGGAAGGACCAGCCTGGTCGGCCATCCAAGATGGTTGTGGTTGAGCTCGAGCTTGCCTTTTCCAATGACCTGAGCTCTGGCAGAGCTTGGGGAGGGGTGGGGGATTTGCTCGTTGAGCTTGCGAGGGGATTAATAGGGGGAGGGGGCCTTTATATAGGTTGGATGGGAGGGTATCTCTTCCCCTACCCAATGTGGGATTAATCCCTCCTTAGGGAGGGATTAATCTCCACCCTCCAGCTGTCTAAGGACAACTAGAGGCTTAAAGCAATTCCCTCATGTGGAAAATGAGGTTGGGCCCCTTATGGGCTTTGGCTTTCATAAGTGGGAGAGGGAAAAGAGAGGTGAGTGGGGGGAGAAAAATGTTGGTGTGCCTCCACTTGGTGGGCTTGCTGGTTGGGTGCCCAAAGTGGATGAGGGGGTAAGGTAAGGCCTTAATCAATTAATGAGGAGTGGGAAAATGCATACCTCCTTTGGAAAAATCATAAAATTTGGACTTTTTAGAGGGGTTTGACCAAATTCAACCCTAGAGTGGGTCCCTCATGTTGGTCAAGGTCAAAGTGGTTCCAAAATATCGGGAGGGGTCAAAGTCGGGGTGTCACATCATAATTTGTGCGTGCACGCTTTTCAGTGCACGAGTATGCTTGATTTGACTATTGGTTGACTACTCCTATCGGAATTTGACCAGAGCAAACTCAGTTGATTTCGTATTGACCATACGAGTCCAATGCCACTGACCGGGGTCAAATCGGAGTTCGTTTGCTCAATATGCAAAATTTGCATGTCGCGGCGCACTAAATTGGTCAAAATATCTATATTTATCATTAGACCTTGGTTTGAGACGCAATGAGTTCCGTCGTGATCGTATCGTCTATATGAAGTCGAAGGAGCTGACATCACTTAATACGGGGTTCTCTAGACCGATATTCAAAATCTTGTATTCGCGACATTTTATGAGGGATGGTCATATTCATCATATCACCTCGGGGTCCAATGGAACGAATCTTGATCCGTCCGTATTAACTATATGATGCCACAGGAATTGACAGAACTCAAATCAGAGTTTTCTAGCTCTATTTCCTGCCTATGGTTACCTTCTACCGGGTCACGGGTAGAGGTTCAGGTCACTTTTATTGGACCCACTAGGGTTCTGATGTCCCAATAAAAGTTGGGATGTTTCAATCCAACAAAAATAAAAAGATTTTTGTCCTCGAAAATTTGCTCGAAGTAGAAGGGAAAGAGCAACATACCCGGGGAAAGAGCACTGGGTGCTTTTCACAGATGAGGGCCTCTGGTTCCCAAGTGTACTCATCTTGTCCGTGATTTTAACATAATATCTTGACCATTGGGATGGTCTTGTTACGTAGATTCTTCACTTTATGATATACGATCCTGATTGGTTCGAGTTGGATGGATCTGTCCGACCGTAGTTTTACTGGTGGTGTAGGTAGATGTTGCTCTGGTTACCAGAGAACTCATCTCAAGGTGAAGACATCAAATACATCATGAAGGTTTTCCAATTTTGGAGGCAGGGTTAATCGATAGGCAACACGGCCAATGCGTTCTATCACCTGATAGGGGCCTAGGTAGCGGGGATCTAGCTTCTTCTACTTCCTCAACAAGGAGACACCATGCATGGGCTTGATTTTTAGGAACACCATCTCCCCCAAGGGGAAATCCACCGGTCGGTGTCGAGCATCATAATACTTGGCCCGTTGGCTCTGCGCCTCCCGCATCCATTCCTTGATTAGCCGTATTGCTGCCATAGTATCGTCAATATAAACCACTCCTAACGCTTCTGGGTCCTCTTCCTGAGCCCATGTTAATGGGGTTTGATAATGTCTTTCGTACAATGCTTCGTATGGAGCCATCTTGATGCTAGTCTGGTATCTGTTATTATAAGAAAACCCAACCAGAGGTAATAGCTGCTCCCAAGGCTCATTGTATTGCACTATGTAAAGTCGAAGTAGATCCTCCATCGTTCAGTTTTTCCTTTTTGTCTGTCCATCTGTCTGCATGTGGAAGGCGATGCTAAAGGCCAACTTGGTCCCTAAGTATGCCTACACTCGTCTCCAATCTTTGGATGTGAATCGCCCGTCACGATCCGACACAACGGACTTTGGCACTCCGTGGAAACGGACAACTTGCTCTATGAAATTCCTGTCCAGAATAACAACTATGACTCCCTGTCAATTTGGTATGAAACGAGCCACTTTGACGCGTCGATCTACAATAACCCATATGGAGTCGTTTCCGGCACGGGATCGAGGTAGGCCGTGTACAAAGTCCATGGAAATGTCCTCGAACTTCCATTCAGATATAGGCTGGGGATGCATCAGACCTCCTGGGATGCGACATTCAGCTTTAACCCTTGACAGGTCTGGCATTTGTCCACGAAGTTGGTAACATCCTTTTTCATCCCAGGCCAATAAATGGTCCTGCGCAGGTCCACGTATATTTTGACCACACCAGGATGAATAAAGTATCTCGACTGGTGGGCTTCTTGCAGAATTTCTTCGCGAATTCCTCCTGTAGAGGGAACAAATATGCGATGCTTGAATTATAGAATCCCGTCGTGCAGATTATAATCCTCATGTTCTCCTCCTTGTAGAGATCTTCTGGGCTTCTCGTATCCGATCTCGAATGTTGCATTGGATCTCCATCCAATACAGCTGAGCATGGTGTTCCTACGGATCTCTTTGGGCAACCAGGGTAATTTCCAAGCCTATTAAAGACCGGAACAGCTCCTTAGGGATTTGCTCCATCCAACTCCTAGCTATCGAAGGCTGGCGGCTCAAAACGTCAGTGACTCTATTAGCTTTTCCGGGGTGATATTGGAGTGCGAAATCATAATCGCACAGGAGTTCTGACCATCGGCGCTGCCGAAGATTCAGTTCTTTCTGAGTGAAGATATATTTTAGGCTCTTTTGGTCGGAGAAGATCTCACATCTTACTCCGTACAAGTAATGCCCCCAGATTTTAAGGGCAAAGACGACAACGCCCAACTCTAGATCATGAGTTGCGTAATTTAATTCTTGCGGCTTCAATTGGCGAGATCCGTAGGCCACCACATTGCCATGTTGCATTAGGACAACTCCTAATCCCTTCAGGGAAGCATCATTGTAGATCTGGAATCCCTCGATTCCTGCGGGGATCGTAAGGACTGGTGCAGAAGCCAATCGCTTCTTCAATTCAACAAACACGGTCTCGCATTCTGGTGTCCATCGGAATGTAACATCCTTTCTGGTGAGGGCAGTTAGGGGTAAAGCAATCTTGGAGAAGCCTTCTACAAACTTCCTAAAATATCCGGCAAGACTAAGAAAACATCGGATATCTGTCGTAGTTCTGAGCGGTGGCCAATTTTGCATTGCCTGGATCTTGGCCTGATCTACTGCTACCCCTTTCTTGTTTATAGTGTGGCCTAAGAATCCAACTTATTCCAACCAAAACTCGCACTTACTGTATTTGGCAAAGAGGGAGTGCTCTCAAAGTTTTAGTAGCACCATCTCCAGGTGCCTAGTATGGTCTTCCTTGGTTTTTGACTAGATCAAAATATTGTCAATGAAGACGATCACGAAATTATCTAGGAAGAGCTCGAAGACTTTATTAATTAGGGCCATGATGGCAGAGGGTACATTGGTGAGCCCAAAAGGCATCACCAGAAACTCATAGAAATCGTAACGGGAGCTGAAAGCAGTCTTGGGAATATCTTCCTCCAGGATTCGAAGCTGATAGTAGCCTGATCACATGTCCATTTTGGAAAACACGGACGCACCTTGCAATTGATCGAACAGTTCGTCGATCCTAGGGAGGGGGTATGTGTTTCGTATAGTAAGCTTATTTAGCTCCCTTTAGTCTATGCACAGACGTAATGTTCCATCCTTCTTCTTTATAAATAGCACTGGGGCTCCCCAAGGTGAGGAACTGGTACGGACGAATCCAGCATCTATTAGCTCCTGCAGTTGAATATTTAATTCAGCCAGTTCTCTTGGGGCCATCCGGTAGGGTGCTCGTGACACTGGTCATGCTCCGGTCACGAGCTCGATCTGAAAGTTGACCTCTCGCTGGGGTGGCAATCCTGGGAGGGACTCAGGAAAAATGTCAGGGAAATCACATACCACCGGGACTTTGGCGAGTGCTTGAGTTTTGTATTCCATTTCGAAGTATATAAGGTACACCTCATCCTTTTGTCGGACTGACCTTAAAATTTGTGCAGAAGTTAAAATAATATGTGAGACCGAAGGTATACCTGCCAACGTAATGTCCCGACCGTTTGGGTTCTGCAGGCGGACCTCTCGCGTCGAACAATTTATTTGGGCCTTGTGCTCGGCTAGCCAGTTCATTCCCAGTATAATATCAAATCCAGTTATTGCCAGGATGGTTGCGTAGACCTCAAATTCTACTTCTCCTAGCACATCCTGGAACAAGCACTTTTCTGTAGACGTCATATCTGATCCATCCAGTAAACAGATTCGTATAACTAGTCCGGATGAGCGGATAACGTTCTCTTTTGATGCGATAAATTCATGAGATACAAAGGAATGTGTCGCTCCTGTATCAGAGAGGGTCTTGGCGGAATGTCCTCCTACCAATAGAATTCCTGACGATATAGGAAGTATATATATCATAACACTAATATACAAGATGTAGGCATGCATGCATAACAAGTATATAACATAAGTAGCAACATCTAATATACCCTATCACCTAATATATATACTTATCACTACATCAGGGGCTGGTCCGTGCTGCAAGTCCAGTGCATAGGACTCCAAGGGTTCTGCTCGGCCCTGCTGGCCTCTCCTGCCAGCTATATCTCTGCGGCCTTTCTTGCCCTGTCCCCATGCTAGCTTCCCACCCTGTACTGCTCCTAGTCCTGGCCTTCCTATTTCCTGTGGGCAGAAGGCCCTCATATGCCATATCTGCTGACACAAGAAGCAGTTCCCTGTGAAGGGAACATCACGTCGGGCCACTGGCACGGGCTGTGGTGACGGAGCTGGTATGATGTTCTACTATGGGTCTGGGGGTGCTGTTGGGTGTGTGAGAACAAGAAAAAAGAGACCGGAAAATGGTATAACTTAAATTTTATTATGCCCAAAAAGATATCTATTACACAGGTATGACCTCCCTTATATAGAATGGAGGAGAGATGAGAGAAAACAAATAAGAGATGTGGGACTAAAAAATTATAGGATACAAGCGGACTATACAGACACAAACCGCACAAGCCGCGTGGTTAGATAGAAGGACTAACCGCTCGGCTACTACCAGAGAGAGAGAGAGAGATCTCCATGGGAGACCGCCAGACCGCCCGGTCTCCATGTCGCCAGAGAAAAACCGCTAGACCGCTTGGACCTCAGACAGCAACGCACAGCAACCAAACCACTGAAGGGAAACCGCCAGACCGCGCGGCCATCAACCCGCCAAGCCAGACCGCCAGACCGCCCGGTCTCTAACTTCAACACTCCCCCTCAAGCTGGAGCATTTATATCGATCATGCCCAGCTTGTCACAAATATGAAGAAACGAGGCGGATACTAGCTTGGTGAAGATGTTAGCCAGCTCTTTATCAGAAGTGACGAAGGGAGTGCAAATTTGTTCCTTCAAAATCTTTTCACGAATGAAATGATAGTCGACCTCAATATGCTCGGTTCTTTTATGGAAGACCGGATTTTTGGAGATGTATATGATAGCCTTGTTGTCATAGAACATAGGTAGAGGATGGCTGTAGACCTCTCCTAAATCCAGCATGAGAGCCCGTAGTCATTTTAACTCACAAGTGGTCGATGCCATACTCTGATACTCTGCTTCAGCACTGGACCTGGAAATGACAGACTGCTTCTTGCTCTTCCAGCTTACCAGATTTCCCCAACAAAGGTTCAGAAACCGGAGGTAGACCTGCGATCCCCTTTGTCATCAGCGTAACTCGCATCTGAGTATGCTTCAACCCTCAGATGATCATTTTTCTGAAAGAGTAATCCTTTCCCAGGCGCTGCTTTGACATACTCCAAGATCCGCAAGACGGACTGTAGATGACACTCCCTAGGTGCTTGCATGAATTGACTCACCTTGCCCACAGCATAGGAAATGTCGGGCCTTGTCACTGTGAGATATATGAGCTTACAAACTAGACGTCTGTACCGCGTAGTATCTGAAAGAAGAGGAGAATCATTTGTCCAGGTTTTGTCTTCTCTAATTGCCATGGGGCATCGGGCAGGTTTGGCCCCAGTCAATCCTGCCTCTTTTAACAGATAAAGGGCATACTTACGCTGGGATAGGACTAAAGAGTTGGGCTTCTGAGAGATTTCGATCCCCAGAAAGTACTTTGGAGAGCCCATATCTTTCGTGACCAGATATTGACGAAGATGCCGCTTTGTCAAGGCTACCCCTTCCTGGTCATCGCCAGTGAGAAAAATATCATCGATGTACACAACAAGAACCACAAGTCCTGAGGAGGTCTTGCGAATAAATAGCGAGTGATCAGCTGACCTTCGCGCAAAACCAATGGCCGCCACGATGCCGCTGAACTTTTCAAACCAGGCTCAAAGGCTCTACTTGAGGCCATAGATTGCCTCCTGCAGCCGGCATACTCATGTCTCCCCCTGAGCAACATACCCAGGAGGTTGCTCCATGTAGATAGCCTCCTGAAGATCACCCTAAAGAAAGGCATTCTTGACATCCAGCTGGGAAATATGCCAATCTCTATTGACCGCCACAGAGAGAAGGACCCGTATAGTACTGAGACGAGCCATGGGAGAGAAGGTGTCAAAGTAATCGACCCCATAGGTCTGAGTAAATCCCTTAGCAACAAGGCGAGCCTTATAACGATCCACAATGCTGTCCGGGCCAAATTTGACCACAAAGACCCAGCGACAGCCAACAACATCAGTACCGAATGGAGGAGGAACAAGAGTCCACATACCCCGATCCATTAGGGTCGCCATTTCCTCATCCATGCCCATCTTCCAGTGAGGAATAACAAGGGCATCCTGGTAGGAACGAGGTGTGGTAGTGGCAGAGATAGACAGTGCAAAGGCCCTGGGAGAAGAGGTAAGACGATCATATGAAACAACAGCGGCAAGGAGGTGTAGGGTACACATCTGCACCCCTTTGCGAAGAGCTACAGGAAGATCCAGATCAGCGGGTCCCTCGGCATCCGGAGCATCCGTGGCAGATCGAGCTGGCCCGGGAGGAGAGAGAGACGGCGGCGAAGATGAGGGAGATGGTGCCGGAGAAGTGGGAGAGAGAGGCAGAGGGAGAGGAGTGGACAGAGATGGTGTAGGGGTTGATATCGCAGTAGGAGACGAGGGAACGGAGGGAATAGCAGGAGAATAAAAAGCTGGGGGAAGAGGAGAGGAGTCATCTGAGAAGTAGGAGGCATTCTCGAAGAAAGTAACATCAGCGGAGAAAAACTGCTTACGAAGAACGGGGTCAAAGCAACAATAGCCTTTCTGAGTGGTGGAGTACCCCAGAAAGACACATTTGGTGGAGCGAGGAGATAGCTTATCACGGGTGGCAGATGGAGCATGCACAAATGTCGTGCAGCCAAAGATTCGGATAGGGAGAGGAAAAGGCTCCTTGCCCGGATAGAAAATGGAGAATGGGGTTTGACCATAGAGAACGGTGGATGGAATGCGATTGATGAGGAAACAGGAGATGAGAACGGCATAGCCCCAATAGGCACGAGGAACCTGCATCTGTGTCATCAGAGTGCGAGCGATATCAAGGAGGTGATGGTTTTTACGCTCCGCCACACCATTTTGTTGTGAAGTATAGACACATCTAGTTTGATTAATAATCCCATGTTGTATACAGAAGGACGAAAAAGCATGACTGAGATATTCTTGGGCATTATCAGATCGAAATACTTTAATAGAAACATCAAACTGAGTTTTGATCATGAGATAGAAAGACGTCTATACAGAGAATATTTCAGAGCGATCTTTTAAAAGATACACCCACGTACAACGAGAGAAATCATCAATAAACGTGACAAAATATGAACTTCCCCGACCAACGATAAGGGTAGGAGAAGGACCCCAAACATCAGAGTGGATGAGATCAAACGGTCGGGAAGATCCACAAACTTGCTTTGGTGGGAAGGAGGAGAGGTGATGCTTGCCAAGCTGACATGCCTCATAATTTAGGGGAGGACTTTCTGGAGGAAGTTGGGGCAGAAGCTGACGAAGAAGACGTGGAGGAGAATGAGCAAGGCGAAGATGCCATTGGAGTAGATCTGTGGAGGTGGAGGAGAAGACGGATAGAACGGAAATGCTATCGAGGAAGAATAGGCTGCCACTCTCAGTCCCAGTAGCAATCGTCCGCTGGGAGTCTAGATCCTGAAAAGAACAAGAAGTAGAAGTAAATGTGACGGAACACCGTAATTTCTTGCATAGAGAGGTAACAGATATTAAGTTGCACGGGAATTTGAACACATAGAGAGTATTCGCCAATTGAAGAGACGGAGTGACTTGAACCACTCCCGTTCCATTGACCGGGGATGGAGAGCCATGAGCGAGAATAACCGGGGGCAACCGATCATGTGTTTCCAGGAGAGAAAAACACTTAGGAGAGCCGGTCATATGATTGGTAGCACCTGAGTCGATCAGCCATTTTCCTTGAGTAACAAAGTGGGCACTACCAAAAGACGTGACCACCGAGGCAGAAGGCTTCGAAGAAGAGGAGAAAGTAGAGATATCGAAGAGAGCCATAGGAGCAGAAATAGGTCGCGCGAACAGAGAGACAGGTCGCACGAACTAAAAGAAAGTTTGAGAGAACTGAGAAATAGGCCGAGCGAACAGAGAAACATGTCACGCGAACAGGCAATCAGCGAACATAGCACGAACACAAGGAAGTTCGTGAGAACCAGAAGACCGCAGCAGACAAAAAAAGAAAACCATAATGGACACAACCAAGAAGCAGATCAAAGCAGGGAGAAGGCCGTGCGGTTAGAGAGAAGGCCGCACAAATTAGGGGAAAAAGCAGACCACGCGAACTAAAAGTTTGCATGAAAGGCGAGCAGGGAGTGTGACCAGCAGAGACCGCACGAATAGAGGAGGAGCCGCGCGAATCAAGGAGATTGCGGGAAAAATAGAGGCAGAGAAACCGCGAAAACAGGTCGTGGATAGAACTAGAGAGAGAAGAGAGGACGCACACACAAAGGGCAACAATAAGGAGGAGAAGAACAGGCCGCAGCGACTAGGAGAAAGCCGTGGAGACAAAGAGAAGGTCGCGGATAGAAAAAGGAGAGAATGAAAAATACGCGGACAGTGCCGAGCAGACCGCGCGAACAGAGTTTCACAATCAAGTGGAAGAAATCGAGTCCTCTGATACCATGTGAGAACAAGAAAAAAGAGACCGGAAAATGGTATAACTGAAATTTTATTATGCCCCAAAAGATATTTATTACACAGGTATGACCTCCCTTATATAGAATGGAGGAGAGATGAGAGAAAACAAATAAGAGATGTGGGACTAAAAAATTACAGGACACAAGCGGACTATAGAGACACAAACTGCATAAGCCGTGCGGTTAGATAGAAGTACTAACCGTTCGGCTTCTACCAGAGGGAGAGAGATCGTCATGGGAGACCGCCAGACCGCCCGGTCTCCAAGTCGCCAGAGACAAACTGCTAGACCGCTTGGACCTCAGACAGCAACACACAGTAACCAAACCGCTAAAGGGAAACCGCCAGACCGCGCGGTCATCAACCCGCCAAGCCAGACCGCCAGACCGCCCGGTCTCCAACTTCAACAGGGTGCCTATATGGCTGTTTGCGACGTCTCTGCCTGCGCTCTCTATCTTGTCGGTGGGGAGCAACTCCTCTATCTCGTCTCAGATCTCGAGGGACCTCAACCTATCCTCTGCGCTGCTGGGCAACGGCCCGCTGGTCCAACTCTAACGTCGCTGTGTGAGTAGCTATGGTGTGGAAGGTAGAATGAGAGATCATTATCAGGGCCTTCCTCTGGTCGTCTCGTAGTCCCCGATAGAAGCAAGAAGCTCTATCCCTGTCGAAGGCAGTTAAGTTCCTTGCGAAGTGTGCCAGGTGTATGAACTCTCTCTCGTACTCTGCCACTGTGCGGTTGCCCTGTCGAATGTGCAAGAATCTCTCCTGCAAACCAGCTCGGTCCGCATCTGAAATTAAGAATTATAGAAGAACCTCGGAGAACTCCTCCCAAAGGATTGCGCTCAACGACCATCCTCTAAAAGTAGAGCGACTAGCTGCTCTCCACCAATCCCTAGCGTATCCCTCCAACAAGGTCACCACTAGAGAAACTACAACCACTGCGGGTCACATCATTCCCACTAGCAACTCTTCCACACGCTCCACCCACTCCTCTGCCTAGATGGAAGTCTCTGCAGCTCTAAAGGCGAGAGGCCTTAGTACTCAAAAGGTCATCAATAAATCCGTATGTGCCACCAACTCTCGTGGTGACTATGCTAGGGCTGCCTGGAAAGTTGCTAGAATAGCTGTCTGTATCTGCCCCATGTCCGTCTCGGCAAATGGTACAGCTGCGGGGGAGACCGGGTCTGGGGGTGGGATGGCGGGAACATATCCTCTAGAAGAGGATCCCCCATTACTATACTCCGGTATCTGGAGAAGTAACAGGAAAGAGTGTCAGAATTTTTGCAAATGTAGGGAAAATTTGCAAAAACGACAGACGAAGCGGAAACAACGGTGTACAGGAATACTATCGTATAGTCTATAATCCCTAAGCCTATATACTAGGGTTCACTAGGTTTTTGCTGCAAGGTTCATCCCGAACCAACGAACGAAGCGAGGGACGGAGGGATCCTGAGACTGCTCCACAAGGACGAATCGTGATCGCTCTGAACCATTTGTAAGACCCCCCTCCCCCAAACCTTTGCCCTGGGTCAGGCTAGAGGGGATCTTACTTAAGCAAGACGTCTACCCAGTGCTCCTTAAGGGTAACGACCCACCATATTTAAGCACTAGTTGGCCGCCTTGCTCGACTATAATCAAAAAATTCACAAAACGTTAGAGATTTGCGGAAGCATTAACAGGAAACTAATTTCATATATATATATAACATTATATATATTTACATGAGTACTAGGTCGAAGCCTAAGTATTTATATAATCCCGTCGGCTGTACAAGTACTACATATAAATCTTCACTCTCTCTCCTTACTAAGCTCGTCGGTACTCGTGTCTCGAAACTCTGAAGACGTCAGGGGTGCATCTACTCAAGTAGTCCTGACTGTTGGCGTAATCTCCTGAGGCAGTGGGTCACTACGGTGCTCCATTTCCTGTGAAAGGTTATTTATATAACTGTTAGTCCTAGAGCTAAGTAGAAATAAATCTCCTCCCCGAATCCATATCCTGGGGACGAGCACACACTCCCCTAACAAAAGTAGATAGCCGGAGAAAGGGAGAGTTAGTACAATATTTCATATATATATGCTAGGAGCAACTATAACGAAACGTAGTATAGTATAACAGGAATAACAACAGTAATGTTTATCAGTTATAATTAAGGCTCCACTAGCACATCAGCACAACAAGTATCCATAACCAGTACCCTATCGCAGGCATTCACATCCGCGCACATACCGCCGGTATTCACAGCCATGCACATACCACAAGCATTCACAGCCACACACATATCGCAGGCGTTCACTGTCGCGCACACAGACTCGATGCCGACATAATATGGACCTCTTCTCTTCTAACAGGGTGGCGAGCCCCGCGGGCCTCAATGATGTGGTCATCGGTGACAATGGCCAGTCCTGCCACTTCTGGGGGTGGTTATACCGCACAGCCCCAGGCCCCAACGTACAATTCCGTGTACTCCTGGATGTGAGCGACATCCAATGATTCAATATTTTGCCCGACCAGCAGAGGAAACCTGACGGGGAAAAAAATAACGGCCGGTCACCCGTGGCACCCGTCTCCCCGTCGCCTTGAGTCATCGACCATCCCGCATCGGCACGAATGGTCTGTAGAAGAGACTAACCCGCCACTATTTCACCGCAATCAAGTTACAATCAATCAATCAGTATTTTTAACACCAACCGCGTCTATGGCGGCCTGCCCTACTACGTTACAAACTTTAGGAGGCGACACTCAGCTCTACTTTCGACAAGGAGCGTGGGAGCACTATAATTGTGGGTAAACCTGGAGGAGCATCTAAACTCCGGTTATTGCCAACTAAGGCTCTGTCACAACCCGCATTTTCTCCGAATTAAGAATTATCAGAGTAAGAGAAAACACGCGTCATGATGCCACGTCAAGCAGGGGATAACTGCTGACGTTCAGGCAAAACCACCTACAAACTTAATGAAAGAAAATCATGGGTTTAATGATTAGAAAATCAGTTATATTTTAGAGACCGTATCCCTCGGCTCAGTGGATCACCTAGTCCACAAAAGAAAAACTATATTTATACGTTGCGGAAAAATACTTTATCAGGTTTGACGTCCTAAAGAGCGCATAAGGGTCCCAAGAGAACCACTCATGCTATGCAAGACCCTACATTTAATTTATATAATATATAAGAAAACGTTCTTTATACGTTGTTTGGAAAATAGTGATTAAGTTTTATAAAACATGCTGATCATGAGCTTTATTTATAATAATATTTATAGTTTAAAAATAACTAGCAACCTAGCATAAAATCTTCTCAAGTAACACTTCTAACAAATCGGCAAGCATCCCCTCCAACACTATCTCTCGGCTATACCCGAAAATAGCAGATAGAAATCTGAAGTAAGGAAAAACAAAATGGAATTACGCCTACAGATTTGGGCATCAACAGCACAAAGTAGGGGGGCTTAATAGGAAGAACTAAACCCTACAACTTGCAACAAATGAAGGAACAGCAAGGCCTATACCCTAGGGCTAACAGGGATTTTAAAACACAGCAAGATATTTCAAAAAGAAACTTGGCAAGGGCAAGAATACCACTTGCCTCGATTTCTGACGAAGCTTTGGATGGCTTTCCCTCCTCTTCACACGACACTAACAGCAGCAGCAGCACCTAAAACATTCTTCCTAACATTAATGGCGGAAAAACCCCCAAAACCGAAATCCCAAATCTCAACAAAACTCTACGAAAAATGAATATCTTACCGTCGAAATGAAGATCTAAGAGAGAGCAAGAAAACGCCGCTTTCGGAAACGAAATCCGTCCACGAACAAGCCCGGAATCACCGTCAGAAGGGGAGCAGGAACGGCGGCTTTTCTCCTCTGATTTTCCGAACAAGCAGGCGACGGTTTCTATCTTTTCGGGAAGGGGAAGAAGGTAAGGAAGTGGGGCCGCCACTTCAAAAACAAAGCTTTTAAATAAAAGCTGGGCGCACCTCTTCGGGAAAACCGAAAACTTTCCGCCTATTCTCTTAAAATAAGAGAATTCTAAAGAAAGCAAGCCAATACAAGGCTGCCACCTAAGCAAGGAAATAACTGCTGAATAAATTCAGCCGCAGGATCATCTCTCCAAATCAAATAATTAATTACATACTATTAACACACCAAAACGACGCGAAAACCAAATCTCCTCGGAATTCGACGAAATTCGACGAAATTCGCACCGTAGCTAAATACCTACGCTACGAACACAACGGCGAAGTCGAAATTAACTTTCGACGAACAGAACTCGAGTTATACCCAAATAAAGCCAAACACAAACATCCCCCCGAGAGGCCACACCGGGTCACCCAAAACGACTCGGCTTGCTAGGGAGATCTTGCCAACAGGCTACCAAACAGGGCACTCAGTTCTAAGGAGCTAAACCATACTCCACACATGGCACAAGCCATGGAAACGCGTCACCGTAATGCCAACGAGAATAAAAATAATCGCAGAATAATCAGGGCGTTACAGGCTCAATCTTGACAAACACCTGTTAGTTAGAGCAGGACCCGTGCTTATAATAATAAATAACAGTAATGAGAATGTGGTAATTAGAGCTGCTGATAATAAATGCTGCATAATTTAAGTGCTAAATGAAATGTGACCAGTATGAAATTGGAGTAGTACTGAACTGAAAGTACTATACTGAAATGAACTTGAGCAGTATGAGACTGGAGTAGTACTGAAATAAAAGTATTGTACTGAAATGAACTTGACCAGAACGAGACTGGAGTAGTTCTGAATTGAAATGAACTTGACTAGTACGAGGCTGGAGTAGTACTGAATTGAAAGTACTGTACTGAAATGAACTAGACCAGTACGAGACTAGAGTAGTACTGAATTGAAAGTATTGTACTGAAATGAACTTGACCAGTACGAGACAGGAGTTGTACTGAATTGAAAGTACTGTACTGAAATGAACTTGACTAGTACGAGACTGGAGTAGTACTTAATTGAAAGTACTGTACTGAAATGAACTTGACCAGTACGAGACTGTAGTAGTACTGAATTGAAAGTACTCTACTGAAATGAACTTGACCAGTACGGGACTGGAGTAGTACTGAATTGAAAGTACTGTACTGAAATGAACTTGACTAGTACATGACTAAAGTAGTACTGAATTGAAAGTACTATACTGAAATGAACTTGACCATTACAAGACTGGAGTAGTACTGTACTTAAATAAACTTGACCAGTATAAGACTGAAGTAGTACTGAATTAAAATGAACTTGACCAGTACGAGACTGGAGTAGTACTGAATTGAAAGTACTGAACTGAAATGAATAAAGGAAAATGGACCAGTGCAAGACTGGAATAATCATAAAGAAAATGGTTAGTAGTCTAATCACTCCATTCAGGAGGCTTCAGTTCTATCTCTGTTCTCAGGAGGTATATTCAGTTTCTATTTTCGTTTTAATAAAGTCTGTTTGGTTTACCAATTATTAAGATTTGATAGTAATTTTGTTGTGCCTTTTTAATCACGACTTAATCGGATTAGAGGCTTATTAGGAGTTACACATTTATTATTCGTCGAGGATAATTTTGCAACTCACTACTTATACTCTTATCTTCCGAGCGTGCTCCAAATTACTCGAGGGTCGAGGCGCTCGACGGTTTCTCGAAATCTCGGAATACCCGGAGCTTTGACACTTGCCACGGTCACTTTTGTTGATAAGACCATTTGAATTTATTATTCAAATTAGGAAGGGCGGTCATGCGCTCCAATTTTAACTTTCGAGGGAAATGGGCGTTATAATTACCAAACCCGACCTTAGGCTCCAAGAAATTGAGGAAAATTCAAATTTGATCCCCCAAGGCCCCAAATTTTGATACAACCTCTGAGGGGGTCTAAAATGAACATGGAAAAATTTTCATAATTTTTTGAGGAGCTTTGGGCCTTTAATTTGACCAAACAAATTTTATTTGGGATTTTAAAAATACCAAATCAACTTCTAAAAATCTCAAAAAATTTGTGGAGGAAGCCCTTAGTTGAGGCAACATTTTTCATGTTGATCACTTTACCCCTAGAGGCCTAGAAATGTCTTAGGAAAATTCTAAAAATCCAGTCATTAAATCTAGTCTACTGATAGCTGATTTGAGAAATCCTGTGGCTGAGATCGAGCCAGAGCAGCAAAAACATCCTTCTGACCCCACATCGGATCGGCTGCGAATCCGCTGTGGGGGGGGGGGGGGTGTTGATATTGAGGCGAGAGTGGGATTTAAAAAATCTCGGTCGTCCGATCTTCATCACAGATCGGACGGCTGCTGCTCCTTGCCGACGGCAGTCAGGGACAAACATTACCACCGTCGGACAGTCGCTGCCGGGCGCCGGCGCTACCCCCGTTCGGTTCGCCGGGGGCTGGCGTGTCATTGTGCAGTGGCCCAGCGGCCTGCCTCCGCCGGCCACTGCCTGATTTGGCCAACCCGAGAGCGGGGTGGCGGTGCTTTTGCTCCCAGCGCCACCGTCCCACCCCGCCTCACCGGCGTTGAGCCCAACCCCAGAGCCATCCCCGTCCGTCACGCCGGGGTAGGGCGCTTCTCTGGTGGTGGTCCGGCGACCATCCTCTGCCGAAGATAAAACAGAGCAAATGCTCTGTGTAACATCTCGACTTTTATTGGGCCACCAGTACCCTAGTGGGCCCAATAAAAGTTACCCGAACCCTACCCGTGACCTGGTAGAGGTAAACCTCGGTTGGAAATGGAGCTAGAGAACTCCGATTTGAGTTCTGTCAGTTCCTGTGGCCTCGTATAGTCAATACGAGCGCGTCCGAACTCGTTCCGTTAGACCCTGAGGTCATGGTGGGTGTGACCGCTTCTCGTAAAACGCCATGAGAGCAAGATTTTGAATATCAACCTAGAGAACTCCGATTTGAGTTCTGTCAGTTCCTATGGCCTCGTATGCCCTATACGAGCGCATCGGAACTCATCGCATCGCAATCTGATGTCTAACGACGAATATAAATATTTTGACCGTTTTAGCGCGATGCGACGCGCAGATTTTGGACTTTTGCCAAACGATGTCCGATTCAACCCCAGTCAGTGGCGTTGGACTCATGTTGTCAATATAAAGTCAACGGAAGTGGTCTAGGGAAATTTTAACGACAAGTGGTCATCCTATGGTCAAATCAAGCACAACCGTGCACTGAAAAGCGTGCGCACACCAATTGTGACACGATACTCCAACTTTGGCCCGATCCCGATGAATTGGACTCACTTTGACTTTGACAAACATGGGGGACCCACCCCCATAGTTGACTTGGTCAAACCCTCCTCTTTCTCCATTTTTTTGGAATTTTTTCCAAGGAGGAGCAAATCCCCTCTCCATGGATGAATATGGCCTTACTCCCCCTCATTCCTTAGGCCCCCAAATAAATTAGAAAAGAAGAGGAATGGGCCCAAATAGAGGCCCCCCAATATTTTCCCTCCACTCCCCTCTCCTTCTCTCTCTCTTCCAAACCTCCAAGATGGAGACACATGGTTGTACCCTCTCCAATAAATGGCTGACAGCAGCCACTATAACCCTAAATAATAGAAGGGAGACCAATCAAAGAACTCCACCTCCCTCTCTCCCTCTCTTTCTATTAGCTAAGAACAAACTCTCCACATGCCTAATAGCCTAGTCTAGGCCCTTAGGTAGTACAACCAACCATTAGTAGGTTGACATGTTCCCCATACAGCTAGGGAGTTAACCCTGCAATAGTTGGCCAAAATCACCCTCTTGATTTGCTTAACCAAGAAGTAGAGTAAGGGGGCTCTCTCCTCACTCTATATAAGGACCCCTATCACTCTGGATGAACTTTCCCTTCTTCCCAACTCAATACGAGCCACCACCATGCCTCTGCTGGAGCTCCACCTCACTGGAAAATGAGAAGCCAAGCTCCGCCACCTTCCATCACCTCTCATGGCAACTTCGCTGAGAGCTCACGGAGACCCCCAAACAAGATGGAAATATTCTCCTCTCCTCACTCCCTATCTTTTGGACGTGTCGCATGTAAATTCAGGCGGCTGGAGCGCTGCCGCGACACCACTGTGTAAGGAGAAGAAGTGCTCTGTAAGCACTTTTCCGGCGATGGCCGGCGACGGAAGGGCACCGGACCACATCCTGAGGGTTCGTTAGGCCCCGGGGAGTTGGACGGGGGCGGAGTCACGGCCGGTCGGTGGCCGGCTGACAGCGGGGGAGGCCCGTAAAGGGCGGTTTTGGTACAGGGCCTCGTGTCTCCTTTCGGTACTGGGAAGATTATTATAAAAATTATAATTTATAATTTTATGAATATTATAATATTATAACTAAAATGGGTCTTTATTTTCTGGAGGCTAAAAGAGAGCCCTAGTGAAAAAGGATTCAACATGAAAAATGTTTCCCATAATGAGAGATTCCTCCACAACAATTTTTAGAATTTTTGGAGTTGACTTAATATTTTTAAAAGTCTAAATAAAATTCATTTGACTAAATTAAAGGTCCAAAATTGCTCAGAAAAGTTTGGAAAAATTATTAGGCTCTTTTTAGGCCCTTTTAAGGGTTGTATAAAAATTTGGGATCATGGTGATAATATTTGATATTTTTCATAAATTATGGAAGCCTAGGGTCACGCTCGGTAATTATTATGCTCGTTTTATCCGAAAGTGAAAATTGGAGAACGCGACTATCCTCTCTAATTTAAATAATGAATTCAAATTGTCTTATCGACGAGAGTGGTCGAGGCAAGTGACCAAGCTCTGGGTGTTCCGAGACTTCGTGAAACCGTCGAGCGCCTCGACTCTCAGGTGACTTGGGCAAGCTCGGAAAGTGAGAGTAGGAGTAGTGAGTTATGAATAATTCCCGACGAATAATATGGGTGTAACTCCTAATAAGCCGTGATCCGATTAAGCCATGGTTAAAAAATGGCATAATCAAATTATAATCGGATCTTAATAATGGATGTAACCCAAGGAAGCCTTATTATTAACTAAAATAGAACTGAATGTGCCTCCTATGAACGAAGATAGAGCTGAATGTGCCTCCTATGAATAGAACTAGAGCCACCTAGATGGAGTGATTGAACTACTAATTTTTTTCTTTATGATTATTATAGTCATGTACTGGTCCAGTTCCTTTATCCATTTCAGTTCAGTGCTTTCAATTCAGTACTTTCAATTCAGTACTACTCCAGTCTCGTACTGGTCAAGTTCATTTCAGTTTAGTACTTTCAATTCAGTACTACTCCAGTCTCGTACTGGTCAAGTTCATTTCAGTTTAGCACTTTCAATTCAGTACTACTCCAGTCTCGTACTGGTCAAGTTCAATTAAGTACTTTCATTTCAGTACTACTCCAGTCTCGTACTAGTCAAACTTATTTCAGTACTTTCAATTCAGTACTACTCCAGTCTCGTACTGGTCAAGCTCAATTCAGTACTACTCCAATTTTGTACTGGTTACATTTCACTCCAACACTTTAATTATGCAGCATTTATTATCAGCAGCTTTAATTACTGTATTCTCATTACTGCGATTTGCTATTATAAGCATGGGTCCTGCTCTGACTAGCAGTTGTCTGTCAAGATTGAGCCTTAGTTGGGAATAACCGGAGTTGAGATGATCCTCCGGGTTTACCCTCAATTATAGTGATCCCACGCTCCTTGTCGAAAGTAGAGCTGAGTGTCGCCGCTTGAAGTTTGAAACCTAGTAGGGCGGGCCGTCGTAGACCCGGTAGGTGTTAGCAATACTGATTGATTGATTGTAACTTGATTCCGGTGAAATAGTTGCTGATTAGTCCCTTCCGCAGACCGTTCGTGCCAGTGCGGGAATGTCTATGACTCAAGGCGACAGGGAGACGAGTGCCACGGGTGACCGACCGTAATATTTTTCTCCGTCAGGTTTCCTCCGCTAATCGGCCAAAATATTGAATCGCCGAATGTTGCTCACATCCAGGAGTACATGGAGTTTTACGTTGGGGCCTGGGGATATGAGGTATGAACACCCCTAGATGTAGCAGGACTGGCCACTGTTATCGACGACCACATTAGTGAGGCCCGCGGGGCTCGCCGCCCTGCTGAAAAAGAAGCAACCAATACTATGTCGACATAGAGTCTGTGTGAGCGGCTGTGAATGCCTGCGATATGTGCGCGCTTGTGAATGCCCGCTGTATGTGCGCGGCTGTGAATGTCGGCGATGTATGCGCGGATGTGAATGCCTGTTGTGCGTGAACGGCTGTGAAGCCAGCCACGCACTCTTATAAAGGGGGGGGGGGTGCAGGGGAACGTCCCTCTCTCCTGAAGAAGAAAGTTTGAGACGAATGATAGTAAAGAGAGAAGTAAGCGCGAATACTTTACCTCCTCCGAGCATGATAGGGGCGAGGCTGTCTATGTTCCTGCGGAGGAACGCGACTTCAAAGTTCTTCCCCTTAAAGAACTCGCAGAGCTTAGCCTCGTGGCCGCCTAGGGTTGGGGGCGGTAACTCTCCGCGCTGAGCTGGACCGGCGAGAAAGGGACATTGCTGAATTCTCTTTTGATGAAAACAAATTTCTTTAGCCAATCGTGGCTCTTGTTGACGGTCTCCCGCACCTTGACGTGGTTGCTGGAGAAGTGGGCGGTTCTGTCTTTGTTCGCCCAGAAGGATAATAGCTTGTGGAAGACCACAAGACTGAACTCGATCCACTCTTCCCGCAACAAACATGCGAATCTGATCACCACCGCGATGGAGTTGGGGGTCATCTGCCCGAGGACGACTGCAAAATATTTCAGTATTTGGCGGACCTCCGGCCATTGAGGAAGCCGGAGACCCTCCTCGAAATGCGTTGTGGGGATGGCGAGATCCGCTCCCTAGAGGTCGTTGATCTTATCCCCCTCCCCAAGTCGCCTCGCCACAAAGCCCGGCGGTATGTAGTTGCCCACGACATCGAGGAACTCACTCTCACAAATGGAGGCAAGGGGAAAGCCGTGCTCGGAAAAGGTCCAGGCACGCTTGCTCCGCCCTTCCGCATCGCCGCAGCCACTACCCATCCCGCGTGGAATCTGTGGGAGGCGAAGTAGTTCTCGTGGAAAGTTGGCAAGCCGGGAGTCGCAAAAAGCAAAGAAAGGGGAAGTCTTAAATGTGGTAGATAAGAGAGGTCCGACAGGGCCTATTTATAGAAAGGAAAAAGGCGGGAAAATGCTCCGTCGGCGGGAAAAGTGCGGATAGAAAAATACCCCCACCCCTCCCCGACGCTTCGACTCCCGGACCCATCACGGAAATTTATCTCAACTCGACGATAACCCACGTCCGCATAAGAGATGGGAGAGCCGCAATCTGAACCCGCCAAATGTTGTAGGCGAGCAGCCTAGGCTCGCGATCCGCGTGCACCCGGTTCGCTCCCGCCGAGGCCAGATAGGCGAGCGGAGTGAGCCGAATCAATATTCTCACACTCTCTTAAGGAAGGGGTCGGCGAACAAGAGTGCTACATCCACACACTCAGGGAAAAAGAAGCAGCAGCAATAAAAATGACATGCAACAAACATAAGCCCACTGGCGTGCAAAGAGGTCCTGAATTATTACTGAAATCAAATATTCCGAGGAAATAAAGTTCGCAACCTAACTACACGAATTGATATGGGATGTAGATGCGACCCGGGCCTAGCAATCCATAGCATAAAAGGGGCAGGCGGCTCAGTACTGGATCCACTTCCACCTGCCTCGCCTCCGCATCCCGGATTGGGGCAGCACGCGAGGATAGTGGTACTCGTGGACCGCCAATAGCTCCTGCTGGGTCAGGTCGATTTGCTCCATAGAATGCCTAAGCTGCCCCTTGGCTCGTATGATGTGCACCCCCAAAGAAGTAACTCCATCCCCATCGGCTGGTCGCCTCGTCCCCTCCAGAACTGCTAATCTCTCCTCCTTCTCAGCCTTATCCTTCTCCATCCTGTTGTAACCCTCCTGTAACAGTAGCGTGTGCTTTTGGAATAGTCACGTTACCTGCCTCTTCATCTTCTCAGCATCCAGCGGGTCACCCAGGTACTCCAAAATATGATCCGTATCTGGGGGAGGTGAATACCCCTCGCTCATGTCGATGTCAGAGGAGGAGATCACATTGAAGCCTGCAAAAGGGAGGATCAGGAGCAAATAATGATAAACAGGCAAGAGTGCAGAATCACCTGGGGTCGGCATGTCGCCTACGCCAGCAGATGGTTGGGAGGATCCTGGACAGCCCTGGAAAGGTTCCCCTTCAGGAATGACGAAAGTTTCCCCCAGCCCAGGGGGAATCGGCGGTTGTGAAATCGCCACAGGGGGGCGCCCCTAGCACAAAAGGCTGGCGACCTTATCAGTTGTCGACGGGAGGGAACGACCTAGCTCCCCTCTGACACCTCCATCTCCGCAAGATGTCACCTGCAACAAAAGGAATCAGAGGCGAAAGGGCAAGTCAAGAAGGAAGTTCGCATACCGCATGGGCGACCTCGGCAACGGCTGCCGAGGTGGAACCTGGGGGTCGTTCACAGGAGACCTCCTAATGATCTTTCCTTTCGTCGGCCTAAAAAGGGGACTGGACGATCCGTGCGCTAACCACAGGGCGACATCAAGATCCTGCTCCCTGGTTCCCTTATCCGCGACCGCTAGGTGCGCTCGCATCTCCTCAGACATGAACATCGTACAGCTGTAGCTCAAAGAGAAGGTTAGATGAAGGCCGAATTTTTCCCAAAGGTCTGATGGCATATTTATAGCATGATGGTGGGACCAACCAAAAGATTCTCTCTAGCTCAGCAAAGCACTCACCAAACACGTGGATTAGATGATTCTTTCCGAGCATGGTCAAGTGATAACTCTAATTATTTCTATTTTTATCATGCTATTTTCTAATTAATAGTTAGATATTTTATATCGATTTTATAAAATTAAGTTTGTTTTAACGTGTTTTTATATTTTATATCTTTTTGTTCTAATAAATTTATTTTTACTCTTGCAGGGTTGATCTACAGTTTATTTGGAATAGAACAGGGATTTTCCTGTTTTTTGCCTAGACACGCCCGGTAACACGCCCTCCATAGGCGTGACCTAGGGCGTGACAGCCGCGATCGAAGCACGCCATCGAAGATCGTCGAATCGCGGTCGAAGATCATAGAACGACCAAGACACGCCCGTGTCGAAATATAACACGCCCGTGTACCAGTTATATGGGGCGTGACAGCTTGCGAAAGACCAGCTGACCGTGCCACATCGGATTAAGATGACACGCCCTGGTCACGGGCGTGACCAAGGGCATGTCATGGGTGTTTCCAGCTAATTTATTACGTCGTTCCTGCCATTGCTGCCAGATTGACGTTTCAGCCTTGTCACGCCCCATGTCACGGGCGTGACCAGGGGCGTGACGCCTACATCAACTGCACTTTATTCCCGCCATTTTCAGCTTCCCGCCATTTTCCAAAAACAGACTTGACACGCCCTAGGTCACGGGCGTGACCTAGGGGCGTGACCCATCAGTTAACAGATTTTGGCGGTTTCTCCTACAACGTTCCCGGGGTTTCAAGACGACGGTTCCGAGCCTGACACGCCCTAGGTCACGGGCGTGACCTAGGGCGTGACCAAACAGAAATTTTTCCTATAAATTCCAAACTGCTTCAGATGTCCAAAGAGAATTTTAGGAGTAGGAGTCTTATAGTTAGCTGTTTTATTTTGCTGTACTTTTCATTTCTTAGTCTAATTTTACATTTTGTAAGTTTCAATTCAACTTTGCCTTTCCTTTTAATCATGTCTCTCCTTTTCTTATCTTGTAATTCTCTAATTATGATGAGTAGTTAGTTTTCATTTAGCACTTGATTATGATGATGTTTGGAATAAAATAAACTTTCCTTTTTTCTTGAATATCTTGTTCTTAATCTTCATCGTTACGATTTATCTTTGATTTCTATTTCATCGAATTCATATTACGCGTATATGATCTTCGATCTAAGATCCGTATCCTAAATGATCGAGAGGTTGCAGATACGAGGAGATTACTCAAAGATAAAAGGAGTTGAATGCACTCCTCGAGAGAGGATGACGTAAATCTTCCGGATTGGAGTCAAATCCAATAGAGGGGTTCACCGCCTAAAGCAAGCTTAGGGGTTTCGACTGGCCGAGAGGTCTTAATCGATCAACCTAAGGTTAGTTAGAAGCATGAGCTCGAGAGAGACGCTACTATACTTTAGGAACCTCCACGGTCGAGTGATTAGATAAGAGCTCGCATTACTTTATTTTTCAAGAAGATTTATTTTAGTCCAAGGGGATTCTAGATCAAGTGCTAGCTTCCCAAAATCGTATTTCTCTTCCTTAGTATAACGTTTCTTTTTCCGTTTAAAAACAAAAACCAACTTTTCTGCCAGATAAGATAATAGCTTTTCTTGTGAGTACAAGTACTCAACAGGCCCCGAGTCGAATACGACATTTCTGAAAGTGAGAGTAAGATCTATCTCAACTCTAGAGGGGGGGGGGGTGAATAGAGTTTATTTAAATTAATTTCACAGCTTTGAAATAATAACACATATAAAATTCAATTTATAGTATAGTGTAAGGTGCTAGTAAAGAGTTAAAAACAAAGAAGTAAAGAGCACAGCACACAGCAAATCAATCACACAAACAAGCCAGAAGACACAAGGAAATATAGTGGTTCCCCAAAAACCTGGGTACATCCACTCTTCTACCACCCTTGGTAGGAATCCACTCAGGATGAGTTGATCAGGTGTCCTGACACCAATGAGCTTTTGATAAGGTGCTCAAAAACCAAAACTGGATTTTTTGATAAGGTGTCTTGCCACCACTGAGTTTTGACAAGGCTCTCAGAACTAGACAGAACTTTTGAAGGGAGTTCAAGAACCCTTTTACAGCAGAAAAAGAAAAGATAAGGAGGTGAAGTTATCTTCTCTGTTCTCAAATCAAATGAGAGAAGACTAGTGGATCTTTTGTTGTCAAAGCTCCCCCTGAGATGTAGACAGGTTCAGGAATGGAAGCTTTGCTCTACGGTGATAGGTCTTCAGAAGTTTAGATCTCCAGCAAAAGATTGTTTCAGCAAAAAGGCTGAAAGATGAGGTGTCTGGAGTTCTTGAGATGAAGCTGTGATCACTTTTCTGTAAGCAAAAAGATTGTTATTCTAATTCTTCAGAATTGATCACTTGTTATCTGTCACAGCTTAATTCTTGTTGTTATGCTCTCTGTGTATATTATTGTATATTCTATCTGACTGAAGATAAAAAGGAAGATCTGATTCTCAAAAAAATTCTTGTCAAAGATAGCCGTTGGCAGTCATAAATGTCTTCCATAAAAAGTCTTGTCTTCTAGAGGAAGGTCTAATAAAACATTCCCTGAATAATTCCTTGAAACTTGCTCCAGAATAAAGACAAATGGCTGGCAGATCTCCTTGACATAAATGTTGAGAGAATTCAAAAACATTCCAAAGACTGGCAGTATTTGAATCCTTAGAATCGTTGATCTCTCAGAAAAATCGTCGATCTGAGCTCTACGATCGTCGAACTAAGCTCAGAGATAGAAACAGATCAAACAGACAGAAAACGTCGAACTGAGCTCGAAGATCGTCGAACCGAGCTCAGCGACCTGAAGAATAGCTGAAGAGAGATCGTCGACCTGAGCTCGAAGAACGTCGACCGGAGTTCGACGATTTATCGAAGTTGAGCTCAGAGAGCGTCGAACCGAGTTCGACATTTCGTCGACCGGAGCTCGACAAAAATTGCCTTAGACTTGGCTCTATATCCTTGATCTTGGAATGGTCCTGGGGGCAGCTTCAAACCTAAGTTCTAAGCCCTAGACTCATTCTAATGTTGACCTTTACAACTATACATCTAGGTCAACTTGGTTTCCTAAGACAAACATAATGATCCTTACCCAAATTAGTAATAGGGTGTTCCAACAATTTCTATACTATATTTCGATAGGTACACTTGCCTATTTGGGATATTAGTTTGGAATATATTTAAAACTATAGAAAATATCCATCAAGTTTTTCTATAGTTTGGAATATATTAAGAAAAGGAGAGATGTCGTATTCGACTCGGGGCCAAATTAATATATTCTATAGTGGGACCCAGCGGCCAAATTACCTGGGTGCCCTTGCAGGGGGTGCCAATATCCTTATAGAACAACGGAGTTACGTTGTTGGCAGACCTAGTTGGACTGCACATAGCTATTCAAAATAGCAGAGGTTGGCTATTTGCAGGCCATTTTTCAGAAAACTATAAATAAGGCCCAAGGGGTACCTCAAAAGGCGGGCTCTCTAGTGTTCTTTCTCTTCCACTTCTGTCTTCTTGAGCCTGGTCTTCTTGAGCTTTATGAGGTACCTTAGCTTTAACACTTGGCTAAGGGAGGGGAAGCGCTCTAAAAATCTTCTGGGTGTGTGGAGGGACCTCCGTGCTGGAGCCTTGGGTCTGCTCTTTGTCCTAAGCTTATGGCTGTCTAGCTCGCAGGAGAGAAGTAGGTGTACGATCACCCCTTCCCCAAGGGTGAACTCCTCGAGACTGATTTTTCGATTTTAACATTTTTGTGCGGTGAGCGTGGAGCGTGATCAACACAAAAAATCTTCCATAAGCTTGATGGCTGGAGATGAAGGACGAGGTTCAGTAGGGGCCAACTCGCCGCCCCCTCCCCCTCCACTCGCCACTGTGGGGATGCTAGAGGAATTCCGATAGGAGATGCGGAGCCTCATCATGTTCGCACTCGGCACTCGCACCGAGTGCTAGACGCTGGTAGTACCCGTGGTCGCCGGCCCGACCCTGGGGGACGATGCACCTTGCAAGCGAGCCGGGAAGGAGGTGGTAGACGGTGGAGGCGAGCGCGAGCTGCATAGGCGAGTACTCTTCCCTAGCTCGGTGAGTGAGGGCCGGTCCGGCGAGATGCGGGTGCGAGATCTCCCTACTCATCCCACTAAAGGGGGGAGCCCCTTTAGTGAATTCGCTTCATCTGACCTAGTTCCGAAGGGGTTCCGGGAGCCGGAGATGTCTTACTACACTGGAAAGGGAGACCCGGTCCAACACATCCAGTGGTTTGAAGACGTGGTCTCGATCCGACAGATATCGGATGGGTTCAAGTGCAGGCACTTCGCCATCAATCTTAAGGAAAAGGCGAGAAGTGGTTCCATCAGTTGCCGGCCAACTCCATTTACTGCTTCGTGGACCTACATCTGGGGTTCATGCTAAGGTTCACCACCTCTAAGAGGAGGAAGAAGGAGTCGGAGTCCCTATTCCACATCAAGCAGGGAGTGAACGATACCCTAGGGAGCTACTTGGATAAGTTCCAGGAGGAGGTGACTCAGGTCCAAGAGATGCCAGGACACACCCTAATGATGACCTTCAGCTTGGGGATGTAGCAGGGTTTGTTTAGAATTGAACTGAAGAGGGTGCTGATGGAAAGGGGGGCAAGGGAAGTCGACAGGGAGGCGTCGAACCCGAAGTTTGCCCGGAAGATGGCCAAGTGGGTCACAGAGGAATAGAGGCTTAAAGGTTCTAGAGGTTAGGAGGAGAGGAGAGCTGAACCCAGATAGAGGGAATAGCAGCAGCAGCAATAGCAATAACCCAGGTGGGGCGCCAGGAGCTGAACCATCGCCTGGGTTGGAGGCCGGAGTGGCAGGATCAGGGGATGGAGAGAGGTTTCCAGGGAGACAACCGCCAGGGGGGTCAGGGCCAATTTTACCCTCCAGGTGGGAGACAAGGCCAGAGGCCACCTTTCCCCGACCAGAACCAAGCTATGGCTATATCCATGGGGGAGAGGAGGAGAGCCGCGCGGAGGAGGAGGAGAGAAGTTAGGGTGGAGTTTTTCTACTGTGACTTCCACCAAGAGGAGGGGTACACTACCACCACGTGCCCGGAGTTCCTCGAGTTGAGAGGAAACATGGAGCAGTAACAACATCAAGAATGACAGGGAGTGTGGATTGAAGAAATCCTGCCTCGGGCGGAGGAGGACAAGTGTGAGAATTAGACAGATGTTGGGACCCGACGAGAGATCAGAGTGATCCATGGGGGGATGGGGATTGAAGCTTCTCGGAAGGCGAGCCTCCACACCATGTACCGAAGGAGCGTTGGTTCCACATCCCAGACCCCACCCCCAGAGGAGAAGATTACCTTCTCAAGGAAGGATATGCAAGATCATGAGGATTCCTTTTGCGATGCGCTGGTCATCCAGGCGGCGCGAGAGTCAGTGGGATAGCTCTAGAGTGCGTAGCTGAGAGTGCGTCATCCTCAGGATTAGATCTCGCGTGGTGGTCGCGTCGAGCGCGTCAGGGGCGAGGCCTCCATAAAGGCCGAAGCTTAGGGAGAAGGCATGGGTGGTCGGCTGGGCCTGCTCCCTCCAGGAGGGGAGGAGGGTTGAGATGGAAACCCGGTGTTTTCCCTTATCCCAGATGAGCGAGGGCTCGTTATCACCGTCAGGGATGGACGGGCCCAATTTGAAGTTGAGGTGGGCGGACGGTGCAACGAAGTGAGAAGGAGCCCCCTCGCGAGAGGGAGACTTGGAAGATTGGTGAGAAGAACTCGCAGGCGGCGCGAGAGGGGTCGCCTCCTCAGGAAGCGAGATGGCCTTGTGCGGAGAAGTTAAGGGATGCGAGTGAGGGGATTGGGATCCTAGAGAAATAGGACTCAAGGATCTCGATGTCATCGCTGCGTCCGCAGGGACCTTGTCCTTCTCGGAGGGGAAGGAGACAACCTTTTTCATCTTCATTTTCAGTTTCTTCGAAGGGCTGAGGCGAGAGGGAGCCGGGTCCTCAGCCTCCCTCTTCCGTAGAGAGGGGGTCAACGAATCCTTGGCCGCCTCGGCCGCCATGATGGCAAGAGCCACGTCCCTAGATGGTTTTATGTTGCTTCTGTAAAGATGGTGCACCGGCACGTTCCTCTCTCCTAGTAAAGGCGAGACGGAAAGTCGGGAGAAGAAGTAAGCGAAAGGAAAATACTGAAGGCAAAGAAGGGGGGGTCGAGCATACCTTCTCCGGGGAACACGGGAAGCAGCGAGCCGAGGCCCTGTCTCAAATACCGGACCTCGAAATTCTTCCCGGCAAGGTACTCGCAGAGAAGCTGGTCCGTACCGCCAACCTGCGGGGTGGCGTAGAAGAGTTCCGCGGGTGAGACGGGCGCGAGAGGGATGCCGCCCAGGTTCCCGCGAATGAAGACAAAGCGAGTGAGCCAATGATGATTCTTATTTGGCGTCTCGCATACCTTCAAACTCAGCCCAGTGAAGAAGGACACCCCATCTTGGTTGGCATGGTAGACAGACATTTTGCGGAAGACGGTGAGACTGAACTCTATCCTCTCTCGCCGCATATAGCACGCGAACGCGACCATAACCGATATCGCGTTAGGGTTCAGTTGGGCGGGCATGATGCCGAAGTATTTCAGAACTTGCTTCATATCTGGCCAGAGGGGAAGCCTGATCCCCGCCTCGAAGTGCCAGAGGGGGAGGCGAGCTCCCCAGGATAGAAGGTGTTCACGCTCTCACCAACCTTGGGAGGGCGTGACTCAAAGCCCTCCGGCAAGTACTCGCTCAGGAAGGTCTCATACTCGTCCGCAGAGAGGCGATCGGGAGGGAAATCGTGGTCTGTGAACCTCTTCCCGCAGCGACTACGTCCCTCACCCTCCTCTGGTCTCTTTTTACCCATAAGTGCGCGAGATGGAGGGAGAATTGGCGAGTGGGGAATCAGCGAGAGGGCACAAGGAGTAAAGGAGAGGGAGCCGCAGGCCTAAGTCTAGGGAAGCGTGCTTTCAGCCCTGGCAGCGGGGGTATTTATAGCCCTCACTGAAGTGAGAGGATAGGCGGATAGGGAACTGTACCGGGGAAGGGCAAGAGCCGGTAGGCATTTTTTCTCTCCCTCCGAGCCTCGGGCAGCGGAGTCCTGAGTGGGTCGTCAACCCAGTCAGGCGGTGGAAGAATATTACCAGAAATTAAAAAATTGACAGATTTAAAAATGTAGCGTAAAAAAATTTGGAGGCTGTCGCAACCATTAAATAAGCAGACATTACCAAATCAAGCAGGTCAACAAATTAATAATTCAATCCCGCATAAAGCGGGTGGTAAATTCGAAGGGCCGCAGAGGGCACGAGACAGGCAGAACATTTTACAGCAGGCGAATGAAAGAGTCAAAGAGGCGAGATGTGAGAAGGCCCGAGCTCGTCAGTTCTTGTCCCACCTCCATCATCCTCCGCGGCCTCTCACGCAGGGAGGGCGGCTGGGGAGGTGGAAGGCGTGAGCCGCCTCAACACCATGACGGGCGAGACGGAGCTGTTGGTTGATATCATTCAAGATCGCCTGGGGGTCCGTCTGGTCCACCTCAATGTCGGCATTTATCTCAGAAGATAAACAAGCACATTCCACCTCTAACCAATCGATCTGGCAGTCTGCGGCTTGTTTTCCTTTTTTCAGTGCCTGGATGATGCGTGCGTGCTTCCGCAACATCTCAGCCACCCTACGCTTCATTTCTAGGGGGTCCATGGCGTCACCCAGATAATCCTAGATCTAATCTATAGGAGGAGGACGCGAAGGGGCCAGTTGCCTAGAGTAATCTTCGATCGGCGAGTTTGTGGCCAGCGAGTCCTTGGCAGGGGCTTCACTTGCACCTATGGATGAGCCAACAAGATAAGACGGTGAGAAGAAGAGAGCAAGTGTCAAAGGTGAGGCCTCTTACCGAATCGGCGAGTGGAGCCCGAAGTGGTAGAAGGATCATCCCTCCTCGCCACAGGAGTGTAGGGAGGAGTGGAAGCTTGGGGCGAGAAAGGCCGGGAAGGGAGCTCCGAAACGTTGATACAAATGGTCTCCAGACGATGGGGAGGCGCTAGGATTTTCTGGGTAGAAGTGGCAAGTAAAAGGTGTGGGGTAGATGGAAATCATAACAGGCCGAAAGGGCTTACCTCCTTTCCTTTGAGGCTAACTGGAGCAGGAGGTACACGCCCCCTCGGGAAGGAGCGAGAAGGTTCTCCCACCAGGAGGGGAGGATCAGGGACTCTTGCCTTTTTAGGGGGAGACGTGGATGACGGTAGCGAAGGAGGGGTGCGCACAGGGATCTTGTTCAGACCCGCCGCCGTCGCCTTGTTTCGCTGGCGCATGGCCGCGATGCGGTCCCGAAAACTTTGGCTGAGAGACATGGGGGCAGATGCTGAAAGAGATAGAGAAGAAAATGGCCCCTTGCGGGGAGGCAATTTCCATATTTATAGATTAGGCAAGGGGCCCGCCAAAAGATTCCCTCAATAAATTGACTGTACCATCACGGGCCTCGGTTGAACTATCTTTCCGAGTTTGTAAACAACCTCGAAAAGAGCGGAGATCTTGTACAACCTCGGGCTCCCAAACGAGAGGGCCCAGGCGAGAGGGCCCAGGAAACGAGAGGGCCCAGGCGAGAGGGTCCAGGCAACGAGAGGGCCCAGGCGAGAGGGCCCAGGAAACGAGAGGGCCTAGGCGAGAGGGCCCAGGCAACGAGAGGGCCCTGGCGAGAGGGCCCTGGCGAGAGGGCCTAGGCAACGAGAGGGCCCAGGCGAGAGGGCCTAGGAAACGAGAGAGCCAGACGATAGGTGTTATGCGAGACGGCCCAAGTGCCATATGGCAGGAGATTGGCGAGTGAGTGCCGAGAGGGGAGGCTTTCCCGACGAGTGGCCAATTCGCCATGCGAGAGGACTCTAGGGGAGGAGCTCTCGCCAAGAGGCGGTCCTCTCGTCAGGCGAGAGGACCCTATAGGGGAGTTCTCGCCAGGTGCCATTTTGGTTCAAGGCCGGTTCAGATAGGGCTGGGCCCACTTTTTGGGCCCCAGGGGTATTTTACTCTTTTATCCCGGGTGGTCTGCATTTAGCCCTTTAGAACAGCGGAGTTTGGCTGTTGGTAGACCTAGCCAAGGGTATCCTGGTAATTTCAGGAAGGTTTAAGTGGGTTATTTGCAGTCCCAGTTCAGAAGCCTATAAATAGACCTATAAGGTGCCTTAGAAAAGGGGACGCTCTCGACTCTTTTCACTTCTTCTAAGGCACCTAGCTCAGCATTGGCTAGGGAGGGGGAGAGCTTTAGTCTCTTCCGGGTACGAGGTGGGACCTCCTCGCTGAAGCCTCCTGTCTATTTATTGGCCTTGAGTGTGATCCTAAGGGAGTAAGTGTGAGCTGCCTCTTTGGTTCCGAGCTTTAGGAGGAATCGACCTTGTTGGTTCCAACACCGGCCAACTCCATTTACTGCTTCGAGGACCTACGCCTGGGGTTCATGCTAAGGTTGACCACCTCCAAGAGGAGTAATAAGGAGTCGAAGTCCATGTTCCACATCAAGTAGGGAGTGAACGAGACCCTAGGGAGCTACTTGGATTGGTTCCAGGATGAGGTGACTCAGGTCCAAGGGATGTCGGGGCACACCCTGATGATGGCCTTCACCTTGGGCCTGCAACAGAGTTTCTTCAGAATGAAATTGAAGAGGGTGTCACCCCTCTCCTATGAGTAGCTGATGGAAAGGGAGGCAAGGGAAGTTAACGGGGAGGCGTCGAACCCGGAGTTTGCCCGGAAGCTGGCCAGGTGGGCCACTTTTACCCTCCAGGTGGGAGACAAGGCCAGAGGCCACCTCTCCCCGACCAGAACCAGGCTATGGCTATAGCCATGGGGGAGAGGAGGAGAGTCGCACAGAGGAGAAGGAGAAAAGTTAGGGTGGAGTTGACCTACATTGACTTCCACCAAGCGGAGGGGCACGCTACCACCACGTGCCCGAAGTTCCTCGAGTTGAGAGGAAAGAGGGATCAGTAACAGCAGCAAGACCGCCAGGTAGTGCAGATCGAAGAAGTCATGTCTCGGGCGGAGGAGGACAAGTGTGAGGATCAGGCAGTCTTGCCTCCACACCATGTACCGAAGGAGCGTTGGCTCCACATCCCAGACCCCTCCCATAGAGGAGAAGATTACCTTCTTAAGGAAGGATATTTCAGATCATGAGGATCCATTTTGTGATGCGCTGGTCATCCAGATAGCCATCGAGAATTTCATTGTCTCCCGGATCCTCATTGACAATGAGAGTTTGGTCAACGTCATCTTCAAGAAGGCATTTGACGCGATGAAGGTGGAGGACAAGAGGGTGCTGGCCTCAGACGGACCTTTGTTCGTGTTCTCAGTGGAGAGGAAGGAGGTTGAAGGAGGAGTGGGACTCCATGTCACTCTCGGGGGGGGGAGTCCCGCACCGTAGGTACATCATTGTGGATGCCCCCAGCAGCTACAATGCCATCTTCGGGCGACCCCTCATCAGCTCCTTCCACTACGTCCCCTCATCCTTCCACCAATTCCTGAAGTTCAGCGCTGAGGGGATCCAGGTCCCGGGAGACCCCAAGATAGTGAGGGAATGCTACGTAACCGTCGTAAACTTCATCTCTTGGCAGGAGAGAGCCGAGGAGATGGAACGTAGAATGGAGGAGGCATAGTAGGAGGTCGAGGAAGTTGATAAGGAGGTGGAGGAGAATCGCATCTGGGTGGGGGAGGCGGAGGAAGTACAAGAGGCGGCCGAGGCGATGGTCGTGGAGAAAGATGAGGAAGAGGTCCTTTCCCCTGGAGGGGAGGATGCTGGAGAATGGGTGAGCAGTCTTATCTAGAGGCTGCAGAAGAGGTGGTGGAGATAGAGGTTCTCACCCTCGGATGCGGGGTGGAGAAGGTTCACATCAGCAGGGGGGGCTGACTTCGAAGGACCAGGGCAGGATGCTGGAGTGCATCCAGAAGAACAAGAACATCTTCGCCTAGAGCGTCGTGGAGATGCTAGGAATCGACGCAGACGTCACCTGCCACCACCTTAACCTAGACCCGGAGGTCCGCCCCATCCAGCAGAAAAAGAGATCTGTTGCGGACAAGTTGGTAGATCCCATCATGGAAGAGGTGACCAAACTCCTTAAGTCCGGCTTTGTATCCGAAATACAATACCCCGGCCGGGTCTCTAATGTAGTAATGGTTAAAAAAAGAAACGGCCAGTGGCGTATGTGTGTCGATTTTTCTTTACTTAATAAATCATGCCCTAAGGACTATTATCCCTTGACTCGGATCGAAGCGCTGGTATACTCAGCTGTCGGTTTTCCTGTGATGAGTTTTTTAGATGCATTTTCAGGTTACCACCAGATCAGGATGCACCCCTCCCCCCCCCCCCCCCGACATCAAAGATGACTCCTTCATCATGGGGGATGAGTGTTATTACTACAAGATGATGCCCTTTGGCCTGTAAAAAAGTAGGGGCAACGTATCAAAAATGATGGACAGGGTCTTTTGAGAACATAAGGGGAGGAACTTGGAGATGTATGTAGATGGCCTCATGATAAAGTGTCGAGACGTGGATTCTCACATCCGGGACCTAGAGGAGACCTTTGCCACCCTACGCGAGTACAAGATGAGGCTGAACCCCTTAAAGTGTGTCTTTGGGGTAAGTAGGGGCAAGTTCCTGGGCCACCTTCTCACCCCCGTGGGGGTGGATCCAAATCCATACAAGTTCAAAGCAATCATGGAGCTGAGATCGCCTCAGAATGCTAAAGAGGTGTAGCGGTTAACAGGGAAGCTGGCAGGGTTGACCAGGTTCCTTTCTTAGGCTGGGGAGAAGTGCTCTCCCTTCTTCAAAATGTTGAGAGGAGGGAAAAAGTTCGAGTGGACTAGGGAATGCGAGGAGGCATTCCAGGCCTTGAAGAGGCAGTTGACTCAGGCCCCCCTGCTCCAAGGGCCAAAGGAGGGGGAGGATCTGTACTTATATCTTGGGGTCAGAGCGGAAGCCTTGAGCTCCGTCCTGGTCCAGAAAGAGGGGAAGAAATAGTTACTTATCCATTATATGAGACGGGTCCTGAGGATGGCAGAACTTTTATACCCCATTTTGGAAAAGCTAGCCTTCTCCCTAATCACCTTGGCCCGGAGGCTCCGACCATACTTCCAAGCACACTCGATACGAGTGGTGACTGACCACCCCCTCCGCAACATCTTTCAGGGGGTGTAGCATTCAGGCAGGTTAACAAAGTGGTCAGTGGAGCTAAGTGAGTTCGATGTCTCCTTTGTCCCCCGCCTCTCGATCAAGGTCCAAGCGATGGCCGACTTCCTAGCTGACTATGTGGTCGAGGTGGCAGAGGAAGAGCTCACCCGCCCATTTCCTTGGAGAGTGATGGTGGATGGCGCCTCGGGTAAGCATTCCCTAGGGATGGGGGTGATTTTAAGGAGACCCCAGGGAACAATGATAGAACAAACAATAGTTATCCATTTTTCTATTACTAACAACCAGACCGAGTACGAGGCGGTGATTGCAGGGCTTCGCCTGGCCACGGAGCTAGGGGTGCATGATGTGGAGGTCCTCACTTACTCCATGGTTGTGGCTTCCCAGATCAATGGGGAGTTTGAGTCAAGGGAGCCTACCCTTAAATTATACTTGGCAAAGGTGAAAGGGTTCATCGGCGCGTTCCAGACCTTCTCCGTCTGGCACGTAACCAGGGAAGAGAATGAGCTAGTGGATCGACTAGTAAAACACGGTCCTAGGGTGGGGGGTACCATCACTGACCTGTTCTGCCCTTCTATTGAAGAGGGAGAGCTGATGGAGGTTGATCAACACCCCTCGTGGATGGACCTATTCACAACCTTCCTTTCCACAGGGGAGTATCCAGAAGGCATGGATAAAAAGAAATTCAAGTACAAGTCGGTGTACTACGTCATTCGCGATGGGCAGCTGTATCGAAAGACCCTCTCAGGAATGTTGGCATTTTGTGTAGCCGAGAGGGAGGTCTATAAGATCATGGAAGAGGTCCACTCCGGGGAGTATGGGAGTCACTCCGGGAGTCGTACCCTGGAAGGAAGGATTGTCAGACAGGGGTATTTATGGCCTACCTTGGGTCACGATGCGGCGGAGTTTACAAAGAAGTGCCACAAGTGCCAGTTGTTTTCCCCCCTCCAACTGCAATCGGCCCAACGCTTTAGGAGTACCACGGCTCCCTGACCCTTCACCATTTAGGGAATGGACTTGGTAGGGCCTTTTCCCCAAGCTAGTGGGCAGAGGAGGTTCTTACTTGTCATGATAGATTATTTTTCTAAGTGGTTTGAGGTGAAGGAACTGGCTAAGGTGACCTCCTAGGTAATCAAGAACTTTGTCTGGGGGAGATCGTCTACCGGCACAGGTTGCCACAAGCCATTATCACAGACAATTGACCTCAGTTTGCTAGCGTCGAGTTCATCAGCTTCTGCGGGCAGTTCGGGATCGATCTCAGATTTTCCTCGGTCCATCACCCTAGGAGCAACGGGCAGGTGGAGGCGGCCAATAAAATCATAGTGAACCTCCTGAAGAAAAAAGTTGAAAACTTGAAGGGTAGCTGGGTGGAGCTTCTTCCCTCAGTTCTGTGGGCCCTTAGAACCACCCCCAACACCTCCACAGGGGAGACCCCATTAAAGCTCTCCCACGGATGCGAAGCAGTGCTCCCAATCGAGTTCGAGGTCCGAAGGCTTCGGGTGGTCGAGGTAGAGGTAGGCAGGGAAGAATGGCAAGCTGAAAATGAGGAGTTGCGGCTCTCCCTCAACATGGTGGAGGAGTTACGTGACCTCTCCGCCATTCAGCAGAAAGAAGTGAAGAGAAGAATGACCAAGTACTTTGATAAACACGTCAGGGTCAAACAGTCCGCGGAAGGGGACTTGGTCCTAAAGAAGGTGGATGCGACGGGAAGATCAGCCGCCATGGGTAAACTCAACCCCAACTAGGAGGGTCCATACACTGTACAAGAAGTATTGAAATCAGGAGGGTACCGCCTCCGAAATGTGGAGGGCGAGACCCTAAATCTCACAAGGAGTGGTGATGACTTGAAACGCTTTTACCCTTGAGCCATGTAAGAAATGTTCTTTTTCTAATAAATCTTCTTGTTGCACCAATACTCCTACCACGATTCTTGAGAATGGGTGAGGTATCTATTTCCCAGACCCCGAGCAGCTCCCGCTGTTAGGCTCTCACCTAGCTGGCAGGGCTGGATGTCACTCGAGAGAGTCTACCCAGACCCCGAGTAGATCCTGCTGCCAGGCATTCACCTAGCTGGCATGGCTGGATATCACTCGAGAGAGTCTACCCAGACCCCGGGCAGATCCCGCTGCCAGGCTCTCACCTAGCTGGCAGGGCTGGATGTCACTCGAGAGAGTCTACCTAGACCCCGAGAAGATCCTACTGCCAGGCTCTCACCTAGATGGCAGGGCTGGATGTCAGTCGAGAGAGTCTACCCAGACCCTGAGAAGATCCCGCTGCCAGGCTCTCACCTAGCTGGCAAGGCTGGATGTCACTCGAGAGAGTCTACCCAGACCCCGAGCAGATCCCGCTACCAGGCTCTCACCTAGCTGGCAGGGCTATATATCACTCGAGAGAGTCTACCCAGACCTAGAGCAGATCTCCCTATCAGTCTCTCACCTAGCTGGCAGGGCTGGATATCACTCGAGAGAATCTACCCAGACCCCGAGCAGATCCCGCTACCAGGCTCTCACCTAGATGGCAGGGCTGGATTTTACTCGAGAGAGTCTACCCAGACCCCGAGCAGATCTCGCTGCCAGGCTCTCACTAAGCTGGCAGGGCTGGATGTCACTCGAGAGAGTCTACCAAGACCCCGAGCAGATCCCGCTGCCAGGCTCTCACCTAGCTAGTAGGGCTGGATGTCACTCGAGAGAGTCTACCCAGACCCCGAGCAGATCCCGCTACTAGGCTCTCACCTAGCTGGCAGGGCTTGATGTCACTCTAGAGAGTCTACCTAGACCCCGGGCTAGCCGAAAGGATAGAAGGTATCGATGAATGGGGGTCCAAAGTTGGGACCCGAAAACTTGAATTACAGGGGCAAGAGTCAGAGTTATCGGGACAACCTTAGCAGGTGGGCGAGCCAGGAAAATTAAGCTGAGACTATGGATCGACGAACACCTGAAAAGTGCCAGAACGGTGGGATCGTCAGATCGCGTCATGACCTCCCGGGACCCAGCTCGCACAGAGCTGGGCGACTCGAGCACAAGCCGGGTCAGCTTGCCTACTCCAACTCATGAGTGGCGTAAATAATCTGAACGAGGGATACGGGTCGCCATTTGAGATTTGACCAAGTAGCGCCCTCCTACTTCCTGAGCTAAGTCAGAAGTAAACACACGACCTCGCTCGCGAGACGTGATATGAGAAACAGTAAATAGGAGGATTGATGCGGGCTGCGAGTACGAAAAAGAAAAGGAGAAGCGGCATTACAAGCAATAAACCCAAAACATATTTCCTTAATGATAAAATTACAAGTTTGGGGCTCAGCACGCGTTCATATTACAAAAAAAATGTAAGAGGTGAGATGCGGGGATTCAGCGAGGCGAGCTGTCGGCCGATGAGTCCTCCTAGATTGGACGGAAGGACACATTGTAAGACCCCCTCCCACAAACCTTTGCCATGGGTCGGGCTGGAGGGGATCTTACTTGCTCAAGACGTCCACCCAGTGTGTTGGATCCTTAGTTGGATTTGGGCTAGGTTCACTAAGTTAGGATATGACCCAACATGTATAGACCAGGGTCATGGTTGTGTCCTAGAGTCTAGGTCAAGTCCTTAGAGTCAACAATACAAAGGACTAGCCTTCAACACTGCTAGAGACTCAAGACTTAGAGAAAATTCAAGACTTAGAAAAAGAGTTCTATGTTTGTCGACCTAAGGTCGACGAAAGTCATGCTCAGCTCGACGAACTCAGAGACAATTCTCTGAGCTGAGCTCGACGAATTTAGCTCTCAGCTCGACGAACTCTAGAAAAAGTCACTCAACGTCCTAAGTCAAATTCCGGTCGACGAACTCAGCACATTAGCTCGACGAACTATGTTCTCTGTTCCCTATTCTCAGTTCAACGAACTCAAAATAATGTCTAAACACTCAACGCCAGATAATGTCTCGACACTCAACGCCAGATAATGTATCGACACTCAAACCCAGATGTTGTCTTGACTCAACGCTAGGATAATGTCTCGACACTCAACGCTAGATAATGTCTCGACACTCAATGCAAGATAATGTCTCGACACTCAACACTAGAAGACATCTTAAATATTCTAAGTCCAGAATGCAAACTCAGCTCGAGGATCTTGGATCTCAGCTCAACGAAATGGTGCACAGAATAAGAAAGTCATCAAGCAGCAGTCAGCCATTCAGAGGTCGACGATCTTGGAACTCAGCTCGATGAACAGCAATTCTCAGCTCGACGAACTGTGGACTCAGGTCGACGAATCCAGACTTGGCTATTTCCCTCTCATGTTCCTATTTTATTGTAATGATTCCTGATTAATTAATGCTCTAATATTCTCTGAATATTACCATTAGACAAGAGAATTAATTATGGTCTTCATTAGGATTATTGCCTGCCATTTTTCTAAGGGACAGTTAGGGAAACAAATCAATGCCAAATAATTCGAAACCGTTAGCATTAATTGTAGGACGAATTTCAAAATTCAAATTGACTTCCACATGGAAAATATAAAAATATAGATTTCCCTTCTTCCTATAGAACATACAACACACAAGACAGAAGAATAATAAAAATACAGAATACTCGAGACACAGAAAATCAATCAGTCAAGAAATCAACTACTGCTAGACCAGAAGAAGAACAAATTTCTGAAGAAGAAGAACAATCATCCAAATTAAGAGTCTTCTTATGTCATTCTCTCAGGAATCTTCAATAGGACAACTACTACTGCATCTGTCAAGAAGTTCCTGAAGTTCTTCTTGTTGAAGTTGAAAGCTTGAAGGCCTATCACCCTGAAGCAAAGCTCTATTTAATCCTGAACAAACTCAGTATCTCAAGGAGAGATTTTGTCACCATCAAATCCACAAGTCTTCTCAGTTGTTTGAGAAAGAGAAGACACCATCACTCTCTCACCCCCTCTTTAGAAAGGGTTCTCTACTCCCTTCAAAAGTGATTCCTAGTTGCAAGTCTCCTAACCAAAAGACTTGAGGTTTGGTTTTTGAGCACCTTACCAAAAGCTCATTGGTGGCAGTCATTTGAACAAAAATCTGAGTGGATTCCTACCAGGATGGTAGAAGAGTGGATATACCTAGGTTGGGGAACCACTATAAAGTTCTTGTGTTGTCTGGGATCCCTTTTTCTTTTGTTCTTGCTGTGGCTATGTTAGTTAGGATACTGTTATTTTTATTAGTCTAATTTGTTGTGCTATGATATATCACCTAAGTTTTAGAACAAGGTATCTTGTTCAACAAAAAGTTTTAATCACCAGATATACTCTATTAACCCCCCTCTAGAGTATATTAGATCTAACCCTCACTTTCAATTGGTATCAGAGGGGAGTTCTTTTGGTTGTACAAGCTAACCCTTGAACCAAAGATCCTAAGTTAGATTGTTCCCTATTTGTGTTAGATTCACATAAACAGCATGGCCCTGAACAAGGATTATGCAAGCACCAGACCTCCAGTGTGCAATCTTAACAAGTTTGCCATCTGGAAGGCAAGAATAAAGCTTTATATGAATTCCATTGATGAAGATATCTACAATTCTATTTTGACAGGTCCCCCTCAAGCTTCAAGCTCAACAGCATCAACCAGCAACAATAATGTTCCACCACCTGAGTGGACTGAGGATCAAAAGAAGGACAAGATTTCTGATGCCAAGGCAATGAATATATTGGCCCAAACAATGTCAGATGACATTTTCTAGAAGGTGGCTGAGTGTACATCAGCCAAGGCCATTTGGGATTCCCTGAATCAAATAGTGGCTGGATCTGCTAATGAAAGAAAAGACAAAAGATCAAATCTCATATCCCAATATGAGAACTTCAAGAAGGAGGAAGTAGAATCAGTGGCTGATATGCACAACAGGTTAAGCTCAATCATCAATGAGCTCAAAACCTTGGACAAGGACATCACCATTACTGATGTGAATGACAAGATTCTTATGTGCTTCCCAAGCTCATGGGATTCAAGGATCTAGCCCATCAAGGAGGCTAGAAGCCTAAATGAGATTTCCACTGAATCTCTTTTAGGAAAGTTAAAGTCCTATGAACAGTTGATCAAGACCAGGGAAGCAGCTGAGCAAAGAACACCTCCACCAGCAAGGAAGGAGCACATCCTTGCATTCAAGGCTGCTGAGGAGACTAAGGCTCCATCTATAAATGAAGATCTGATGAGCCTATTAGCCAAAAGATTCTACAAGATGGCTAGGAAGGACTTCAGGAGGAAGTCATCCAGAAAGGATGATAAGCCCAGGTATAATAAGACACCTACTAAAGAGGTAGTATGTTTTGGCTGCAGGAAACCTGGACATTTTCTCTCAGAATGTCCAGAGAACCAGAAGAAGGAGAAGAGAAGAGAGAAGGACTCCAGGAGCAAGCATTATAACAAGCCCTCCTTTAGCAAGCATAAAAAGAAGGACAGAGGGTTTGTGGCTGAAAGCTGGAGTGAAACTGAAGATGAATCTTCATATTCAAGTTCTAGTGAAGAAGAAGAGGAGGCAAAGGCAAAGGAAGTTTACCTTATGACAATTGATGCCAGCTGTAGCAGATCAGATACAGATAAATCTGACAATGAAGAAAGCCTATCAGTTGAAGATCAGGTATTAGCCTTTTATGACTTTGAATCTGATGAATTCAAATTTGAATTTAAAAATTTATGCTTAGATTTGATAAGCTCTGAGAATGAAATCAAACTTCTCAGAGAAAAATTAAATGCTCTAGATAAACTAACTTTAGAAAATGAAAACCTAACTATTTAATTAAAATCTACAAATGAACAAATTGCTTTTCTAAAATTTAAACTTAGTAAAGCCAAAATGCTAGAAGAATCATTAAATGGCAGGAGCTCAAAATTGCTAGATATAACCAACACACTTAATGCAAGAACCAATTACTGCAGACTAGGATTAGGAGCTTCATCCAGTGAACTAACCCTAATCCAGAAGAATCATCTTTCAAAACCTGTAAACTTTGTGTCTGATAAAGGAAAGAAAAATACTGAACAGGTTAATAAGGTCAATAAATTTCTAGAACAAATTGAAACTCAGAACAAACCTAAAAACCAGAAGAATAATACAAGTAACAATGTTCAGCAGTTATCGTCGAACTCAGATCGACGATATATGAACAGATCGTCGATATATGAACAGATCGTCGAACTCAGAACGACGATCTCTGAACGCTAACTCTAGTAATAATCATTCTTCGATCTACGATCGACAATATCAGTATTGTTTGTCGACCAGAGATCGACGATTTTGGTGCCCCAAGAATGAATACTTTCATTCTTCAAGCAGAGATCGACGATCTCATCCAACATCGTCGAGCTCAGGTCGACGATCCAACCAGAAATCGTCGATCCCAGATCTTAACAATAGAAACTTAAAATCTAATAATAATTTTAATCCTTTTAGTCAATGGATAATACCACAAAGAAGATATCATCCTAAAGGTTACAAAGATCAACCTGAATATTCTTACATTTCCAGTTACAGTTATATAAATCAACAAGGACCCAAGGTTACCTGGGTCAAGAACAACTAATTGTTTTATTTGCAGATGAAGAGTTGTCAAGGTGAGAATCAAGTATGGTATCTGGACAGTTGTTGCTCCAAGCATATAACTGGGAACAAGGAAACCCTACTCAACTACAAGTCCAAGTTAGGACCAAAGGTAATCTTTGGAGACTCAAAGTGTGGACAATCTGAAGGCTATGGACAAATAAGGATTGGAGCAGTTACATTCAACAAAGTAACCTATGTAAGAGGACTTAAGTATAACCTCATCTCCATAAGTCAATTATGTGATGAAGGTTATCAGGTACACTTCAATCCAACTGCCTGTACTATTTCTAATAAAAAGAAACAAACTGTTTTAATTAGGAAAAGACAAGAAAACATATATGTAGTTGATTTTCTTTCTGCCAATTCAGATATCTGTCTACTTAATATTATAAGTAATCAGAATGATTTATGGCATAAAAGACTAGGGCATATTAATATGAAAAACATTGCTAGGCTATCTAAAGACAATCTTGTGAGAGGTTTACCTTCTGGCCCCTACAAGAAGAAAGGCCTCTGCAGGGCTTGTCAACTAGGCAAGCAAAGTAAATCTAGTTTTAAATCAGTAAATAAAAGTGATTCACCTAGGATCTTGTACTTGCTACACATGGATCTTTTTGGACTCATAGTTGTACAAAACCTAGGAGGGAAATCCTACACTTTAGTCATTGTGGATGACTTCTCAATGTTCACTTGGGTGTTCTTTCTGAGATCTAAGTCAGATACCTTTAAGGTTCTTACAGATTTTCTCAGGACCATACAGATTGAGTACTCTACTCATGTTGCATTGATCAGAAGTGATTATAGTACAGAGTTTGAGTCTCTTCTTATGCATGAGTTCTGTGAGAAGGAAGGTATTAGGCACTGTTTCTCAGCTCCTAGAACTCCCCAACAGAATGGTGTAGCTGAAAGGAAAAATAGGACACTGATTGAAGCTACATGAACATTGCTTGCAGATGCTTACATGCCCCTATCCTTTTGGGTAGAGGCTGTAAGCACAGCAAACTATGTACTTAATAGAAGCCTGATACATAAGCTAAAGAATATGACTCCCTATGAATTACTTAAAGGGAAGAACCTAAAATCACATATTTTAAAGTATTTGGCTGTATTTGTTATATACATAATAATGACAAGAGATATTTTAGAAAGTTTGAAGCTAAGGCTGAAGAGGGAATTTTTCTAGGATATTCCCAAGTAAGAAAAACTTATAGGGTCTTTAATAAATCATCCCTGAAAATTGAAGAGTCTGTTCATGTGACATTTGATGAAACTAACAAATCTTGCAAGGAAAAAGAAATTTCTACCAATAACCCTCTGCAGGTACCTCACTTATGTAAGAATTTGTATGGTCTAAGCCTCTCCAAAGAGGATCCAACACATCCCTCTCCACAAGATGAAGAACAAAGTGAAGAAGAAAGCATAGAAGTAACTGAACTTCAACCAACAACAAACATAATTCCACAGGAAGAATTAAATCCAACTGCTGTTGTTGAACCAAATCCACCTACTGACCTTGTCACACTAAGGGATCACCCCAGATCCCAAGTGATTGGAGACATAATAGTAGGTGTACAGACAAGGCATCAACTCAATCAAGACTTGATGCATGCCTGTTTCCTCTCTCAAGTTGAACCTCAAACCATAAAAGATGCTGAGCAAGATCCCCACTGGATCATGGCTATGCAAGAGGAGCTCAACCAGTTTGAGAGATGCAGAGTTTGGGATTTGGTTCCAAGACCCAAAGACTACCCAGTCATTGGAACCAAATGGGTATACAAAAACAAGCTGGATGCCCAAGGTATGATTGTGAGGAACAAGGCTAGGCTTGTTGCTCAAGGTTATAGGCAAGAAGAGGGAATAGACTATGACCAAACATTTACACCAATTGCAAGATTAGAGGCAATAAGAATATTTCTTGCCTATGTTGCCTACAAGAAGTTTAAAGTCTATCCGATGGATGTGAAGAGTGCCTTTCTTAATGGAGTACTAAAGGAAGAAGTCTATGTTGAACAACCTCCTTGTTTCATCTCTCCAACCCATCCTTATCATGTTTTTAAGTTGCATAAAGCCCTCTATGGTCTAAAGCAAGCTCCAAGAGCTTGGTATGAGACTTTAGCTAGTTTTTTGATAAAGCATAAGTTCATTAGAGGCATTGTAGATAAAACATTGTTCACTAGACATCATAAGGATCAAACCTTGTTAGTACAAATATATGTGGATGACATTATATTTGGGTCTACTGATCCCAAATTATGCAAGAGGTTCTCTGACCTCATGCATTCAAAATTTGAGATGAGTAGCATGGGTGAGCTCTCCTACTTCCTTGGTCTCCAAGTGAAGCAGCTTCCTGATGGCATCTTCATTTCCCAGGCTAAATATGCTAAAGAGCTTATTAAAAAGTTTGGATGGTTGATGCCTCAGCAAAGAAAACACTTATGGATACAAATGCTGTAATAGACTCTGATACACATGGGAAACCTGTGGATCAGAAATTATAGAGGGGCATTGTTGGGTACCTACTATACCTTACAGCTAGCAAGCCTGATATTATGTTTGCCATATGCCTTTATGCTAGGTTCCAGGTGAACCCTAAAGAATCTCATTTTACTTTTCTAAAAAGGATTTTAAGATAAATAAAGGGTTGTCCTAGATTAGGTCTCATGTATCCTACTGAGTCAGAGTTTGAGTTAACTGGATACTCAGATGCTGACTTTTTTGGATGTAGAGTGGACAGAAAAAGTTCCTCAGAAACTTGCCAGTTTCTTGGTATGAGATTAGTGTCCTGGTTTTATAAGAAGCAATCATCTGTGTCCACATCAACTACTAAAGCAGAATATATTACAGTTGGCAGTTGTTGTTCCCAGATGCTGTGGATTCAAAACCAACTCCTGGACTATGGGTTCAACTTAAATAATTCAACCCTACTATGTGATAACACTAGTGTTATTGCTATAACACAAAATCCAGTCTATCACAGTAGGACTAAACATATAGACATTAGACATCATTTCATTAGAGAGTGTGTTGACAAAAACAAAATTAAACTTATCTATATCTACACTGATCTACAAGGAGATGACATATTCACCAAACCCTTGGATGAAAAAAAATCACTTGTTCTTTATAAATCAGTTTGGTATGATCAATGGAGAAGACTTAGTTTATTTTCTGTCTGCACTCGACGAATTTTTCAGAGTTCGTCGAACTGAGATCGACGAACTTACTTCAGAAAACTTTCGTCGACCAGAGATTGACAAAATGTCTTCAAACCTTCAGACTGAGATCGACGAATTTTTTAACTCCAAATTATTTCGTCGACCTCAGATCGAAGATCTATTTCATTTTCGTGGAACAGAGTCTGTCGATTCATATTCCGGAAAACCTTATATTTAGGTTTTTTTCGACCTCCATCCCGCGCTTTCAGTTCTCTTGCACTTGATCTTCGTTTTCCTATGCAGGTGCTCTCATGGCGATTCAAGCAGGAACTCTTGCAGCAATGAAGTTTGATACTGGATTCGATTTGGACTTCGAATCTTTCCAGTACTCCGATCCAATCTTCCTGAATATTCTACAATTTCTCGAAGACCAACAGCTGAAGATTCTGCTTTCTACTCGCATCAAAGTATCAGGAACCGAGATTAGGGAGTGGGTTTATACATCGACTATAGAGGAGAATACGATGACTGGAACAATCGCGGGTAACGCTGTCTCTCTTACCCCTGATATTTTAACTTAAATTTTTCGATTGAGTAATGGTGATGAAGAACTGGAGATAGATTCGGAGGAGTTCGATATGATGCTTAACATGATGGGGTATTCGGGACAAACCCCCAATAAGTTGCTCAAGAAACATCTGTCTACCGAGTACAAATTTCTCGCAGATATTGTTGGGAAGGTGTTGCTAGGGAAGCACACCGCACATGACTACATAACCAGACATCAGTTTCTGGTCATGTGCGCTATAGTCAATAAAAAGACAGTGAACTGGGCACAAATATTTTTTGATCTGATTAAAAAGAAAAATAACAATAAGGAGGTTTATTTTGGAAGAGTCCTAGGGATCTTCCTTAATTAAAAGGCTGCTGAATCACTGGTCTCCCCGACCATATTCATTAATGCTAGCAAGAGACTCACTTATGCCTTGTTTAGCAAGTGGGAGAGGACCATCACTAAGCTAGCCAAGGCTCCCTCCTCTTCCACTAGAACTTCAGAAAGTACAAGGGCTATACCAGCCTCTCCACACCCCACTGAAGGGATCCCCTCCACCCCTCCACCACCTCCAGCCCCTCAAGTTCCATCCCAACTAGCAATTCAACCAACCCCACCTTTATAGTCCATACCCCTATACCACCATCATCTCCTATTCATTCCTCTCCTACACACATACCATTCAATCCTCCCTCCCCCAGCCTGATACATCTGTACCTACACCACCACAATCTCCTCTTCCATCTCATCTTACTGATATCCCCCACACCAACCTCTCATCACTCCCATCCTTCAACCTATTATCATCTCCACTGAACACTCCCTCTCCTCCAAATGACTCTCCCCTAGACACTCAAATCCCACCTTCACATCCACCTCTAACTCCCCCAGCACCTACCATATCCATTGAACAAACCACTGCCCCAACCTCTACATCCCCACACTTGGATTCCTCTCTTATCACCCCACTCATTACCCTCCTCACACCCCTCCTCCAATCCCTCATAGTAGAAGCTATCTCTCCACTTTCTGCCTCCATCTCCTCTCTAGCTGCCCAAATCTCTGCCCTAACTACTGCTCTCTCTTCAGTTGGGGGCCTGGCTTCAGTGCCTACTGAAACCAGACAGGGGGAGATACTTCATGAAGAAGTAGCAGTAGTTACAGCAGCAGTAGAAGAACCAGTTGAACAGGATATGGACACAACAACAATAGAAGCAGAAGCAACAGAAGCAGAAGCAGAAGCAGCAGAAGCCGCAGATGTTGATAATGATTCTTTTGATAGTGATTCTTTTGATTTCTTACAGTTTATAGATTCAGATATGGATTTAGATGATCAGGTTTCTGAAACTGTTGGTGATTTCATTATAAATCTCATAGTTGACCTTATAAAACTGTTAAGACTTTTTGATACAGTTCATTTGAGCTTTCCTCTAGAGAACCACACTAAGCCATCAATGGCTATAATTCCATATACCTCACCAATAAGCCCTAAAGTTGTCAAACAACTCAAGGCCAGTTTTGTAACCCCTGCCATTCCATCCTCTCCAACAATTGTTTCACCCATTGTATCATCCCCCTAGCTCCAATTTTTGTAATGGATGACTCTCCCATGCCTGATCTAGATGCCTTGATCATGGCTGACATTGAGGAAGAGAATAAATCAGCTGCTGTAAGCACTGATGTACATGCTTCTCCAGTTTCCCCTCCTATTTCTTCAAAGACAAAAAAGACAACAATCTCTGATGACACAATAAGAGAGATTGATGCTATGTATGACAATCCTCAGCCTTCTGATGATGATGATGATGATGGTTCAGATGAGGACCCAAAGAGGAAGAAAATCTCAAGGAAAAGGAAAGCTCCTCCACCATCTGCCCCAAAACCCAATCCAACAAATGACACTCCCTATTATATTCTGCAAAACATAACTCCATACAAAGGGATATCAGCTTGGATGTGGCTATCTAAAAATGAGCAAAAGGCAAGGAAGAAGAACAGAAGATATTCTCCTCCCCCACAGAAATTCAAGAGAGGTCCTCCTCCTCCTCCTCCTCCGACCACTGGTGCTTCAGGGACTACTTAGCAAAGGTCAGATGCACCCTCCAGGCCTACATCCTTCACCAGAACTTATCAAAGGCAGGAAAGTTCATCTAGACACCATTCCCAAAGAAGCAGCCAGCAAAGGAATATAAGTTCTACAGAGAAAATAAAGGAGGTAGTCTATCAGAAACCAGAATTTTCTCCTCCCAAACAGCAAGCTCAACAAAGTAGGCATACAGAATCTCAAAAGCCTAAAGGAAAATATAGTGAGACTACACCTCCAAAGTCTCTATATACACAGAGTTATGAAATCCAAACAACAACAAATTTCCAAGCACAGTCAACTCAATTCAGGCCTGTTACCCTGCTACCCCTCAAGATGATCAATCACCTGTCAGTCGGGATGTTGATCCCAACTTCAGGATGGCTAGGCTCCAAGAGTTAATTGGTCTGTCATAAATTAAGAAGGCTAGAGAAGAAGGAGAAGATCCAACTAAGTTTACTACTATGTCTTCATATAGAGAGAAAGAGCTTGATAGACTTCAAGTAAGCAAAAAAGTGTTTAATCCTGCAGAATATATATCAATACACCCAGAGGCTGTAGTACCCAGAACCTCCACCCTGACAGTGATTGGAGCAGCAGATATGTACACGTCAAAGAAAGATGTTGCTAATCCTAATAGGGAAATCATCTTTACTCAGCCTGGGGATAAGAGAAAAGAAGCAAAACCAAAGGAGAAGAAATAGAAGAACTAGAACCTGAACTGCTATATGTTTGTGGTATATTTTTGATAAACTATATTTTATGTTACAAAGCTAACTGTGTAAATATATCTATTGTATACATTTTTGTTAAATTCTTTGCCAGATATATATTGTGTTCTTGCTTTGTACATTTCCTTTTATTGAGTCTGTAATTAGTGACCTCACCCAAATAGGGGAGATTATTGGATCCCTAGTTGGATTTGGGCTAGGTTCACTAAGTTAGGATATGACCCAACATGTATAGACAAGGGTCATGGTTGTATCCTAGAGTCTAGGTCAAGTCCTTAGAGTCAACAATACAAAGGACCAGCCTCCAACACTGCCAGAGACACAAGACGTAGAGAAAATTCATCACTTAGACAAAGAGTTTTATGTTCTTCGATCTTAGGTCGACGAAAGTCGTGCTCAGCTCGATGAACTCAGAGACAATTCTCTGAGCTGAGCTCGACGAACTTGGCTCTCAGCTCGACGAACTCTGGACAAAGTCACTCAACGTCCTAAGTCAAATTCCGGTCGACGAACTCAGAACATCAGCTCGACGAACTCTGTTCTCTATTCCCTGTTCTCAGTTCAACGAACTCCAGATAATGTCTCGACACTCAACGCCAGATAATGTCTCGACACTCAACACCAGAAGACATCTTAAATATTCTAAGTCCAGAATGCAGACTCAGCTCGACGATCTTGGATCTCAACTCGACGAACTTGGTGCACAGAATAAGAAAGTCATCAAGAAGTAGTAATCCATTCATAGGTCGATGATCTTGGAACTCAGCTCGACGAACATCAATTCTCAGCTCGACGAACTGTGGACTCAAGTCGACGAATCCAGACTTGGTTGTTTCCCTCTCCTGTTCCTATTTTATTGCAATAATTCCTGAGTATTTAATGCTATAATATTCTCTGAATATTACCGTTAGACAAGACCATTAATTATGGTCTTCATCAGGATTATTGTCTGCCATTTTTCTAAGAGACAGTTGGGAAACAAATTAATGCCAAATAATTCCAAGGCCGTCAGCATTAATTGCAGGAAGAATTTCAAAATTCAAAGGGACGCCCACATGGAAAATATAAAAATATAGATTTCCCTTCTTCCTGTAGAGCATACAACACACAAGACAGAAGAGTAATAAAAATACAGAATACTCGAGACACAGAAAATCAATCAGTCAAGAAATCAACTACTGTTAGACCAGAAGAAGAACAAATTTCTGAAGAAGAAGAACAATCATCCAAATCAAGAGTGTTCTTCTGTCATTCTCTCAGGAATCTTCAATAGGACAACTACTACTGCATCTGTCAAGAAGTCCATGAAGTTCTTCTAGATGAAGTTGAAAGCTTGAAGGCATATCACCCTGAAGCAAAGCTCCATTTAATCCTAAACAAACTCAGTATCTTAGGGGGAGCTTTTGTCACCATCAAATCCACAAGTCTTCTCAGTTGTTTGAGAAAGAGAAGACACCATCAGTCTTTCACCCCCTCTGTAAAAAGGGTTCTCTACTCCCTTCAAAAGTGATTCCTGGTTGCAAATCTCCTAACCAAAAGACTTGAGGTTTAGTTTTTGAGCACCTTACCAAAAGCTCATTGGTGGCAGTCACCTGAACAAAAACCTGAGTGGATTCCTACTAGGGTGGTAAGAAAAGTGGATGTACCCAGGTTGGGGAACCACTATAAAGTTCTTGTGTTGTCTGGTTGCCCTTTTTCTTTTATTCTTGTTGTGGCTGTGTTAGTTAGGATATTATTATTTTTATTAGTCTAATCTGCAGTGCTGTGATATATCACCCAATTTTTAGAACAAGGTATCTTATTCAGTAAAAAGTTTTAATCACTAGATATACTCTATTCACCCCCCTCTAGAGTATATTAGATCTAACCCTCACTTTCACAGTGCTCCTTAAGGGTGACAACCCACCTTATCTAAGCACTAGCTGGCCGCCTTGCTCGGCTAGAATCACAACATTCACAATACATCAAAGATTTGCGGAAAAATTAACAGAGAACCAGTTTCATATATATATATATATATATATAACATTATAAATATTTACATGAGTACTAGGTCGAAGCCTAAGTATTTATATAATCCCGTAGGCTGTACAAGTACTACATATAACTCTTCACTCTATCCCTATTTAGCTCATCGGTACTCACGTCTCAAAACTCTAAAGACGTCAGGGGTGCATCTGCTCGAGTAGTCCTGACTACTAGCATAATCGGCAGTGGGTCACTACGGTGCTCCATTTCCTGTGAATGGTTATTTATATAACCGTTAGTCACAGAGCTAAGTAGAAACAAATTTCCTCCCCGGATCCATATCCTGGTGACGAGCACGCACCTACCCAACAAAAGTAGATAGCCGAAGAAAGGGAGAGTTAGTATAACATTTCATATGTATAGGCTAGGAGCAACTATAACGAAACGCAGCATAGTATAACAAGAATCACATCAGTAATGTTTATCAGTTATAATTAAGGCTCCACTAGCACATCGGCACAACAGGTATCCACAACTAGCACCCTATCACAGGCATTCACATTCGAGCACATACCGCCGACATTCATAGCCGCACACATACCGCAGGCATTCACAGCCGCGCACATATCGCAGGCGTTCACAGTCGCGCACACAGACTCTATGTCAATATAGTATGAAACTCTTCTTTTCCAATAGGGTGGCGAGCCCCGCGGGCCTCATCGATGTGGCCGTCGGTGATAGTGGCCAGTCCTGCCACTTCTGAGGGTGGTCGTACAGCATAGCCCCAGGCCTCAACGTACAATTACGTGTACTACTTGATGTGAGCGACATCCAGTGATTCAATATTTTGGTCGACTATCAGAGGAAACCTGACAGGGAAAAATATAACGGCCGGTCACCCGTGGCACCCGTCTCCCTGTCGCCTTGAGTCGTCGACCTTCCCGCACCGACACAAACGGTCTGCGGAAAAGAATGACCCACCACTATTTCACCGCAATCAAGTTACAATCAATCAATTTTGCTAACACTAATCGGGTCTACGGCAGCCTGCCCTACTACGTTTCAAACTTTAGGCGGCGGCACTCAGCTCTACTTTTGACAAGGAGCGTGGGAGCACTATAATTGAGGGTAAACCCGGAGGAGCATATCAACTCCTCTTATTCCCAACTAAGGCTCAATCTTGACAGAAAATTGCTAGTCAGAGCAGGACACATGCTTATAATAGCCATTCGCAGTAATGAGAATGCGGTAATTAAAGCTGCTGATAATAAATGCTGCATAATTTAAGTGCTAAATGAAATGTGACCAGTATGAACCTGGAGTAGTACTTAAATGAAAGTACTGTACTGAAATGAATTTGACCAGTACGAGACTGGAATAGTACTGAAATGAAAGTACTGTACTGAAATGAACTTGACTAGTACGAGACTGGAGTAGTACTAAATTGAAATGAACTTGACCAGTACGAGACTTGAGTAGTACTGAACTGAAAGTACTATAATGAAATGAACTTGACCAGTACGAAACTTGAGTAGTACTGAATTGAAACTACTATACTGAAATGAACTTGACCAGTACGAGACTGGAGTAGTACTGAATTGAAAGTACTGTACTGAAATAAACTTGACCAGTACGAGACTAGAGTAATACTGAATTGAAAGTACTGTACTGAAATGAACTTGACCAGTACGAGACTGGAGTAATACTGAATTGAAAGTACTGTACTGAAATGAACTTGACCATTACGAGACTGGAGTAATACTGAATTGAAAGTACTGTACTGAAATGAACTTGACCAGTATAAGACTGAAGTAGTACTGAATTAAAATGAACTTGACCAGTACGAGACTGGAGTAGTACTGAATTGAAATTACTCAACTGAAATGAATAAAGGGAAAAGGATCAGTGCAAGACTTGAATAATCATAAAGAAAATGCTTAGTAGTCCAATCACTCCATTCAGGAGGTTTCAGTTCCATCTCCGTTTTTAGGAGGTATATTCAGTTTCTATTTCCATTTTAATACAGGCTATTTGGTTACACCAATTATTAAGATCTGATAGTAATTTGGTTGCGTCTTTTTAATCACGGCTTAATCAGATTCGAGGCTTATTAGGAGTTACACTCTTATTATTCGTCGAAGATAATTTTTTAACTCACTACTCGTACTCTTATCTTCCGAGCGTGCTCCAAATTACCCGAGGGTCGAGGCGCTCGGCGGTTTCTCAAAATCTCAGAATTCCCGGAGCTTTGACACTTGCCACAGTCACTTTTGTTGCTAAGACCATTTGAATTTATTATTCAAATTAGTAAGGGCAGTCACGCGCTCCAATTTTCACTTTTGAGGAAAATGGGCGTTATAATTACCAAACGCGACCTTAGGCTTCAAGAAATTGAGAAAAGTTCAAATTTGATCCCCAAGGCCCCAAATTTTGATACAACCTCAAAGTGGGTCTAAAATGAGCCTGGAAAAATTTTCATAATTTTTTGAGGAGTTTGGGCCTTTAATTTGACAAAACAAATTTTATTTGGGATTTTAAAAATATCAAATCAATTCCAAAAAATCTCAAAAAATTTGTAGAGGAAGCCCTTAGTTGAGGGAACATTTTTTATGTTGATCACTTTACCCTTAGAGGCCTAGAAAAGGCACAGGAAAATTCTCAAAATCCAGCACTTAAATCTTGTCTACTGATAGCAGATTTGAGAAATCCTGTGGCTGAGATCGAGCCAGATAACAAAAACATCCTTCTGACCCCATAGCAGATCGACTGCGGATCTACTAAGGGGGGCATTGATGTTGAGGCGGGAGCGGGATTTAATAAAATCCCGGCCGTCCGATCTTCATCACAGATCGGACGGCTGCTGCTCCTCGCCGACGACAGTCAGGGATAAACACTGCCATCGCTAGCCAATCGCTGTCGGGCATCGGTGCTGCCCCCGGTCAGTTCGTTAGGGGTTGGCGAGTCCCTGGGCAGTGGTATGGCAGCCTGCCTTCGCCGGCCACCGCCTGGTTTGGCCAACCCAAGAGCGGGGTGACAGTGCTTTTGCTCCCAGTGCAACCGTGCCACCCCGCCTCACCGACATCGAGCCCAACCCCGGAACCACCCGCGGCCGGTGCGCTGGGGTAGGGCGCTTATCCGGTGGTGGTCCGGCGAACATCCGCCGTCGGCTGCCGCCGGAGGTAAAACAGAGCAAATGCTCTGCCCCCAGGGTACCACCGGAGCGGCATTTTCTGACGACACCCAAGCTTTCCCCCATCAGGAAATGTCATCCCGGTGGGTCAACCATTCTCCAGTGCAACCCCTGACATGGGGAGGGGCCAGCCTTTCTGTGGCCACCACCCGACCTGGAGTAAGGGTCGGGTGGTGCCGGCGGCACTCCGGTTGCCGGAAGGTCCATGCAGGACGTCAAAAAGGAATTGAAGGGGGAGGGGAGAAGCTTCTACCTGAGGAGTAGGATCTTGGGAAGGACCAGCCTGGTCGGCAATCCAAGATGGTTGTGGTGGAGCTCGAGCTTGCCTTTTCCAGCGACCTGAGCTCTGGCAGAGCTTGGGGAGGGGTGGGGGATTCGCTCGTTGAGCTTGCGAGGGGATTAATAGGGGAAGGGGTCTTTATATAGGTTGGATTGGAGGGTATCTCTTCCCCTACCCAATGTGGGATTAATCCCTCCTTAGGGAGGGATTAATCTCCACCCTCCAGCTATCTAAGGACAGCTGGAGGCTTAAAGCAATCCCCTCATGTGGAAAATGAGGTTGGGCCCCTTATGGGCTTAGGCTTTCATAAGTGGGAGAAGGAAAAGAGAGGTGAGTGGGGGGAGAAAAATGTTGGTGTGCCTCCACTTTGTGGGCTTGCTGGTTGGGTGCCCAAAGTGGATGAGGGGGTAAGGTAAGGCCTTAATATATTAATGAGGAGTGGGAAAATGAATACCTCCTTTGGAAAAATCCTAAAATTTGGACTTTTTAGAGGGGTTTGACCGAATTCAACCCTAGAGTGGGTCCCTCATGTTGGTCAAGGTCAAAGTGGTTCTAAGATACCGGGAGTTGGGTCAAAGTCGGGGTGTCACATCATAATTTGTGCGTGCACGCTTTTCGGTGCATGAGTATGCTTGATTTGACTATTGGTTGACTAGTCCTATCGAAATTTGACCAGAGAAAACTCAGTTGACTTCGTATTGACCATACGAGTCCAATGCCACTGACTGAGGTCAAATCAGAGTTCGTTTGCTCAATATGCAAAATCTGCATGTCGTGGCGCACTAAATTGGTCAAAATATCTATATTTATCGTTAGACCTTGGTTTGAGACGCAATGAGTTCCGTCTTGATCGTATCGTCTATACGAAGTCGAAGGAGCTGACATCACTTAATACGGGGTTCTATAGACCGATATTCAAAATCTTGTATTCGCGACATTTTATGAGGGATGGTCATATTCATCATATCACCTCGGGGTCCAATGGAACGAATCTTGATGCGTTCGTATTAACTATATGATGCCACAGGAATTGACAGAACTCAAATCAGAGTTTTCTAGCTCTATTTCTTGCCTATGGTTACCTTCTACCGGGTCACGGGTAGAGGTTAAGGTCACTTTTATTGGGCCCACTAGGGTTCTGATGTCCCAATAAAAGTTGGGATGTTTCAATCCAACAAAAATAAAATGATTTTTGTCCTCGAAAATTTGCTCGAAGTAGGGGGGAAAGAGCAACATACCCGGGGAAAGAGCTCTGGGTGCTTTTCGCAGACGAGGGCCTCTGGTTCCCAAGTGTACTAATCTTGTCTGTGATTTGACCATAATATCTTGACCATTGGGATGGTCTTGTTACGTAGATTCTTCACTTTATGATCTACGATCCTGATTGGTTCGAGTTGGATGGATCTGTCCGACCGCAGTTGTACTGGTGGTGTAGGTAGATGCTGCTCTGGTTACCGGAGAACTCGTCTCAAGGTGAAGACATCAAATACATCATGAAGGTTTTCCAATTCTGGAGGCAGGGTTAATCAATAGGCAACACGGCCAATGCGTTCTATCACCTGATAGGGGCCTAGGTAGCGGGGATCTAGCTTCTTCTACTTCCTTAACAAGGAGACACCATGCATGGGTTTGATTTTTAGGAACACCATCTCCCCCAAGCGGAACTCCACCGGTCGGTGTCGAGCATCATAATACTTGGCTCGTTGGCTCTGCGCCTCCCGCATCCATTCCTGGATTAGCTGTATTGCTACCATAGTATCGTCAATATAAACCACTCCTAACGCTTCTGGGTCCTCTTCCTGAGCCCATGTTAATGGGGTTTGACAATGTCTTTCGTACAATGCTTCGTATGGAGCCATCTTGATGCTAGTCTGGTATATGTTATTATAAGAAAACTCAACCAGAGGTAACAGCTGCTCCCAAGGCTCATTGTACTGCACTATGTAAAGTCGAAGTAGATCCTCCATCGTTCAGTTTGTCCTTTTTGTCTGTCCATCTGTCTGCGTGTGGAAGGCGATGCTAAAGGACAACTTGGTCCCAAAGTATGCCTGCACTCGTCTCCATTCTTTGGATGTGAATCGCCCGTCACGATCCGACACAACGGACTTTGGCACTCCGTGGAAACGGACAACTTGCTCTATGAAATTCCTGGCCAGAATAACCACTACGACTCCCTGTCAATTTGGTATGAAACGGGCCACTTTGATGAGTCGATCTACAACAACCCATATGGAGTCGTTTCCGGCACGAGATCGAGGTAGGCCGTATACAAAGTCCATGGAAATGTCCTCGAACTTCCATTCAGATATAGGCTGGGGCTGCATCAGACCTCCTGGGCTGCGACATTCAGCTTTAACCCTTGACAGGTCTGGCATTAGTCCACAAAGTTGGTAACATCCTTTTTCATCCCAGGCCAATAAATGGTCCTGCGCAGGTCCACGTATATTTTGACCACACCAGGATGAATAAAGTATCTCGACTGGTGGGCTTCTTGCAGAATTTCTTCGTGAATTCCTCCTGTAGAGGGAACAAATATGCGATGCTTGAATTATAGAATCCCGTCGTGCAGATTATAATCCTCATGTTATCCTCCTTGTAGAGATCTTCTGGGCTTCTCGTATCCGATCTCGAATGTTGCATTGGATCTCCATCCAATACAGCTGAGCATGGTGTTCCTCCGGATCTCTTTGGGCAACCAGGGTAATTTCCACGCCTATTAAAGACCGGAACAGCTCCTTAGGGATTTGCTCCATCCAACTCCTAGCTATCGAAGGTTGGAGGCTCAAAACGTTAGTGACTCTATTATCTTTTTCGGGGTGATATTGGAGTGCGAAATCATAATCGCACAGGAGTTCTGACCATCGGCGCTGCCGAAGATTCGGCTCTTTCTGAGTGAAGATATATTTGAGGCTCTTATGGTCGGAGAAGATCTCACATCTTACTCCGTACAAGTAATGCCCCTAGATTTTAAGGGCGAAGACGACAGCGCCCAACTCTAGATCATGAGTTGTGTAATTTAATTCTTGCGGCTTCAATTGGTGAGATCCGTAGGCCACCACATTGCCATGTTGCATTAGGACAACTCCTAATCCCTTCAGGGAGGCATCATTGTAGATCTGGAATCCCTCGATTCCTGCGGGGATCGTAAGGACTGGTGCAGAAGCCAATCGCTTCTTCAATTCGACAAACACGGTCTCGCATTCTGGTGTCCATCGGAATCTAACATCCTTTCTAGTGAGGGCAGTTAGGGGTAAAGCAATCTTGGAGAAGCCTTCTACAAACTTCCTATAATATCCGGCAAGACCGAGAAAACATCAGATATCTGTCGTTGTTCTGAGCGGTGGCCAATTTTACATTACCTGGATCTTGGCCTGATATACTGCTACCCCTTTCTTGTTTATAGTGTGGCCTAAGAATCCAACTTCTTCCAACCAAAACTCGCACTTACTGCATTTGGCAAAGAGGGAGTGCTCTCGAAGTTTTAGTAGCACCATCTGCAGGTGCCTAGTATTGTCTTCCTTGGTTTTTGAGTAGATCAAAATATTGTCAATGAAGACGATCACGAAATTATCTAGGAAGAGCTTGAAGACTTTATTCATTAGGGCCATGATGACAGAGGGTGCATTGGTGAGCCCAAAAGGCATCACCAAAAACTCATAGAGATCGTAACGGGAGCTGAAAGATGTCTTGGGAATATCTTCCTCCCGGATTCGAAGATGATAGTAGCCTGATCACAGGTCCATTTTGGAAAACACTGACGCACCTTGCAATTGATCGAATAGTTCGTCGATCCTAGGGAGGGGGTATGTGTTTCGTATAGTAAGCTTATTTAGCTCCCTGTAGTCTATGCACAGACGTAATGTTCCATCCTTCTTCTTTATAAATAACACTATTAGCTCTTGCAGTTGAATATTTAATTCAGCCAGTTCTCTTGGGGCCATCCGGTAGGGTGCTCGTGACACTGGTCGTGCTCCGGTCACCAGCTCGATCTCAAAGTTGACCTCTCTCTGGGGTGGCAATCCTGGGAGGGACTCGGGAAAAATGTGAGGGAAATCACAAACCACCGGGACTTTGGCGAGTACTTGAGTTTTGTCTTCCATTTCGAAGTAGATAAGGTACACCTCATCCTTTTGTCGGACTGACCTTAAAATTTGTGCAGAAGTTAAAATAATATGCGAGACCGAAGGTATACCTGCCAACGTAATGTCCCGACTGTTTGGGTTCTGCAGGCGGACCTCTCGCGTCGAACAATTTATTTGGGCCTTGTGCTCGGCTAGCCAGTCCATTCCCAGTATAATATCAAATCCAGTTATTGTCAAGATGGTTGCGTAGACCTCAAATTCTACTTCTCCTAGCACATCCTGGATCAAGCACTTTTCTGTAGATGTCATATATGATCCATCCAGTAAACGGATTCGTATAACTAGTCCGGATGAGCGGATAACGTTCTCTTTTGATGCGATAAATTCGTGAGATACAAAGGAATGTGTCGCTCCTGTATCAAAGAGGGTCTTGGCGAAATGTCCTCCTACAAATAGAATTCCTGACGATATAGGAAGTATATATATCATAACACTAATATACAAGCTGTAGGCATGCATGCATAACAAGTATATAACATAAGTAGCAACATCTGATATACCCTATCGCCTAATATATATACTTATCACTACATCAGGGGCTGGTCCGTGCTGCAAGTCCAGTGCATAGGACTCCAAGGGTTCTGGTCGGCCCTGCTGGCCTCTCCTGCCAGCTCTATCTCTGCGGCCTCTCTTGCCATGTCCCCATGCTGGCTGCCCACCCTGTACTGCTCCTAGTCCTGGCCTTCTTATTTCCTGTGGGCAGAAGGCCCTCATATGCCATGTCTGCTGACACAAGAAGCAGTTCCCTGCGAAGGGAACATCACGTCGGGCCACTGGCACGGGCTGTGGTGACGGAGCTGGTATGATGTTCTACTATGGGGCTGGGGGTGTTGTTGGGTGTGTGAGAACAAGAAAAAAGAGATTGAAAAATGGTATAACTGAAATTTTATTATGCCCAAAAAGATATCTATTACACATGTATGGCCTCCCTTATATAGAATGGAGGAGAGATGAGAGAAAACAAATAAGAGATGTGAGACTAAAAAATTACAGGACACAAGTGGACTATACATACACAAACCGCACAAGCCGCACGGTTAGATAGAATGACTAACCGCTCGGCTACTACCAGAGAGAGAGAGAGAGAGAGATCTCCATGGGAGACCGCTAGACCGCCCGGTCTCCAAGTTGCCAGAGACAAACTGCTAGACCACTTGGACCTCAGACAGCAACACACAGCAACCAAACCGTTGAAGGGAAACCGCCAGACCGCGCGGTCATCAACCCGCCAAGCCAGACCGCTAGACCGCCCAGTCTCCAACTTCAACACTCCCCCTCAAGATGGAGCATATATATCGATCATGCCCAGCTTGTCACAAATATGAAGAAACGAGGCGGATACTAGCTTGGTGAAGATGTCAGCCAGCTCTTTATCAGAAGTGACGAAGGGAGTGCAAATTTGTTCCTTCAAAATCTCTTCACGAATGAAATGACAGTCGACCTCAATGTGCTTGGTTCTTTCATGGAAGACCGGATTTTTGGAGATGTATATGGCTGCCTTGTTGTCACAGAACATAGGTAGAGGATGGTTGTAGACCTCTCCTAAATCCAGCATGAGAGCCCGTAGCCATTTTAACTCACAAGTGGTCGATGCCATACTCCGATACTCTGCTTCAGCACTGGACCTGGAAACGACAGACAACTTCTTGCTCTTCCAGCTTACCAGATTTCTCCCAACAAAGATGCAGAAACTGGAGGTAGACTTGTGATCCCCTTTGTCATCAGCATAACTCGCATCTGAGTATGCTTCAACCCTCAGATGATCATTCTTTTGAAAGAGTAATCCTTTCCCAGGCGCTGCTTTGACATACTCCAAGATCCGCAAGGCGGACTGTAGATGGCACTCCCTAGGTGATTGCATGAATTGACTCACCTTGCCCACATCATAGGAAATGTCGGGCCTGGTCACTGTGAGATATATGAGCTTACCTACTAGACGCCTGTACCACGTAGTATCTGAAAGAAGAGGAGAATCATCTGTCCAGGTTTTGTCTTCTCTAATTGCCATGGGGCATCAGGCAGGTTTGGCCCCAGTAAATCCTGCCTCTTTTAATAGATCAAGGGCATACTTACGCTGGGATAGGACTAAGGAGTTGGGCTTCCGAGAGATTTCGATCCCCAGAAAGTACTTTAGAGAGCCCATATCTTTCGTGACCGGATATTGACGAAGATGCCGCTTTGTCAAGGCTACCCCTTCCTGGTCATCGCAAGCTAGTGAGAAGAATATCATCGATGTACACAATAAGAACCACCAGTCCTGAGGAGGTCTTGCGAATAAATAGCGAGTGATCGACAGAGCTTTGCGCAAAACCAACGGCCGCCATGATGCCGCTGAACTTGTCAAACCAGGCTCGAGGGCTCTACTTGAGGCCATAGATTACCTCCTGCAGCCGGCATACTCGTGTCTCCCCTTGAGCAACATACCCAGGAGGTTGCTCCATGTAGACGGCCTCCTGAAGATCACCATAAAGGAATACATTCTTGCCATCCAGCTGGGAAATCGGCCAATCTCTAGTGACCGCCACAAGGAAAAGGACCCGTATAGTACTGAGACGAGCCACGGGAGAGAAGGTGTCAAAGTAATCGACCTCATAGGTCTGAGTAAATCCCTTAGCAATAAGGTGAGCCTTATAACGATCCACAGTGCTGTTTGGGCCAAATTTGACCACAAAGACCCAGCGACAGCCAACAACATCAGTACCGAATTTAGGAGGAACAAGAGTCCACGTACCCCGCTCTATTAGGGTCTCCATTTCCTCATCCATGGCCATCTTCCAGTGAGGAATAACAAGGGCCTCCTGGTAGGAATGAGGTGTGGTAGTGGCAGAGATAGCAACCGCAAAGGCCCTGGGAGAAGAGGTAAGATGATCATATGAAACAACAGCGGCAAGGAGGTGTAGGGTACACGTCCGCACCCCTTTGCGAAGAGCTACAGGAAGATCCATATCAGTGGGTCCCTCGGCATCCGGAGCATCCGTGGCAAAGCGAGCTGGCCCGGGAGGAGAGAGCGACGGCGGCGAAGATGAGGGAGATGGTGGTGGATAAGTGGGAGAGAGAGGCGGAGGGAGAGGAGTGGACAGAGATGGTGTAGGGGTGGATATCGCAGTAGGAGACGAGGGAACGAAGGGAATAGCCGGAGAATAGAAAACTGGGTGAAGAGGAGAGGAGTCATCCGAGAAGTAGGAGGCATTCTAGAAGAAAGTAACGTCAGCGGAGACAAACTGCTTACGAAGAACGGGGTCAAAGCAACAATAGCCTTTCTGAGTGGTAGAGTACCCCAGAAAGACACATTTGGTGGAGCGAGGAGATAGCTTATCACGGGTGGCAGATGGGGCATTCATAAATGCCGTGCAGCCAAAGAATCAGAGAGGGAGAGGAAAAGGCTCCTTGCCCGGATAGAGAATGGAGAATGGGGTTAGACCATGGAGAACGGTGGATGGAATGCGATTGATGAGGAAATAGGAGATGAGAACGGCATAGCCCCAATAGGCACGAGGAACCTGCATCTGTGTCATCAGAGTGCGAGCGATATCAAGGAGGTGATGGTTTTTACGCTCCGCCACACCATTTTGCTGTGAAGTATAGACACAGCTAGTTTGATTAATAATCCCATGTTGTATACAGAAGGACGAAAAAGCATGACTGAGATATTCTTGGGCATTATCAAATTGAAATACTTTAATAGAAACATCAAACTGAGTTTTGATAATGAGATAGAAAGACATCCATACAGAGAATAATTCGGAGCGATCTTTTAAAAGATACACCCACGTACAACGAGAGAAATCATCAATAAACGTGACAAAATATGAACTTCCCCGACTAATGGTAAGGGTAGGAGAAGGACCCCAAACATCAGAGTGGATAAGATCAAACGGTTGGGAAGATCCACGAACTTGCTTTGGTGGGAAGGAGGAGCGGTGATGCTTGCCAAGCTGACATGCCTCACAATTGAGGGGAGGACTTTGTGGAGGAAGTTGGGGCAGAAGCTGACGAAGAAGACGTGGAGGAGCATGACCAAGGCGAAGATGCCATTGGAGTAGATCTATGGAGGTGGAGGAGAAGACGGATAGAGCGGAAACGTTATCGAGGAAGAATAGGCCGCCACTCTCAGTCCCAGTAGCAATCGTCCGCTGGGAGTCTAGATCCTGAAAAGAATAAGAAGTAGAAGTAAATGTAACGGAACACCGTAATTGCTTGCATAGAGAGGTAACAGATATTAAGTTGCACGAGAATTTGGGCACATAAAGAGTATTCGCCAATTGAAGAGACGGAGTGAATTGAACCACTCCCGTCCCATGGACCGGGGATGGAGAGCCATGAGCAAGAATAACCGGGAGCAACCGATCATGTGTTTCCAGGAGAGAAAAACACTAGGGAGAGCCGGTCATATGATTGGTAGCACCTGAGTCGATCAGCCATTTTCCTTGAGTATCGAAGTGGGCACTACCAGAAGACGTGACCACCGCGGCAGAAGGCTTCGAAGAAGAGGAGAAAGTAGAGATATCGAAGAGAGCCATAGGAGCAGAAATAGGTCGCGCGAACAGAGAGATAGGTCGCGCGAACAGAGAGATAGGTCGCGCGAACTAAAAGGAAGTTTGAGAGAACCGAGAAATAGGTCGCGCGAACAAAGAAACAGGTCACGCGAACAGGCAATCAGCGAACACAGCACGAACACAAGGAAGTTCGTGAGAACCAGAAGACCGCAGCGGACAAAAAAAGGAAACCGCAATGGACACAACCAAGAAGCATATCAAAGTAGGGAGAAGGCCGTGCGGTTAGAGAGAAGGCCGCACGAATTACGAGAAAAAGCAGACCACGCGAACTAAAAGTTTGCAAGAAAGGCGAGCAGGGAGTGCGACCAGCAGAGACAGCATGAATAGAGGAGGAGCCGCGCGAATCAAGGAGATCGCGAGAAAAACAGAGGCAGAGAAACCGCGAAAACAGGTCGTGGATAGAACTAGAGAGAAGAGAGGCCGCGCACACAAAGGGCAACGACAAGGAGGAGAAGAACAGGCCGCAGCGACTAGGAGAAAGCCGTGGCGACAAAGAGAAGGTTGCGGATAGAAAAAAGGAGAGAATGAAAAATGTGCGAATAGGGCCGAGCAGACAGCGCGAACAGAGTTGCACAATCAGGTGGAAGAAATCGAGTCCTCTGATACCATGTGAGAACAAGAAAAGAGAGACCGGAAAATGGTATAACTGAAATTTTATTATGCCCAAAAAGATATTTATTACACAGGTATGACCTCCCTTATATAGAATGGAGGAGAGATGAGAGAAAACAAATAAGAGATGTGGGACTAAAAAATTATAGGACACAAGCGGACTATACAGACACAAACCGCATAAGCCGCGCGGTTAGATAGAAGGACTAACCGTTCGGCTACTACCAGAGAGAGATCGCCATGGGAGACCGCCAGACCGCCCGGTCTCCAAGTCGCCAGAGACAAACTGCTAGACCGCTTGGACCTCAGACAGCAACACACAGTAGCCAAACCGCTAAAGGGAAACCGCCAGATCGCGCAGTCATCAACCCGCCAAGCCAGACTGCCAGACCGCCCGGTCTCCAACTTCAATAGGGTGCCTATATGGCTGTCTGCGACGTCTCTACCTGCGCTCTCTATCCTGTCGGTGGGGAGCAACTCCTCTATCTCGTCTAAGATCTCGAGGGACCTCAACCTATCCTCTGCGTTGCTTGGCTACAGCCCGCTGGTCCAACTCTAACGTCGCTGCGTGAGTAGCTATGGTGTGGAAGGTAGACTGAGAGATCATGATCAGGGCCTTCCTCAGGTCGTCTCGTAGTCCCTGATAGAAGCAGGAAGCTCTATCCCTGTCAAAGGCAGCCAAGTTCCCTGCGAAGCGTGCCAGGTGTATGAACTCTCTCTCATACTCTGCCACTATGCGGTTGCCCTGTCGAATGTGCAAGAATCTCTCCTACAAAATAGCTCTGTCCGCATCTGAAATGATGAATTCCAGAAGAACCTCGGAGAACTCCCTCCAAAGGATTGCGCTCAACGGCCGTCCTCTAAAAGTAGAGCGACTAGCTGCTCTCCACCAATCCCTAGCGTATCCCTCCAACAAGGTCACCACTAGAGAAACTACAGCCACTGCGGGTCACATCATTCCCACTAGCAACTCTTCCACACGCTCCACCCACTCCTCTGCCTGGATGGAAGTCTCTGCAGCTCTAAAGGCGGGAGGCCTTAGTCCTTAAAAAGTCATCAATAAATCTGTAGGTGCCGCCAACTCTCGTGGTGACTGTGCCAGGGCTGCCTGGAAAGTTGCTAGAATAGCTGTCAGTATCTGCCCCATGTCTGTCTCGGCAAATGGTACAGCCGCGGGGGAGACCGGGTCTGGGGGTGCGATGGCGGGAACATATCCTCTAGAAGAGGATCCCCCATTACTATACTCCGGTATCTGGAGAAGTAACAGGAAAGAGTGTCAGAATTTTGCAAAAGTAGGGAAAATTTGCAAAAACGACACACGAAGCGGAAAAACCGGTGTACAGGCATACTATCGTATAGTCTAGAATCCCTAAGCCTCTACACTAGGGTTCACCAGGTTTTCGCTGAAAGGTTCGTCCCGAACCAACGAACGAAGCGAGGGACGGAGGGATCCTGAGACTGCTCCACAAGGACGAATCGTGATCGCTCTGAACCATTTGTAAGACCCCCTCCCCCAAACCTTTGCCCTGGGTCAGGCTAGAGGGGATCTTACTTAAGCAAGACGTCTACCCAGTGCTCCTTAAGGGTAACGACCCACCATATTTAAGTACTAGTTAGCCGCCTTGCTCGACTATAATCAAAAAATTCACAAAACGTCAGAGATTTGCGGAAGCATTAACAGGAAACCAATTTAATATATATATAACATTATATATATTTACATGAGTACTAGGTCGAAGCCTAAGTATTTATATAAGCCCGTCGGCTGTACAAGTACTACATATAAATCTTCACTCTCTCTCCTTACTTAGCTCGTCGGTACTCATGTCTCGAAACTCTGAAGATGTCGGGGGTGCATCTACTCGAGTAGTCCTGACTGTTGGTGTAATCTCCTGAGGCAGTGGGTCACTACGGTGCTCCATTTCCTGTGAAAGGTTATTTATATAACTGTTAGTCCTGGAGCTAAGTAGAAATAAATCTCCTCCCCGAATCCATATCCTGGGGACGAGCACACACCCCCCTAACAAAAGTAGATAGCCGGAGCAAGGGAGAGTTAGTACAATATTTCATATGTATAGGCTAGGAGTAACTATAACGAAACGTAGCATAGTATAACAGGAATAACAACAGTAATGTTTATCAGTTATAATTAAGGCTCCACTAGCACATCAGCATAACAAGTATCCACAACCAGTACCCTATCGCAGGCATTCACATCCGCGCACATATCGCCGGTATTCACAACCGCACACATACCACAAGCATTCACAGCCGCGCACATATAGCAGCCGTTCACTATCGCGCACACAGACTCGATGCCGACATAATATGGACTGCTTCTCTTCCAATAGGGTGGCGAGCCCCGCGGGCCTCAATGATGTGGTCATCGGTGACAGTGGCCAGTCCTGCCACTTCTGGGGGTGGTTATACTGCATAGCCCCAGGCCCCAACGTACAATTCCGTGTACTCCTGGATGTGAGCGACATCCGGTGATTCGATATTTTGCCCGACCAGCAGAGGAAACCTGACGGGGAAAAAAATAATGGCCGGTTACCCGTGGAACCCGTCTCCCCGTCGCCTTGAGTCGTCGACCATCCTGCATCGGCACGAATGGTCTGCAGAAGGGACTGACCCGCCACTATTTCACCGCAATCAAGTTACAATCAATCAATCAGTATTTTTAACACCTACCGGGTCTATGGAGGCCTGCCCTACTACGTTACAAACTTCAGGAGGCGACACTCAGCTCTACTTTCGACAAGGAGCGTGGGAGCACTATAATTGAGTGTAAACCTGGAGGAGCATCTAAACTCTGGTTATTGCCAACTAAGGCTCAATCTTGACAGACACATGTTAGTTAGAGCAAGACCCGTACTTATAATAACAAATAACAGTAATGAGAATGTGGTAATTAAAGCTGCTGATAATAAATGCTGCATAATTTAAGTGCTAAATAAAATGTGACCAGTACGAAACTGGAGTAGTACTGAACTGAAAGTACTATACTAAAATGAACTTGACCAGTATGAGACTGGATTCGTACTGAAATAAAAGTATTGTACTGAAATGAACTTGACCAGTACGAGACTGGAGTAGTACTGAATTAAAATGAACTTGACTAGTACGAGGCTGGAGTAGTACTGAATTGAAAGTACTGTACTAAAATGAACTTGACCAGTACGAGACTAGAGTAGTACTGAATTGAAAGTATTATACTGAAATGAACTTGACCAGTACGAGACTGGAGTTGTACTGAATTGAAAGTACTGTACTGAAATGAACTTGACCAGTACGAGACTGGAGTAGTACTGAATTTAAAGTACTGTACTGAAATGAACTTGACCAGTACGAGACTATAGTAGTACTGAATTGAAAGTACTTTACTGAAATGAACTTTACCAGTACGAGACTGGAGTAGTACTGAATTGAAAGTATTGTACTGAAATGAACTTGACTAGTACAGGACTAAAGTAGTACTGAATTGAAAGTACTATACTGAAATGAACTTGACCATTACAAGACTGGAGTAGTACTGTACTTAAATGAACTTGACAAGTATAAGACTGAAGTAGTACTGAATTAAAATGAACTTGACCATTACGAGACTAGAGTAGTACTGAATTGAAAGTACTGAACTGAAATGAATAAAGGAAAATTGACCAGTGCAAGACTGGAATAATCATAAAGAAAATGGTTAGTAGTCTAATCACTCAATTCAGGAGGCTTCAGTTCCATCTCCGTTCTCATGAGGTATATTCAGTTTCTATTTTCGTTTTAATAAAGTCTGTTTGGTTACACCAATTATTAAGATTTGATAGTAATTTAGTTGTGCCTTTTTAATCACGACTTAATCGGATTAGAGGCTTATTAGGAGTTACACACTTATTATTCGTCGAGGATAATTTTGCAACTCACTACATGTACTCTTATCTTCCGAGCGTGCTCCAAATTACCCGAGGGTCGAGGCGCTCGACGGTTTCTCGAATTCTCGGAATACCCGGAGCTTTGACACTTGCCACGGTCACTTTTGTTGATAAGGCCATTTGAATTTATTATTCAAATTAGGAAGGGCGGTCGCGCGCTCCAATTTTCACTTTCGAGGGAAATGGGCGTTATAATTACCAAACGCGACCTTAGACTCCAAGAAATTGAGGAAAGTTCAAATTTGATCCCCCAAGGCCCCAAATTTTGATACAACCTCTGAGGGGGTCTAAAATGAACATGGAAAAATTTTCATAATTTTTTGAGGAGCTTTGGGCCTTTAATTTGACCAAACAAATTTTATTTGGGATTTTAAAAATACCAAATCAACTTCTAAAAATCTCAAAAAATTTGTGGAAGAAGCCCTTAGTTGAGGCAACATTTTCATGTTGATCACTTTACCCCTAGAGACCTAGAAATGTCTTAGGAAAATTCTCAAAATCAAGTCATTAAATCTAGTCTACTGATAGCTGATTTGAGAAATCCTGTGGCTGAGATCGAGCCAGACCAGCAAAAACATCCTTCTGACCCGACATCGGATCGGCCGCGGATCCGCTTTGGGGGGGGGCTGATATTGAGGTGGGAGTGGGATTTAAAAAATCTTGGCCGTCCGATATTCATCACAGATCAGACGGCTACTACTCCTTGCCGACGGCAGTCAGGGACAAACATTGCCACTGTCGGACAGTCGCTGCTGGGCGCCGGCGCTGCCCCCGTTCGGATCACCGGGGGCTGGCGAGTCAATGTGCAGTGGCCCAGCGGACTGCCTCCGCCGGCCACCGCCTGATTTGGCCAACCCGAGAGCGGGGTGGCGGTGCTTTTTCTCCCAGCGCCACCATCCCACCCCGCCTCACCGGCGTTGAGCCCAACCCCAGAACCATCCTCGGCCGTCACGCCGGGGTAGGGCACTTCTATGGTGGTGGTTCGATGACCATCCTCCGCCGGAGATAAAACAGAGCAAATGCTCTGTGTAACATCCCGACTTTTATTGGGCCACCAGTACCCTAGTGGGCCCAATTACCTGAACCATACCCGTGACCTGGTAGAGGTAAACCTCGGTTGGAAATGGAGCTAGAGAACTCCGATTTGAGTTCTGTCAGTTCATGTGGCCTCGTATAGTCAATATGAGCGCGTCGGAACTCGTTCCGTTAGACCCTGAGGTCATGGTGGGTGTGCCTGCTTCTCGTTAAATGCCACGAGAGCAAGATTTTGAATATCAACCTAGAGAACTCCTATTTGAGTTCTTTCAGTTCCTATGGCCTCGTATGACCCATACGAGCGCATCGGAACTCATCGCGTCGCAATCCGATGTCTAACGACGAATATAAACATTTTGACCGTTTTAGCGCGATGCGACGCGCAGATTTTGGACTTTTGCCAAACGAAGTTCGATTCAACCCCAGTCAGTGGCGTTGGACTCATGTGGTCAATATAAAGTCAACGGAAGTGGTCTAGGGAAATTTTAATGACAAGCGGTCAACCTATGGTCAAATCAAGCACAACCGTGCACTGGAAAGCGTGCGCACACCAATTGTGACACAATACTCCAACTTTGGCCCGATCCCGATGAATTGGACTCACTTTGACTTTGACCCACATGGGGGACCCACCCCATAGTTGACTTGGTCAAACCCTCCTCTTTCTCCATTTTTTTAGAATTTTTTCCAAGGAGGAGCAAGTCCCCTCTCCATGGATGAATATGGCCTTACTCCCCCTCATTCCTTAGGCCCCCAAATCAATTAGAAAAGAAGAGGAATGGGCCCAAATAGAGGCCCACCACTATTTTCCCTCCACTCCCCTCTCCTTCTCTCTCTCTTCCAAACCTCAAAGATGGAGACACATGGTTGTACCCTCTCCAATAGATGGCTGACAGCAGCCACTATAACCCTAAATAATAGAAGGGAGACCAATCAAATAACTCCACCTCCCTCTCTCCCTCTCTTTCTATTAGCTAAGAACAAAATCTCCACATGCCTAATAGCCTAGTCTAGGCCCTTAGGTAGTAAAACCAACCATTAGTAGCTTGACATGTGCCCCATACAACTAAGGAGTTTACCCTACAATAGTTGGCCAAAATCACCCTCTTGATTTGCTTAACCAAGAAGTAGATTAAGGGGGCTCTCTCCTCACTCTATATAAGGACCCTTATCACTCTGGATGAACTTTCCCCTCTTCCCAACTCAATACGAGCCACCACCATGCCTCTGCTGGAGCTCCACCTCACTGGAAAATGAGAAGCCAAGCTTTGCCACCTTCCATCACCTCTCATGGCAACTTCGCTGAGAGCTCACGGAGACCCCCAAACAAGGTGGAAATATTCTCCTCTCCTCACTCCCTATCTTTTGGACGTGTCGCATGTAAATTCAGGCAGTCGGAGCGTTGCCGCGGCACCACCGTGTAAGGAGAAGAAGTGCTCTCTAAGCACTTTTCCGGTGATTGCCGGCGACGGAAGGGCGCCAGACCACAGCCTGAGGGTTCGTTAGGCCCCGGGGAGTTGGACGGGGGCAGAGTCACGACCGGCCGGTGGTCGGCTGACGGCGGGGGAGGCCCGTAAAGGGCGGTTTTGGTACAGGGCCTCGTGTCTCCTTTCGGTACAGGGAAGATTATTATATAAGTTATAATTTATAATTTTATGAATATTATAATATTATAACTAAAATGGGTATTTATTTCTTGGAGGCTAAAAGAGAGCCCTAGTGAAAAAGGATTCAACATGAAAAATGTTTCCCATAATGAGAGATTCCTCCACAAAAATTTTTAGAATTTTTGGAGTTGACTTAGTATTTTTAAAAGTCTAAATAAAATTCATTTGACTAAATTAAAGGTCCAAAATAGCTCAGAAAATTTTGGAAAAATTACTAGGCTCTTTTTAGGCCCTTTTAAGGGTTGTATCAAAATTTGGGATCATGGTGATAATATTTGATATTTTTCCTAAATTATGGAAGCCTAGGGACACGCTCGGTAATTATTACGCTCGTTTTCTCCGAAAGTGAAAATTGGAGAACGCGACTATCCTCTCTAATTTAAATAATGAATTCAAATTGTCTTATCGATGAGAGTGGCCGAGGCAAGTGACCAAGCTCTGTGTGTTCCGAGACTTCGTGAAACCGTCGAGCGCCTCGACTCTCGGGTGACTTGGGCAAGCTCGGAAAGTGAGAGTAGGAGTAGTGAGTTATGAATTATTCCCGACGAATAATAAGGGTGTAACTCCTAATAAGCCGTGATCCGATTAAGCCATGGTTAAAAATGGCGTAATCAAATTATAATCGGATCTTAATAATGGATGTAACCAAAGGAAGCCTTATTATTAACTGAAATAGAACTGAATGTGCCTCCTGTGAACGAAGATAGAGCTGAATGTGCCTCCTATGAACAGAACTGAAGCCACCTAGATGGAGTGATTGAACTACTAATTATTTTCTTTATGATTATTTCAGTCATGTACTTGTCCAGTTCCTTTATCCATTTTAATTCAGTACTTTCAATTCAGTACTTTCAATTCAGTACTACTCCAGTCTCGTACTGGTCAAGTACATTTCAGTTTAGTACTTTCAATTAAGTACTACTCCAGTCTCGTATTGGTCAAGTTCATTAAAGTTTAACACTTTCAATTCAGTACTACTCCAGTCTCGTACTGGTTCAATTAAGTACTTTCATTTCAGTACTACTTCAGTCTCGTACTAGTCAAACTTATTTCAGTACTTTCAATTCAGTACTACTCCAGTCTCGTACTGGTCAAGCTCAATTCAGTACTACTCCAGTTTTGTACTGGTTACATTTCACTCCAACACTTTAATTATGCAGCATTTATTATCAGTAGCTTTAATTACTGCATTCTCATTACTGCGATTTGCTATTATAAGCATGGGTCCTGCTCTGACTAGCAGTTGTCTGTCAAGATTGAGCCTTAGTTGGGAATAACCGGAGTTGAGATGATCCTCCGGGTTTATCCTCAATTATAGTGCTCCCACACTCCTTGTCGAAAGTAGAGCTGAGTGTCGCCGCTTGAAGTTTGAAACATAGTAGGGCGGGCCGCCGTAGACCCGGTAGGTGTTAGCAATACTGATTGATTGATTGTAACTTGATTCCGGTGAAATAGTGGCAGATCATTCCCTTCCGCAGACCGTTCGTGCCAGTGCGGGAAGGTCTATGACTCAAGGCGACAGGGAGACGAGCGCCACGGGTGACCGACCGTAATATTTTTCCCCATCAGGTTTCCTCCGCTAGTCGGCCAAAATATTGAATCACCGAATGTTGCTCACAACCAGGAGTACATGGAGTTTTACGTTGGGGCCTGGGGATTATTGCTCACATCCAGGAGTACATGGAGTTTTATGTTGGGGCTTGGGGATGTGAGGTATGAACACCCCTAGATGTAGCAGGACTGGCCACTGTTATCGACGACCACATCGGTGAGGCCCGCGGGGCTCGCCGCCCTACTGAAAAAGAAGCGATCCATACTATGTCGACATAGATTCTATGTGAGCTGCTGTGAATGCCTGCGATATGTGCGCGACTGTGAATGCCTGCAGTATGTACGCGGCTGTGAATGTCGGCGGTATATGTGCAGATGTGAATTCCTGTGATAGGGTACTTGTTGTGGATACCTGTTGTGTTGATGTGCTAGTGGAGCCTTAATTATAACTGATAAATATTACTGCTGTTATTCCTGTTATACTATGTTTCGTTTCGTTATTGTTGCTCCTAGCCTATACATATGAAATGTTGTACTAACTCTCCCTTGCTTCGGCTATCTACTTTTGTTAGGTGGGTGTGTGCTTGTCCCAGGATATGGATCCGGGGAGGAGATTTATTTATTCTTAGCTCTGTGACTAACAGTTATATAAATAACCATTCACAGGAGATGAAGGACTGTAGTGACCAGCTGCCGCAGGATGATATGCCAACTGATAGGACTACTCGAGCAGAAATACACCTGTCGTCTTCGTATTTTTGAGACGTGAATACCAGCGAGCAGGATAAAGAGAGAGTGAGGTGTTTTCATATGTTGTACTTGTACAACCTGCGGGCTTATGTAGAGATAGTGGCTACAGCCCTAATGCATATGTAAATATATATGATGTTATATATATTTGATGGTGATTTCCTGTTAATGCTTCCGCAAATCTCTGATTTGTTGTGAATATTGTGATTCTAGCCGAGCAAGGAGGCCAACTAGTGCTTAGATAGGGTGGATCGTTACCCCTAAGGAGCACTAGGTAGATGTCTTGGTCAGTAGTACCCCTCCGGCCCGACCTGGGTGAAGGTTGGGGGGGGTGCTACACTCTGCCCTTCGGGTGCCACCGGAGTGAAGTTTTCCGGCGAGACCCTGACTTTCCCCCACCGAGAAATGTCATTCTGGTGGGTCAACCCTTCTCCAGTACCACTCCTAGCATGGGGAGGGGCCAGCCTTTTTGTGGCCACCACCCGACCTGGAGCAAGGGTCAGGTGGTGTTGGCGGCGCTCCGGCCGGCGGAGGGTCAATGCAGGACATCAAAAAGTAAGGGAAGGGGGAGGGGAGAAGCTTCTACCTGAGGAAGAGGAGCTTGGGAAGGATCTGCCTGGTCGGCCATCCAAGATGGTGGTGGTGGATCTCGGGCTTGCCTTTTCCGTTGAGCTGAGCTCCGACAGAGCTTGGGGAGGGGTGGGGTATTTGTTCTTTGAGCTTGTGAGGGGATTAATAGAGGGAGGAGGACTTTATATAGGACGTAGGGGAGGGGATCTATTCCCCTACCCAATGTGGGATTAATCCCTCCTTAGGGAGGGATTAATCTCCACCCTCCAGCTGTCCTTGGACAGCTGGAGGCTCAAAGCAATTCCCTTATGTGGGAAATGAGGTTGGGCCCCATATGGGCTTGGGTTTTCATAAGTGGAAGAGGGAAAAGAGAGGGGAGTGGGGGGGGGGGAATGTTGGTGGGCCTCCACTTGGTGGGTTTGCTGGTTGGGGGCCCAAAGTGGATGAGGGGGTAAGGTAAGTCCTTAATCAATTAATGAGGAGGGGGAAAATGCATATCTCCTTTGGAAAAATCAAAAAATTTGGACTTTAGGGGGGTTTGACCAAAGTCAACCCTAGGGTGGGTCCCTCATGTTGGTCCAGGTAAAAGTGGGTCCAAGATATCAGGAGTTAGGTCAAAGTCGGGGTATCACGTCATAATTTGTGCGTGCACGCTTTTCGGTGCACGAGTATGCTTGATTTGACTATAGGTTGACTACTCGTACCGGAATTTGACCGGGGCAAACCCAGTTGACTTCGTATTGACCATACGAGTCCAATGCTACTGACCGAGGTCAAATCGGAGTTCGTTTGCTCAATATTCAAAATCTGCATGTCGCGGCGCACTAAATTGGTCAAAATGTCTATATATATCGTTAGACCTTGGTTTGTGACGCAGTGAGTTTCATCGTGCTCGTATCGTCTATACGAAGCCGAAGGAGCTGACATCACTCAAAACGGAGTTCTCTAGACCGATATTCAGAATCTTGGATTTGCGACGTTTTACGAGGGACGATCATATTCATCATATGACCTCGGGGTCCAATGGAACGAATTTTAATGCGTTCGTGTTAACTATATGATGCCACAGGAATTGACAGAACTCAAATTGGAGTTTTCTAACTCTATTTACTGCCTATGGTTACCTTCTAGCGGGTCATGAGTAGGAGTTTGAGTAACTTTTATTGGGCCCACTAGGGTTTTGATGGCCCAATAAAAGTTGGGATGTTACAGGCATCACCCGGCTTGGGTACCAGAAGAAACAATGTCGGTACCACATCGCTCGCGGAAAGATGCGCGCCCTCGCTCTTAATAAAGTCCGCCCGCCGCAATATTTGAAGGGTGTACTTCGCAGTACTAGCATCATTCTTCTGCATCATGCCCTCCAGCTCGTACTCAGTATAGTGAGCGAGCTGACAGCTACTGCCGGAGGATGGCAGAACAGCTGCTGCGGCTTCCAGCTCCCGCACCCGAGCTTGTAGCGCCTCATTATCTTTCTCCAAGGTGGCGAGGATTACGTCAGCCGCGTTTGCTCTCTCCCTCTTACACTCTGCCTCCTCCTAGGCCAAACAGTGGGCTTCTTCCTTTTCATCCGCCAGCTTCTTGAGCGAAGGGGAGTTTTTCTCTATCTGAGTGCTTCGTCGGCTAACCATATGGGCAAACTCTAGACCGCGAAGCTAGGCCCGTGCACTTTCATGAATCAGCACTCGTGTGGCCTCCTCGTCATAGATCGCGGCGTCCTCCCGCACATAGAGTCCGAACGAGAAGTTGTAGGCCTCCCCGCTAATGGTCTCCTGTTCTAGCCAGCTCGGTAGCAGGGTAGAGATGAAGGCCCGATTCATTTCCTTGTCCCACTGGAGGAGCAGAGCGTCGAGCTCATCTAAAGACCGCTCACCGAAGCCAAAGTTGTGGTGCCCCCTAGGCACTGGCTTGATGGCGGGCTCCTCTCCTTGCGGCTTGGAGGTGTTGGCCGTCTCGCTAAGGGGAGCGCCGGTCGAAGTGATCCGGGGAAGGCCCCCAACTGTTTGGTCCGCCGGGGCCTTACCTTTATCCCGGCTCGAGGGAGATGCGCCGCCCGCAGCCTTCGTCTTCTTGGGTGGCGGCGGCGGTAGAGGTTGCTTGCGGTTAGGCCGCTTCTGGATGGAAGAGTCCGAGCTTTTGCAATGAGCGGCGGCTGTAACTTCAGCGCGAGCAAGCTCACGAGAAGCCAGCCACGCACTCTTATAAGGGGGGGGGGGGGGGGTGCAGGGGAATGTCCCGCTCTCCTGAAGAAGAAAGTTTGAGACGAATGATAGTAAAGAGAGAAGTAAGCGCGAATAATTTACCTCCTCCGAGCGTGATAGGGGCGAGGCTGTCTGTGTTCCTGCGGAGGAACGCGACTTCAAAGTTCTTCCCCTTAAAGAACTCGCAGAGCTCAGCCTTGTGGCCGCCCAGGGTTGGGGGCGGTAACTCTCCTCGCTGAGCTGGACCGGCGAGAAAGGGACATTGCTGAATTCTCCCTTGATGAAAACAAATTTCTTTAGCCAATCATGGCTCTTGTTGACGGTCTCCCGCACCTTGACGTGGTTGCTGTAGAAGTGGGCGGTTCCGTTTTTGTTCGCCCAGAAGGATAATAGCTTGTGGAAGACCGCAAGACTGAACTCAATCCGCTCCTCCTGCAGGAAACATGCGAATCCAATCACCACCGCGATGTTGGGGGTCATCTGCCCGAGGATGACCGCAAAATATTTCAGTATTTAGCGGACCTCCGGCCATTGAGGAAGCCAGAGACCCGCCTCGAAATGCGTTGTTGGGATGGCGAGATCCGCTCCCTAGAGGTCGTTGATCTTCTCCCCCTCCCCAAGTCGCCTCGCCACAAAGCCCGGTGGTATGTAGTTGCCCACGACATCGAGGAACTCACTCTCACAAATGGAGGCAAGGGGAAAGTCGTGCTCGGAAAAGGTCCAGGCACACTTTCTCCGCCCTTCCGCATCGCCGCAGCCACTACCCATCCCGCATGGAATCTGTGGGAGGCGAAGTAGTTCTCGTGGAAAGTTGGCAAGCCGGGAGTCGCAGAAAGCAAAGAAAGGGGAAGTCTTAAATGCGGTAGGTAAGAGAGGTCCGGCATGGCCTATTTATAGAAAGGAAAAAGGCGGGAAAATGCTCCGCCGGTGGGAAAAGTGCGGATAGAAAAATACCCCCACCCACCCCCCGACGCTGCGACTCCCGGACCCGTCACGGAAATTTTTCTCAACTCGACGATAACCCGCGTCCGCATAAGAGATGGGCGAGCCGCGATCCGAACCCGCCAAATGTTGTAGGCGAGCAGCCTAGGCTCGCGACTCGCGTGCACCCATTTCGCTCCCGCCGAGGCCAGATAGGCGAGTGGAGTGAGCCAATTCAATAATCTCACACTCGCTTAAGGAAGGGGTCGGCGAACAAGAGTGCTTCATCCACACACTCAGAGAAAAAGAAGCAGCAACAATAAAAATGACATGCAACAAACATAAGCCCACTGGCGGGCAAAGAGGTCCTGAATTATTACTGAAATAAAATGTTCCGAGGAAAGAAAGTTCGCAACCTAACTACACGAATTGATATAGGATGTAGATGCGACCCGGGCCTAGCAATCCATAGTATAAAAGGGGCAGGCAGCTCAGTACTGGATCCACTTCCACTTTCCCCGCCTCCGCGTCCCGGATTGGGGCAGCATACAAGGATAGTAGTACTCGTGGACAACCAATAGCTCCTGCTGGGTCAGGTCGATTTGCTCTATAGCATGCCTAAGCTGCCCCTCGGCTCGTATGATGTGCACCGCCAAAGAAGTAACTCCATCCCCATCGGCTGGTCCCCTCGTCCCCTCCAGAACTATTAATCTCTCCTCCTTCTCGGCCTTATCCTTCTCCATCCTGTTGTAACACTCATGTAATAGTAGCGTGTGCTTTTGGAATAGTCAAGTTACCTGCCTCTTCATCTTATCAGCATCCAGCGGGTCGCCCAGGTACTCCGAAATATGATCCATATCTGGGGGAGGCGAATACCCCTCGCTCATGTCGATGTCAGAGGAGGAGATCACATTGAAGCCTGCAAAAGGGAGGATCAGGAGCAAACAGTAATAAACAGGCAAGAGTGCAGACTCACCTGGGGTCGGCATGTCTCCTATTCTAGCAGATGGTTGGGAGGATCCTGGCCAGCCCTGGAAAGGTTCCCCTTTAGGAATGATGAAAGTTTCCCCCAGCCCAGGGGGAATCGACGGTTGTGAAATCGCCGCAGGGGGGCGCCCCTGGCCCAAAAGGATGGCGACCTGATCAGTTGTCGACGGGAGGGAACGACCTAGCTCCCCTCCGACACCTCCATCTTTGCAAGATATCACCTGCAACAAAAGGAATCAGAGGCGAAAGGGCAAGTCAAGCAGGAAGTTCGTATACCGCATGGGCGACCTCGGCAACGGCCGCCGAGGTGGACCCTGGTGGTCGTTCACAGGATACCTCCTAATGATCTTTCCTTTCATCGGCCTAAAAAGGGGACCGGACGATCCGTGCGCTAACCACAGGGCGACATCAAGAGCCTGCTCCCTAGTTCCCTCTGCCGCGACCGCTAGGTGCGCTCGCATCTCCTCAGACACGAACATCATACAGCTGTAGCTCAAAGAGAAGGTTAGAAGAAGGCCGGATTTTCCCAAAGGTCCGATGGCATATTTATAGCATGATGGTGGGACCCACCAAAATATTCTCTCTAGCTCAGCAAAGCACTCACCAAACACGTGGGTTAGATGATTCTTTCCGAGCATGGTCAATCTCAAAAAGAGCGGGGATTATGTAAGACCCCGTGTTCGTCGAGTGGGTCCACCAGGTTAGGTTAGCGGACCAGGGCAACATCCCCGCATCAAAACAGCGTGCGGGCAAACTTAGAGCGGAAGGCTCGGTCTCACCAAAGCTAGGAGGGCGAGTTGCGCGAGCTGGAGTATCCAGTCCGTGCCCTCCTGGAGCTCGTCGAAATGGGCTGGGCTTTAGTCGAACTAAGCTCCTGAATTGAGGTCAGATTTCATCGAACGAAGCTCGACATTAGTCAAACTCAATTTCTTGGGACTCCTTTCTGAAGTAGCAACTCGGAGCGGCCAGCTCGCTCTCGCCAAGGCTAGGTGGACGAGCTGAGCGAGCTGGACCACCCAGCACGCTCTCCTATAAGTGACCTGGTCGCCAGCCCGCCTCAGAATAAGGGTTGGCGGGTTGCTGTGGCCTGGCTCGCGCTCGCCGAAGGAGGGAAGGCGAGCTGCGGGAGCCAGGTTGCGTCCGCCTCAGCGGGATGGAGTGTTGCGACGAATCGATCTCCAGATCCTTGGGACCTGTCCAGTGGGGCCCAGCGGCCAAATTACCTGGGTGCCCTTGCATGGGTGACAATATCCTTATAGAACAGTGGAGTTACGTTGTTGGCAGACCTAGTTGGACTGCACATAGCTGTTCAAAATAGCGGAGGTTGGCTATTTTCAGGCCATTTTTAAGAAAACTATAAATAAGGCCCAAGGGGTACCTCAGAAGGCAGGCTCTCTAGTGTTCTTTCTCTCCCACTTCTGTCTTCTTGAGCCTGGTCTTCTTGAGCTTTATGAGGTACCTTAGCTTTAACACTTGGCTAAGGGAGGGGAAGCGCTCTAAAGATCTTCTGGGTGTGTGGAGGGACCTCCGTGCTGGAGCCTTGGGTCTGCTCTTTATCCTAAGCTTCTGGCTGTCTAGCTCGCAGGAGAGAAGTAGGTGTACGATCACCACTTCCCAAAGGGTGAACTCCTCGAGACCGATTTTTCGATTTCAACATTTTGGTGCGGTGAGCGTGGAGCGTGGTCAGCACAGAAAATCTTCCATAAGATTGATGGCTGGAGATGAAGGACGAGGTTCAGGAGGGGCCAACTCGCCGCCCCCTCCCCCTCCAATCGCCACTGTGGGGATGCTAGAGGAATTTCGACAGGAGATGCGGAGCATAATCATGTTTGCACTCGGCACTCGCGCCGAGTGCTCGACGCTGGTAGTACCCATGGTCACCGGCCCGACCCTAGGGGACGACGCACCTGGCAAGCGAGCCGGGAAGGAGGTGGTAGACGGTGGAGGCGAGCACGAGCTGCATTGGCGAGTACTCTTCCCTAGCTCGGTGAGTGAGGGCCGGTCCGGCGAGATGGGGGTGCGAGATCTCCCTACTCGTTCCACTAAAGGGGGGAGCCCCTTTAGTGAATTCATTTCATCTGACCCAATTCCGAAGGGGTTCCGGGAGCCGGAGATGTCTTACTATACTGGAAAGGGAGACCCGGTCTAGCACATCCAGTGGTTTGAAGACGTGGTCTCGATCTGACAGATGTCGGATGGATTCAAGTGCAGGCACTTCGCCATCAATCTTAAGGAAAAGGCGAGAAGTTGTTCCATCAGTTGCCGGCCAACTCCATTTACTGCTTCGTGGACCTACATCGGGGGTTCATGCTAAGGTTCACCACCTCTAAGAGGAGGAAGAAGGAGTCGGAGCCCCTGTTCCACATCAAGCAGGGAGTGAACGATACCCTAGGGAGCTACTTGGATTAGTTCCAGGAGGAGGTAACTCAGGTCCAAGAGATGCCAGGACACACCCTGATGATGGCCTTCAGCTTGGGGATGTAGCAGGGTTTGTTCAGAATAGAACTGAAGAGGGTGCTGATGGAAAGGGGGGCAAAGGAAGTAGACAGGGAGGCGTCGAACCCGGAGTTTGCCCGGAAGATGGCCAGGTGGGTCATAGAGGAAGAGAGGCCTAAAGGTTGTAGAGGTCAGGTGGAGAGGAGAGCTGAACCCAGACAGAGGGAATAGCAGTAGCAACAACAACAATAACCCAGGTGGGGTGCTAAGAGCTGAACCATCGCCTGGGTTGGAGGCCGGAGTGGCAGGATCAGGGGATGCAGAGAGGTTTCCAGAGAGACAACCGTCAGGGGGGTCAGGGCCAATTTTACCCTCCAAGTGGGAGACAAGGCCAGAGGCCACCTTTCCCCGACCAGAACCAAGCTATGACTATAGCCATGGGGGAGAGGAGGAGAGCCGCACGGAGGAGGAGGAGAGAAGTTAGGGTGGAGTTTTTCTACTGTGACTTCCACCAAGAGGAGGGGCACACTACCACCACGTGCCCGGAGTTCCTCGAGTTGAGAGGAAACATGGAGCAGTAACAGCAGCAAGAATGACAGGGAGTGTGGATCGAAGAAGTCCTGCCTCGGGCGGAGGAGGATAGGTGCGAGGATTAGGCAGATGTTGGGACCCGAGGAGAGATCAAAGTGATCCATGGGGGATGGGGACTAAAGCTTCTCGAAAGGCGAGCCTCCACACCATGTACCGAAGGAGTGTTGGCTCCACATCCCAGACCCCACCCCCAGAGGAGAAGATTACCTTCTCAAGGAAGGATATGCCAAATCATGAGGATTCCTTTTGCGATGCGCTGTTCATCCAGACAGCCATCAAGAATTTCACTATATCCCAGATCCTCATTGACGCGATGAAGGTGGAGGATAAGAGGGTGATGGCATCGAAAGGACCTTGGTTCGGGTTCTCAGGGGAGAGGAAGGAGGTTGAAGGAGGAGTGGCACTCTATGCCACTCTGGGGGGGAGTCCCGCACCTGCAGGCTCATCATTGTGGACGGCCCCAGCAGCTACAATGCCATCTTCGGGCGACCCTTGATCAGCGTCTTCCGATGTATCCCCTCATCCTTCCACCAATGCCTAAAGTTCAGCACTGAGGGGATCCAGGTCCGGGTCTTGGGTAACCCCAAGATGGAGAGGGAATACTACGTCACCGTCTTGAACTCCATATCTTGGCAGGAGGGAGCCGAGGAGATGGAGCAGAGAATGGAGGAGGTGGAGCAGGAGGCCGAGGAAGTGGAGATGGAGGTGAAGGAGAACCGCACCCGGGTGGGGGTGGCAGAGGAAGTATAAGAGGCGGCCGAGGCGATGGACGTGGAGGAAGTTGAGGAAGAGGTCATTGCCCCGGGAGGGGAGGACGCTGGAGAATGGGGGGAGCATTCTCGTCTCGAGGCTACGAAAGAGGTGGTGGAGATGGAGGTTCTCACCCTCGGAGGCAGGGTGGAGAAGGTTCGCATCAGCGGGGGCTGACCTCGGAGGATCAGGGTAGGATACTGGAGTGCATTCAGAAGAACGTGGACATCTTCGCCTAGAGCGTCGCGGAGATGCCAGGGATCGACGCGGACATCGCCTGCCACCGCCTCAACCTGGACCCGGAGGTCCGCCCCATCCAGCAGAAAAAGAGATCTGTTGCGAAAAAGTTGGCTGAGCCCATCATGGAGGAGGTGGACAAACTCCTCAAGGCCGGCTTTGTATCCGAAATACAATACCCCGGCTGGGTCTCCAATGTAGTAATGGTTAAAAAAGGAGACGGTCGGTGGCGTATGTGTGTCGATTTTTCTTTACTTAATAAATCATGCCCTAAGGACTATTATCCCTTGCCTCGGATCGACGCGCTGGTAGACTCAGCCGTCAGTTTTCCTATGATGAGTTTTTGGATGCATTTTCAGGTTACCACCAGATCAGGATGCCCCCCCCCCCCGCCTGCTAACGTCAAAGATATCTCCTTCATCACAGGGGATGGGTGTTATTGCTACAAGATGATGCCCTTTAACCTAAAAAATGCAGGGGCAACGTATCAAAAAATGATGGACAAGGACTTCTGAGAACAGAAGGGGAGGAACTTGGAGGTGTATGTAGATGACCTCATGATCAAGAGTCGAGACGTGGATTCTCACATCCGAGACCTAGAGGAGACCTTTGCCACCCTGCACGAGTACAAGATGAGGCTGAACCCCTTGAAGTGTGTCTTCAGGGCAAGCAAGGGCAAGTTCCTGGGCCACCTTCTCACCCCCGTGGGGGTGGAGCCGAATCTTGACAAGGTCGGAGCGATCATGGAGCTGGGATCGCCTTGGAATGCTAAAGAGGTGAAACGGTTAACAAGGAAGCTGGTAGGGTTGAGCAGGTTCCTTTACCGGGCCGGGGAGAAGTGCTCTCCCTTCTTCAAAGCGTTGTGAGGAGGCAAAAAGTTCGAGTGGACTGGGGAATGCGAGAAGGCATTCCAGGCCTTGAAGAGGCAGTTGACTCAGGCCCCCCTGCTCCAAGGGCCAAAGGAGGGGGAGGATCTGTACTTATATCTTGGGGTCGGAGCGAAAGCCTTGAGCTCCGTCCTGGTCTGGGAAGAGGGGAAGAAACAGTTACCTATCTATTATGTGAGTCAGGTCCTAAGGAAGGCAGAACTTCGATACCCCATTTTGGAAAAGCAAGCCTTCACCCTAATCACCTCGACGCGGAGGCTCCGACCATACTTCTAGGCACAGTCGATCTGAGTGGTGACTGACCAGCCCCTCCGCAACATCTTTGAGGTGGTGGAGCATTCAGTAAGGTTAGCAAATTGGTCAGTGGAGCTAAGTGAGTTCGATGTCTCCTTTGTCCCCTGCCTCTTGATCAAGGCCCAAGCGATGGCCGACTTCCTGGCAAGGATCCAAGTTCAAAAAGACGGAGGTATTGATAAAGATGTGACACATAGAATCCAAGTGGGTTGGTTGAAGTGGAGAGGTGTGGCAGGGATCTTATGTGACCGTAAAGTACCACTAAAACTTAAGGGAAAGTTTTACCGTACTGCAATTAGACCCGCGATACTCTATGGTTCTGAGTGTTGGTCAGTGAACTGTGTACATGAGCAAAAAATGGGAGTTGCAGAGATGAGAATGCTTAGGTGGATGTGTGGACACACGAGATTGGACAGAATAAGGAATGAAAGTATCAGGGATAAGACAGGAGTAGCATCAATTGCAGAGAATATGCCAGAAGCATGTCTAAGATGGTTTGGATACGTACAAAGGAGACTATTAGAGGCACCTATTAGGCGTTTTTAGAGTCTAGTCACTAGGCATGTTAAACGTGGGAGGGTAGACCAATAAAGACTTGGAATGAAACTGTAAGGAAAAGACATGATGTACTTCTGCATTAGTGAGATTATGACAAAAGATAGGGCACAATGGAGACAAAGGATCCATATAGCCGTCCACATTATAATGGGATAAAGGCTTGAATATTGTTGTTGTTTTAAAAGGCATAAGAAAAATGCTAAAATTAAGTATATCTAAATAATGTTGTAAAAAAAACATTATAACGCATGTGACATAATGGATAGGTGTTTGACTTTGAAATAGGGAGTTAGCATTTTGATCCCACTTGAGTTTTTATTTTAATTTGTTTTATATTTTCCTATTCTATATATTATTTAGTCCCACGTTGTGGGTTTAAGAAGACTTTTATGGCTTAAATAATAAGAGAGGAGAGTATTGTATGAAATTTGATAGTGGGTGGGCTATGCATTGCGGGTTGGGGTACATCGCGCCAGCTATATTCAATATGGGTGGTTCAGACCAGGCAGATTATATTGTCGAGAGTCTTGGCTTTTTTTCATAAATTGAAGGGTAAAATGGTAATTTCTCATTGTAGGGCAGAAGCCCTATAAAATTCTTAGGTTTAGGACAACATATTATGATAAAAATTTATATGGACGGCCATGATTCATTTGTATGATCAAACAGTTAAGATTTTATGATCTAACCAGATCGGGTGGTCCAGATTGTTATATCTAGAGGGTAAAATGGGATAGCTCAATATTTAACCAATGACATGTTTCTTCTATTTATATAGTATACAGACACGCACGAGTGACAGTGCACGGGGTACCCTGTGCGACAGTACCCGGCCAGCGGTGGCGGGCTCGCCCGCCCCCGATGTTTTTTAATGATGTAATTTTTTAATTATTTTAAATGTAAATATTATATTTATATATTTTTACGAGCTTTTTTTAGTTAAACAAATGTTTTATTATTATAAAAATTTAATATATTATTATTAATTGTTTTAGAATAATAAAATTTTAAAAAAAAATCTAAAAAATGCCTGAAAGCGTCTCCTGATCCCCCACCCGCCTGTATATGCTTCTTCAACGCCGCTGGCGGCAGCTTGCCTGACTCCCACCAGCGTGTTCGCCGGACTCTGGCGAACCCACTTGGCGTTGTCCGACGACGAACGGGCAGGGCCACTGCCGGCGGTGGATCTACCAGTGAGATCAAGTTTAGGGTCTCACGGATGGCAGTGGCCCTGCTCGCTCGCTGCCAGACAACCCCTAGCAGGTTCGCCAGGGTCCGGCGTACCTACAGGTGGTCGCCGGGTAGGCCAGCGACAGAGCCCAATCACTTCGCTGACGTTATGCATCAGGAGATGAAGTTTTGGATTTTTGGAAATCATGACTTTTGTTATTTGCAGTCCACCCCCTCACTCAATCCAACGACTGAAAATCATCTTGGTGGCCCGCCGTGTTACACTGTGCAATTGCAACGACTTCGATAATTTTTTTGTATGTAGTATAGATATAAATATACATGAGCATCTTCGCACGGGCTAAGCCCGTGCTCGATGTTCTTGGGCGGGCATCGGTCGCATCCAAGCGGGCTTCAGCCCCATACAAGCGGCCCTCGACCGCATACAAGCAGGCCTCGGCCGCATCCAAGCGGGTCTCGGCCACGCTCGATGCGTCATTGCGGGCTGCACTCACATCAAGACGGGCTCCTCCCACAACATATACATATGCGCACTCAAAATGATCATAAAAAAATCAATATTACAAAATTTATTTTGTAAAAAAATATACATTTTGACTTAAAAGATTAATTTTTTTCACTCTCTATCCCCTCTTTCTCTCCCTTCCGCCATCTATCTCTCTATCTCCCACCTCCCTCTCAATTCAGCCACTAATAATAAGGCATTTATATTGGCAGCCCTTATATGGCTATTGACAGCTCGACAAAACTATGAAAAACACACATAATATGACCGCTAATAGCAGACCAAAATGCGGAACACGCGCATTTTGAAAATAAGACTACTAAATGACATTTTTAGAAAAAGTGTTCAACATGAAAGTTGTATTTCTCGTCGAGATCTACAACTTTTATGTTGAACACTTTTTCTAAAAATGTCATATAGTAGAGCTATTTTCAAAATGCGCATGAAACTCGTATTTAGAGTTCCGCGTTTTTACACTTCTTAAAAAGACATAGTAGGACTATGGACTGTTATCTCTGCTTTATTGAGTTAATCAAATAAATAACAATGATTTGTTATTTTTTAAAAAACTTAATTTTTTGACTGCCAGTATCCATAGGGCTGCCAGTATCCATCGGGCTGCCAATACCCATTTATTGGGTTGCCATTATCTTTGGACTGCCAATATAAATGCCTTATTATATATAATATATCTAATAGAGAGACGGATGACCGGGTACTCTCGTTTTATTATTAGATATATTGTTAGTGGTCAGGTACTCTCGTTTTATTATTAGATATATTATTAGTGGCCGGGTAATGTCGTTTCTAATTAATATTTTTACATCAAAATGCATATTATAAAATTATAATATTAATTTATATAGTTTTACAGTAATTTTGATGTATATGTTGCGGGCGCAGCCCGTAACGACGCAACGAGCACATGAAAGTAATAAAATAATAATTGAACAAGAAACTAATTTGTGGCATCGACATATTGGAAATAAGTGAAATGAAGTTTTGTATAACATGTTAATGAATATTTAAAAATAATGAGAGCAATCGAGAATAAGGCTCTGTTTGGGATAACTTATACTGATGAATAATCTCTATTCAAAACACAAAAACAGTTTTTCAATTGTTTTTTGTGTGCAGCTTATAGAAAATCAATTATTTTAAAATTGTTGATAAGCTGATTTTTCATAAGCTATTGGGTTCAGCTTATGATTTCTCATAAACGCTTATCCCTTAAAAAAGCCTTAAGTTGATTTTTTTGTGCGAGCGTGATTTTTTCGTCAGTGATCTATTTCTTCGCCCGAGCACGAATTTATCGCTCGGACGCGCATTTTTCGTCGGGGCGTGAATTTTTCACTCGGGCGCGATTTTTTTGCCCCGTGTGACACAGACACAGACAGACACAGACAGACACAGACAGACACAGACAGACACAGACAGACACAGACAGACACAGACAGACACAGGCAGACACAGGCACACACAGGCACACACAGGCACACACAGGCACACACAGGCACACAGGCACACACACACACACACACACACACACACACACACACACACACACACACACACACACACACGAGTGACAGTGCTTGGAGGACTCCCATTGCCCCGTGTGACTGTATACAGCTAGCGGCGCTTCGCCTGCCCCCATTGCTTTTTAATCATGTAATTTTTTAATTATTTTAAATTTTTATTATTATATTTATATATTTTTTAAAAGATTTTTTTAATTAAACATTTTTTTATTATTATTAAAAACTATTATATTATATATAATATATTTATTATTAATTGTTTTAGAATAATAAAAATTAAAAAAAAACAAAAAAATAGCTTGAAAGCCTCTCCCGATCCCCTGCCCGCCTATACTGGCTTCTTCAACGCCGGCGACGGCGGCTTGCCCGACCCCCACCAGCCGGTTCGCCAGATCGACCCCGATGATTCCACTTGGTGTTGTCCGGCGGCGAGCAGGTAGGGCCATCGCCGGCGGTGGCTCTGCTCGTGAGACCCAGTTTAGAATCTCACGGCATACTTGCAGGTGGTTGCCGAGCAGGCTGGCAGCGGTGGCAGAGCCTAATCACTTCGCTAATGTTATGCATTAGGAGATGAAGTTTTGGATTTTTGCAAATCAGGACTTTTGCTATTTGCAGTCCACCCCTCACTCAATCTAACGACTGAAAATCATCTTGGTGGCCCGCCATGTTACACTGTCCAATTGCAACAACTTCGAAAATGTTTTTGTATATAGTATAGATATAAATATATATGAGCATTTTCGCACGAGCGGGCTTCGTTCGCATCCAAGAGGGCCTCGACCGCATCCAAGCGAGCCTCGGGCGCATCCAAGTGGGCCTCGGTCGCATCCAAGCGAGCCTCGGCCGCATCAAAGAGGGCCTCGACCGCATCCAGCCGGGCCTCGACCGCATCCACCAGCGGCGCTTCGCCTGCCCCCAATGCTTTTTAATCATGTAATTTTTTAATTATTTTAAATTTTTAATATTATATTTATATATTTTTTTAAAGATTTTTTTAATTAAACATTTTTATTATTATTTTTAAAAATTATTATATTATATATAATATATTTATTATTAATTGTTTTAGAATAATAAAAATTAAAAAAAATCTAAAAAATAGCATGAAAGCCTCTCCCGATCCCCTGCTCGCCTATACAGGCTTCTTCAACGCCGGCGACGGCGGCTAGCCTGACCCCCACCAGTCGGTTCGTCGGATCCCGATGAACCCACTTGGTGTTTTCCGGCGGCGAGCAGGCAGGGCCATCGCCTGCGGTGGCTCTGCTCGTGAGACCCAGTTTAGGGTCTCACGACGTACTTGCAGGTGGTTGCCGAGCAGGTCTGCAGCGGCGGCAGAGCCTAATCACTTCGCTAATGTTATGCATTAGAAGATGAAGTTTTGGATTTTTGCAAATCAGGACTTTTGCTATTTGCAGTCCACCCCTCACTCAATCCAACGACTGAAAATCATCTTGGTGGCCCGCCATGTTATACTGTCCAATTGCAACGACTTCGATAATTTTTTGTATATAGTATAGATATAAATATATATGAGCATCTTCGCACGGGTGGGCTTCATTCGCATCCAAGAGGGCCTCGGCCGCATCCAAGCGGGCCTCGGGCGCATCCAAGTGGGCCTCGGGCGCATCCAAGCGAGCCTCGACCGCATCCAAGAGGGCCTCGACCGCATCCAGCCGGGTCTCGACAACATCCAACCTGGCCTCGGCCTCATCCAAGCGGGCTTCACACGTGCTCGATGCTTCACTGTAGGCTGTGCTCGCATCAAGGTGAGCTGAGCCCGCAATGTACAACCCCATATCCGACGAGTGGGGTCAACAGGAGCCAGACCAGCCAGGTCAGGCAGTCAAAACCCCAGGCGAGTAGGAAGGGAAGCGAGATCTTTATAACCTCGCTGACTCGCCTAGGCAAGGTAAAGCGGAAGAGGGGAGAGTGAAGCAACAAGCTCGCACTCTCCCCTGGCTCTCGGCAGGTAGATGGGGAGTGGGGCAGGTCCTCCCTGCAGTCGGCCAGGGCCATATGAGATCAGCGAGTGTCAGTCTCATCAAGCACTCGCCTCCCCAAGCACTCGTCGCCCCAGGCACTCGCTGCCCCAGGCACTCGCCGCCCCAAGCACTTGTCGCCCCAGCCCTCTTGGCGTAGAGTGAGGCTCATTCTGTCAGTGCCTTCTGCCCTTAGCGTTGAGTGAGAAGTGTTCACTCGCCACCCCAGCCCTCTTGGGTTTGAGTGAGGCCCGTTCTGTTAGCGCCTTCTGCCTTTGGCGTTGAGTGAGGTATGATCACTTGCCGTCCCGGCCCTCTTGGCGTTGAGTGAGGCCCGTTCTGTCAACGCCTTCTGTCCTTGACATTGAGTGAGGCATGTTCACTCGCCGCCCTAACCCTCTTGGAGTTGAGTGAGGCATGTTCACTCGCCGCCCCAGCCCTTCTGACATTGAGTGAGGCCTGTTCTGTCAGCGCCTTCTGCTCTTAGGCGTTGAGTGAAGCTAGACCCATAGTGCGGTGCTGTGGAGGCGAGTGCCTGTATTACCCAGCACTCGCATCTTTAGGTGAGCGGGGCATGTCGGGCCCGCACTCGCCCAGGGCCATAAGTAGATAGCGAGTGCCAGCCTCATCGAGCACTCGCCGCCCCCATGCAAGTGGCGGTTTTCAAGGACCACTCGCCTAGTGATGTGATGTTTTAACCTTTTCTCCCCCGCTGGACTGCCAGTAGCCTTTTAGAACAGCGGAGTATCTTGTTGGAAGGTCAACTTGGACTGCATATAGCTGTTCAGAATAGCGGAAGTACGTTGTTGGCAGACCAATTTTAGAAAACTATAAAATAGACCCAAGGGGGTACATCAGAAGGCAAGCTTTCAGCATTCCAGTTATCTTACTTTATTTTCTTATAGCGCTTTCTGAGGTGTCCTTAGCTCAGCACAGGCTAAGTAGGGGAAGCGCTCTAAGATCTTTTGGGTGTGTGGTGAGACCTCCGTGCGTGAGCCTTTGGTCAGTTCTGTGTTCTAAGTCTTCGGTTGACCAAGATCATAAGGAGAAGTAAGTGTGCGGCCACCCCTTTACCAAGGGTTCGAACTCCACAGAAACTGGTTTCCGGTTTCAACACACAACATATACATATGAGCACTAAAAATGACCGTAAAAAAAATAAATCAATATTACAAATTATATTATATATATATATATATATATATATATATATATATATATATATATATATATATATATATATTTCTTTCCCGCCCTATCCCACCAATTTCTATCCCTTCGGCCATTCGTCTCTCTATCTCCCATCTCCCTCTCCGTTCAGCCACTAATACTATATCTAATTGATGGGTTCCACCATCATTTACAAGAGAAAGAAGCCCCCTCCCCATGATCTTCACCCAAGGAGGATCATGGGTGGGTCATTCCCCCCATGATCTCTCATGATGAGAGTTATGGGGGGGGGGGGGGGCGGGCCCCGCTCCCTCCCCTCATGGTGGAAAACCGCCACCACCGGGAGAATCGCCGCCGTCGGGCGGCTTAACCGCCGTAGGCAGCCGGCCCCGCCGTCGGGGCGGCCGCGGCAAGCCCGGCCATGGCAGACCGTCCACTCATCCGCGGCCGGCCTAGCCGGGGATGGCCGAGCCGCGGCCAAGCCCGACCGCAGCTGGCCGACAGTTCGGCCACAGCCGGCCTAGGCACGGCCGACCTAGCCGGGGATGGCCGAGCCGCGGCCGGCCTGGTCGTGGCCGGGCACGGCCGGCCTTGTCGTGGCTAGGTCGTTGCCGGCCATGGCCGCCCTAGCCGTGGCCGACCACGACCACCCTAGCCGCGACCGATCACAGCCGCCCTAGTCGTGACCGGCCCCCTAGCGGGCCGCCTCCATCGGCCGCCCGGCTGGCCGCCCCCACTGCCGGCCACCCGGCCGCCGCCGCCGCCATGGCGGCTCGTCGCCATGGGAGGCCTCCCTACCATCCGGTCAAGGGGAGGCCCTCCTCGTCGTCCGATCAAGGGGGTAACCACCCACTACCCCACCACTTTAGTGGTAGGGCCCGCCATGATCCTCCCCTGGAGGCTATAAAAGGATCCCCAGGGGCTCCCCATTTCTCACCTTTTCTCTCCTCGGGCTCTTCTTCTTCTTCCTCAGGTGAGAGCTCTCCCGCCTCCTCCATCAAGTCGGCCTCCGCTCGCCATGAACCACTACCAGCCACCAGCAGCCAACGGAGGCCACCACCAGCTACCAGCGGCTATAAGCACCCCACCAGCGCGTTGTCAGCAAAGGGACGCCCAAGATCTCGAGGAAGCCGAAGGAAGAAGACATCCGAAGCCAGCAAGCGCGCGCCGCCCCGAGTGCGCGCGCCAGAAGCATCCCGCACGTTCCCTCGTCCAAGTCACTTCCGCGATGCAGCCTGTTTCCCGTACGAAACTACAGTCTCTCTCTCTCCCCTCAAGTTGTAACGAGACCGTCCTGCCGCCCCGATTCACCAAGCATACTGTAATCACCGGAAGCTAGTGGAATTTGACCGGCACAGACCCAATCACGTTGTTTTTTTTACCAATTTTAAGGGGTTTTTCCATGTCATCAAGACTTATGTCTACTGTCCATCTTCATTGACTGTGTGCGCACTCGACCGCTCCGTGAGCTAAGACGGTTCAAGTTAATCCGGTCCGACTGGGGCATCGAGTTAGTCCGCAACAGTTTGGCGCCGTCTGTGGGAGCACGAGTCCCATCATCCTTCAAAGTGCAAGATCATAAGCATCGCCCCTGCCAAGTTCAGCCTTAATGACAAAGAGAAGCAACCGTACCACTGAAGTCACCGCACTTGGCGCAAACCCCGAGCCCGCACGTTCACACTCTCCGGTGGACGTGCCACTGATCGCTGAAGCTGCATTGGCTCCAGTTACCGCCTTGGAAGGACGCGTCTGCCTGATGGAGGAGCAGCAAACTGAAATGCTCACCTTGTTGCGAAACCTTGGAGCACCTCAAGCTCCCTCACAGCAACCAACTTGAGCAGATCCACCACCACTACCAAATCAGGGTCGACCCCAGGAAGTTCTTCTAAGGAAAGAGATGTCTGAAGAATATTCCGAAGCTGTAAGTTCCGCTCACTCGGTCCAGAGGAGAGCAAGGGCGTACCATCAGCATGACCCCACAAATGAAGTATGTCTACCTCCGCTAGAAAGGTTTACTCGAGAAGAAATTCGAGAAGTTATCGCCGAAGAATACCGTTAGGAAGGTGCAAGAGACATTCGTGCCCGCCGACCGTTATGCCAGGGTTCCCCTCTGACACCCCAGATTCTGGAACATCCAATCCCAAACGGATTTAAACTCCCAAACATTGAAACGTTCGACGGGACCGATAACCCACTAGAGCATGTCAATCATTTCACTACTATCATGAGAATTTACAATGCTCCAGACCAACTCCTCTGCTAGCTGTTTCCAGCTACTCTTAAGGGACAAGCTCGTACATGGTTCCATTCGCTAAGGTCCAATACCATCACAAACTTTGCGGAGCTGACAAGACAGTTTGTCGACTAGTTCATTGTCAACCGCAGGATCGTGCGTGACCCCTCTCATTTATCACTAATCCGTCAGAATGAAGGGAAAACTCTCAAAGATTTCTTCCGACATTTTAACGCCGAAGCCCGTCAAATTCCAGGTGTTGACTCTGAATTATTGCGAGGTGTATTCCTTGGAAGCCTCCGACTAAGTAGCTTCTACTCAACACTAATGCGAGAAACTGTTCCCAGTTATCCTGACCTCGTACATCGGGTTGAAGCCCAAATCGCCGCAGATGAGGCCATTGAAGCTCATCGCCAGCAATTTGATGGCGCCCAGAAGCGCAAGAGAGAAAGGGAGCAACCTCCGCAGCCTCAGGAAGGGAGGTTCCATGACGATCGCCGTAATGGGCAGCGTCGGCGAAATCCTCAGAGAGATCAGCCCCCCAGAGATTTCACTCCCCTCAACACAACACGCACCAATGTGTTGTATGCTATACAAAATGAGCTGGCCTTGCAGCGACCAAGACAGCCAGCTCCTAATCCCAGGAATGACCAATCAAAATATTGCGAGTTTCATCGAACCACAGGACATACAACAGAAGATTGTGCCCGCCAAAAAGAAGAAATCGAACGTCTAGTCCGCCTTGGACTGCTGGGCAGATTTTTACAAGGACATGTGCAAGATCAGCGCGACCCTCTTAGACCACAGGGAGATCAGCAAAATCCCCTCCCTAGAGGAGCAGACGGTAAACAGATGGTTGGAAACATTGAAACCATAGCTGGGTCACCCATTCTCTCCGCTCAAATCTTCTCGGTCAGTAAGCAAGGAGAGACCCACGAAGATAAAAATTTCAAGCAAGATTCCGCCATAACTTTCGGAGATGAAGACCTGATCGGCCTCCGAACACCACACCAAGATCCCCTAGTAATCAGTGCTGGGATCGGGGATCCATGTTATAACGTTAAACGAATTCTCATCGACAATGGAAGCTCCGTCGATGTTCTGTTTTCTGCTACTCTGCAGAGCATGAATATTTCCACTCAGCGCCTAACTAAGGCAGCCGGACCAGTGTACGACTTCGACAACCATTCAGTACAGGTGCTAGGAACGATTACCCTCCCAGTTATTATGGGAGAATTTCCAAGACAAGTGACACATGAAATCTAGTTCGTGTTTGTAGATTCAAGCTCTGCCTATAATGTCATCTTCGGAAGACCCGTTCAAACTATCTTCAAAGCTATTCCCTCAATTCCTCACCTCGCCATGAAGTTCCCTACTCCGAAAGGAATTGGAGTCGTCCGCGGTAATCAAGAGGCCGCCAAAAATTGCTACTCCAAACAAGCAAAACCTGCAAGTGCCACCACATTGAATATCGATGACTTCGACTTCCGCGACGAGGCAGTATTACAGCGAGGGATGCCCATTGAAGGGCTAATTGAGGTCCCTTTCTCTCCTGCAAACCCAGCTCACACTATCCAGCCCGGGTCACTCCTCCCACAACAAGAAAAGGAGGAACTGACAGCTTACCTCCAAAGCAACAAAGATATCTTCGCCTGGGCCCCTGAAGATATGCCCGGCATATATCCTCACGTCATCCAACAATCCCTTAACATCAACCTGGCATGCAAGCCCGTCATCCAAAAGAAGAGAAACTTTGCTCCTGAACGTCTCCTGTCAATCGAATAAGAAGTAGAGAAGCTCCTCAGTGCCCACTTCATCCGAGAAGTAAACTACCCTACTTGGGTAGCTAATGATGTCCTAGTAAAGAAGTCTTCAGGGAAATGGAGGATGTGTGTCGACTACACCAACCTCAATCAAGCATGCCCTAAGGATAGCTTCCCGCTCCCTAGAATTGACCAGCTAGTCGACTCAACCGCTGGGCACCAACTCCTTAGCTTCATGGACGCCTACTCCGGATATAACCAGATTCGAATGAATCCAACTAATAAAGAGCACACAGCTTTCCGAACTGACAAAGGGATATACTGCTACAAAGTTATGCCTTTTGGGCTCAAGAATGCAGGAGCCACTTACCAACGACTCATGAACAAAATCTTCAAAGACCTTATCGGCAAGACAATGGAAGTGTACGTGGATGACATGCTGGTGAAGAGTGTTCGTCGAGAAAACCACGTAGAGGACCTCGAGAAATGTTTCAAGATACTGCGATAGTACGACATGAGACTTAACCCCACCAAATGCGCATTCAGGGTTACGTCAGGAAAATTTTTAGGATTCATGGTAACCCAGCGAGGCATAGAGGCCAATCCTGAGAAAATTAAAGCCTTGGAGGACATGTCGCCGCCCCGATCTCTCAAAGAAGTACAAAGGCTGAATGAGAGAATCACAACACTTTCTAGGTTCCTGGTACGGACCGGAGATAAATATCTCCCCTTCTTCAAGATTCTCCGAAGATCTAGAACTATTGGTTTCTAGTGGACAGACGAGTGTCAGTCAGCCTTCGAATCACTCAAGCAATATCTGGCTTCCCCTCCGCTACTGTCAAAGCCAGCTCTAGGAGAAGTTCTGTTTTTATACCTCGCTATCACACCAGCTGCGCTAAGTTCAGTATTAGTAAAGGATGAGGGAGGAGTCTAGCACCCCATCTATTATCTTAGTAAGATCCTCTTTGACACCGAAGCCTGGTATGCAGTCGCGGACAAGACAGCCTTTGCACTTGTTTTCTCAGCAGGGAAGCTTCGTCCCTACTTCCAAGCCCACACCATCAAAGTACTAATAGAATTACCTCTCCGTGCTATTCTTCAAAAGCCAGAAGCTTCCGGCCGATTAGTCAAATGGGTCATCGAGCTGGGCGAATTCGACATCCATTTCCTATTACGTCCCGTCATCAAGTCACAAGTTTTGGCAGACTTTGTCTTTGAAAACACCCTACCAACAGAGCCGGAAGTTGTCTCAGCAGAACTAGGTCAAAGATGAACCATGTACGTTGACGGAGCATCCGACATTGAGGGTGCAGGAGCCGGGCTACTCCTCATAAGCCCAGAACTCGTCACACTAGAGTACGAGCTCCGACTCAAGTTCCCCGCCACAAACAATATAGCAGAATATGAGGCCTTAATTGCAGGACTCAGGCTCGTCATCGACTGTCATATAACCAAGTAAACAATTTACTTTTATTCTTAACTCATAGTATCCCAGGTAGAAGGGGATTATGAAGCCAAAAATGAGCAGCTTGTTTAGTACCTCCAGCTAGTAAAGTCACTCCTGTAACAGATACCGCAATTCCAAATTCTCCACATCCCCAGAGAGCAAAACAGCCGAGCATACGCCCTATCAAAGTTAGCTATGTCTCATACCCGCTATCAGTCTAGGAGATGCAGGATAGAAGAAATTTTCCTTCCTAGTATCGAGGGGCCTTGGGAGATAACAGAGATTGAAGACTTAGAAGAATCATGGACCACCCCGCTGGTCAATTACTTAAAGAGACAGCAACTTCCGGATGATCCGAAAGAAGCCCGTCAATTAAGAATATGGGCGACAACGTTTACATTGATTAACGGAGAACTTTACAAGTGATCTTTTACAGGGCCTTACCTGAAATGCTTAACCGAAACTGACACCGAATATACCCTCCGCGAAGTCCATGAAGGAGTCTGCGGAGAGCACTTGGGCGGGAAAGCCATGGCCCGCAAAATGTTATGCCAAGGCTTCTACTGGCTAACCATGAGGAGAGAAGCAGCGGACTTCGTTCAAAATGCAAGAGTTTCCAGATGCACGCCAACGTTCCCAAGCAACCACCCGTTGCCCTTACCACGCTGCAAGAAGCTTGGCCATTCGCACAGTGGGGAATTGATATCCTCGGCCCTTTGCCCCTGGCTTCAGGACAAAGGAAGTTCATCATCATGGCCATCGACCACTTCACCAAGTGGGTAGAGGCAGAACCTCTGGCAAAAATTACTGAGGAGAATGCGAAGCAATTTGTGTGGAAGAACATTGTTTGCCGCTTTGGCATACCCGCGATTATCATCACCGACAACGACACTCAATTCACTGGAAAATCTTTCAGCAAGCTGTGCGAAGACTTGAAGATCGAGTTGCGACACACGGCGGTGTCACACCCTCAGTCCAATGGGCAGATCGAGGTAACAAACCGAACCATCCTAAAGGGGCTAAAGACGAGACTCCAAGATGCAAGGGGCAATGGCCCGACGCGCTCCCCAACGTATTGTGGGCATACTGAATGACAGCAAGAACCCCTACAGGAGAGACACCGTATAATATTTGCTACGAAACTGAAGCGATCATTCCAGTTGACATTGGCATTCCAAGCCCCCGGGTATCCCACTTCAACCTCCAGAGAAACGACGGCGCACTCAGAGACAATCTGGACCTGATCTCTGAGATCCACCAAAAAGCCGCTCTTCGAACCGCAACATACCAACAGCGTGCAACCTGCTATTACAACCGCAAAGTAAAGCCGCGTCCGATCAACATAGGGGACTTGGTCCTACGTACTCTCGAAGCAGCAGGGAAGGAAACACATGGCGACAAGCTGTCCCCGGCCTGGGAAGGCCCCTTCATCGTCACGGCGATGGTGAATCCAGGAACATACAAGTTACGGAGTGCAGAAGGAAAGACTCTCCCTTGTACCTGGAATGCGTAGAACCTGCGCCAATTTTATCTGTGATTTTCATAATTGTCTAATTGCGTACATTTTGTTTTAAACAATCTAGGCCGCGGGATCAACACCGCGCGTGATACCACCGTCTTTAAGTTGTTTCATTTGTTCGTTCATTTTGTTTATTAAGTATTGTAAAAACTACAAGCCCAGGCTTGTGAAGACTATCTTTTCATCGTTTACCTTGGCAGTATATGAATCAAGAAATGGCTTTTCCAGATTAGGTTGCGAAACCAGATCAAACACATGGCGTTAATCAAGCCAACACTGTGGGGGCCTGCCCCAATCAAGAAGAAGACGCGAGTATCCCTCGCACAACCTAAGCCGCAAGCAACCCTCGTGCAACCTAAGCCGCGAGCAACCCTCGCGCAACATTGTGAGGGCCTGCCCCCTCACAAGGAAGCCGCGAGCATCCCTCGCGCAACCTAAGCCGCGAGCAACGCTCGCGCAATATCGTGGGGGCCTACCCCCCTCACGAAGAAGCCGTGAGCATCCCTCGCGCAACCTAAGCCGCGATCAACCCTCGCCCAACACCGTGAGGGCCTGCCCCCCTCACGAGGAAGCTGCGAGCAACCCTCGCACAACCTAAGCCGCGAGCAACCCTCGCGCAACACTGTGGGGGCCTGCCCCCCTCACGAAGAAGCCGCGAGTATCCCTCGCGCAACCTAAGCCACGAGCAACCCTCACGCAACACCGTGAGGGCCTACCCCTCACGAGGAAGCCGCGAGCATCCCTCGCGCAACCTAAGCCGCGAGTAACCCTTGCGCAACACTGTGGGGGCCTGCTCCCCTCACGAAGAAGCCGTGAGCATCCCTCGCGCAACCTAAGCTGCGAGCAACCCTCGCGCAACACCGTGAGGGCCTGCCCCCCCTAACGAGGAAGCCGCGAGCAACCCTCGCGCAACACCGCGAGGGTCTGCCCCCCTCACGAGGAAGCCGTGAGCAACCCTCGCGCAACCTAAACCGCGAGCAACCCTCGCGCAACCTAAGCCATGAGCAACCCTCGTGCAACCTAAGCCGCGAGCAACCCTCGTGCAACCTAAGCCGCGAGCAACCCTCGTGAACACCCTGGGGGCCTGCCCCCCTCACGAAGAAGCTGCGAGTATCTCTCATGCAACCTAAGCCGTGAGCAACCCTCGTGTAACACCGTGAGGGCCTGCCCCTCACGAGGAAGCCGCGAGCAACCCTCGCGCAACCTAAGCCGCGAGCAACCCTCGCGCAACACCGTGGGGGCCTGCCCCCCTCTCGAAGAAGCCGTGAGTATCCCTCATGCAACCTAAGCCGCGAGCAACCCTCGCGCAACACCGTGAGGGCCTGCCCCCCTCACGAGGAAGCCGCGAGCAGCCCGCGAGCAACCCTCGCGCAACACCGTGAGGGCTTGCCACCCTCACGAGGAAGCCGCGAGCAGCCCTCGCGCAACCTAAGCCGCGAGGATCCCTTGCGCAAACTAAGCCGCGAGCATCCCTCACGCAAACTAAGCCGCGAGCATCCCTCGAGCAAACTAAGCTGCGAGTATCCCTCGCACAAGCTAAACTACGGGTATCCCGCGCATTGAAGAAAGGCACGAGTATCCTTCACGCAAAGTAAAGCCGCAAGTACCCTTGCGCAAACTAAGCATCCCACGCCCGGTCAAAGCCGGGCGGTTAACACCAATCAGCACGAACAAATGTCCAAAGAAATATGAAAAGGCAACAATGTCATAACAAAGCAAAGTTAAAATAAAACAGGTGCAATCAGTTCCTAGAGGCAAAATACATCATGCACAACAAAATAACAAAGTATACAACAATAAGTGCGCGCTGCCACTAATCTCCTTCGACATCTAAGTCAGAGCGCTCGTCCTCAGAAACATCTGCAAAGCTGAAACTGGATGTATCACACCCAAGGCGCTTGCTAACAAAGCGAAAGGCCTTCGAAACACCGCGTCGGAGCGCCAACTCGCGTATGTCGTTCATCTTAGGCTCTACCTCCTTGGACAAAATATCATCACGAACCCCCTCTGCAATCAAGTTGCGGTCTCGCAGGTAATCTAGCGACTCCAGGTACTACACAAGCCCCGCGGCCTTTAGCTCTAATGCGTGGTCGTCAGAGGACAACATCTCCACCCGCGCCTTCGCCGCCCAAAGCTGAGTCTCAAGGCCTGAGACCTCCTCTCGTGCCGCCTGTAGCTAGGTCCCTAAGCCAAATGTCACCTCCTTCGAATGCTTCAGCATCTGGGCGGTCCTCTCCACCAGAGTCTTCTCCACGTCCAAGGCACCACGTGTATCCTTTAGCTCAGACTTCAACTCCAAACCGATCCGACGAAACCGCGCAATGTCCCGGTCATGTTCCTCTTTCAAGGAGGCAAGCGAGCTCATCGACAACCGATGCTTCTACTGTAAAGCAAGATACCCGTACTTCAAGCTCACGTAATGATCATTCCAGGTCACTGCAATCTGTGCCTGGGTCTCTATCTACAAAAGGAAAAAAACAGAATCAGCCTCTATCAACAGAAAAGAGCAAGAGGAAAAGGGAAGTCACACCCTTACCGCATCACTCATCGCCCTCAAGGAAGAGGACATCCGCGGAGATGCTGTACCAACAGACACCTGAGGAACTGGGGAAGCAGGTATCTGCACCTCTGGGGTTGAATCATCAGAAGCTACCACTACAACATCAAGATCACTAGTAGGGGCCATAACTGCTTTCCTCTTACGACCCCTCCTTAAGAAGTCGCCACCACCAAAACTGTGTCCGCTGAGATACCACATCCCAGCAGCCACTTTTTCTCAACGTAAACATAGATATTAAAGAGACGGTTGTCCAGCTCGCGAGGCTCAAAGAATCCAAGCACCGAGGAAAAATCCTGCTCTTTCCCTTTCACACGACGGCAGCGGTCGGGAAGCGCATTCCATACCTCAGGAAGACCCCAGGAATTCTTCACATATCCGAACAAAGTGGTTCCATGACGACGATCTTTACGAGCTTCAAACTCCAACCAAACCTTGTTGCTACGCACCTCCATCCGCTCACCACCATCAGAGCGCACGTCACACCAATCTCGGAACTGGTCTAAAGAAAATTGGCTCCCATGTTCACGGAAGAAGACGACTAAGCCCATAATTCGGGCAATCCAAGCCAAAACAAACTGATAGATAGGCACTCCACAAAACTTCAAAATCTCAATAACCTCCTCGCAGGGCGGAAAGCGGAAGCCGGATCTCAGGGAGACTTCACAGATTGTCAACCAACCACGGGGAGGATTCTGAATCCGCTCCTCGGGACGCGGGATCCTCACATCCAAATCAGCAGGAAGCCCATACTTTGCCCTCCAGATGTCAACACCATCGTCAGTCAAAGAAGAGCGTAGGCGCATCAGGATAGAAGAGCGCTTCGAAACCTGCACCCAGCAAAAATAAAAAGTCATCCTAAAAATAAAAAACCGCATAACCAATTGACAAAAGCACGCGCTGCCGCGCAAAAGAGGGCACCCACGCAAATACGTGCGTGATAGGGAAGTGCACGACCACGCAACGCGGACCGCACCGGCGCACGGCCTGTTCGCGCACGCGGCCTAAGCGCTGCCTGCTCACGCGCTTGGCCTGCGCGCGCGGCCCACGCGCGGCCTGCGCGCGCGCGGCTTGCGCGGGCACGGCCTGCGCGGGCACGGCATGCTCGCGCGGCCTGCTCACGCATGCGCGGCCTGCTCGCGCGCGCGGCCTGCGCGCGCGGGGTCTGCGTGCGCGTCCTGCGCGCTTAGCCACGTGCAATCATCACGCGCGCGACCGGCGCGGCAAAGAGCCGATTCGCCCCCGGCCGTCCTACGCATGCGCAGTCCGCGCACCCCGCAGGCACCTATGGCCTCCGCACGCGCCCAGCACGCGCGCGCCAGGACTCCTTGTGTCGTCATCATTCGGCAAGCCTCCCGCTAGATACCTTAGAAGCACTGGCCGCCATCGCCGCCTCGATCTTCTCATCGGAAACCACCATGACAACAAGAAGTAAGAAAAATCTCTCCTCTCACGCTCAATTCGCTCCTAGACAGAAGAGATTTGGGGAGCAATTGATGGGTTCCACCATCATTTATTAGAGAAAGAAGCCCCCCGCCATGATCTCCACCCAAGGAGGATCATGGATGGGCCATTCCTCCCATGATCTCAAATGATGAGAGTTATGGGGGAGGGACCCGCTCCCTCCCCTCATGGAGGAAAACCGCCACCACTGGGAGAACCGCCGCCGTCGGGCGGCTTAATCGCCGTCGGCGACCGGCCCTCCCGGCCTCCGCCGCGGCCGGCCCTGCTGTCAGGGCGGCCGTGGCAAGCCGCCAACTAGGCCGCGGTCGGCCATGGCTGGCCAAGCCGTGGCCAAGACCGGCCGCGGCCAAGACCGCCGGCTCGGCCGCGACCGACCTCGGCGCGGCCGGCCTAGCCGGGGACGGCCGAGCCGCGGCCAAGCCTTGCCTCAGCCGGCCGCCAGTTCGGCCATAGCCGGCCTAGGCACGGCCGGCCTAGCCGGGGACGGCCGAGCTGCGGCCGGGCACGACCCGCCTTGCAGCGGCTAGGCCGTGGCCGGCCTTGCTGTGGCCGGCCACGGCCGCCCTAGCCGCGGCCGGCCATGACCGCCCTAGCCGCGGCCGGCCACGGCCGTCCTAGCCGTGGTCGGTCACCTGGCGGACCGCCGTCATCAGCCGCTTGGCTGGCTGCCGCTGGCCACCCGTCCGCCGCCGCCTCCATGGCGGCTCGCCGCCATGGGAGGCCTCCCTACCGTCCGATCAAGGGGAGGCCCTCCTCGTCGTCCGATCAAGGGGGTAACCACCCACTACCCCACCACTTTAGTGGTGGGGCCCGCCATGATCCTCCCCTGGAGGCTATAAAAGGACCCCCAGGGGCTCCTCATTTCTCACCTTTTCTCTCTTCGGTCTCTTCTTCTTCTTCCTCAGGTGAGAGCTCTCCCGCCTCCTCCACCAAGTCGGCCTCCGCTCGCCGTGAACCACCACCAGTCACCAGCAGCCAACAGCGGCCACCAGCAGTTACCAGCGGCTATAAGTACCCCACCAGCGCGTTGTCAGCAAAGGGATGCCCAAGATCTCGAGGAAGCCGAAGGAAGAAGACATCCGAAGCCAGCAAGTGCGTGCCGCCACGAGTGTGCACGCCAGAAGCATCCCGCACGTTCCCTCGTCCAAGTCACTTCCGCGGTGCAGCCTATTGCCCGCAGGAAACTATAGTCTCTCTCTCTCCCCCCTCAAGTTATAACGGGAGCGGTCTGTCGGCCTGATTTACCAAGCATACTGTAATCACCGGAAGCTAGTGGAATTTGACCGACACAGACCCGGTCACGTGATTTTTTACCCATTTAAGGGGTTTTTCCACATCATCAAGACTTGTCTACTGTCCATCTTCATGGACTGTGTGCGCGCTCGACCGCTCCGTGAGCTAAGACGGTTCAAGTTAATCCGGTCCGACCGGGGCATCGCGTTAGTCCGCGGCACTAATATATTAAATAAATCTAATAATAAAATGACAGTACCCGGCCATCTGTCTCTCTATTTTGATGTAAAAAGATTTATTAGATATATTACTAGTGGTTGAAGGCAGAGAAAGAGGGAGAAGAGAGGGAAAAAATTAGTCTTTTTATAATATTGATTTATATATTTTTACAGTCATTTTGATGTATATGTTGCACGTACAGCCCGCACCGATACAAAGAGCACAGGAGAGTAATAAAATAACAATCGAACAAGAAATTAATTTGTGGTATGGACATATTTGGAAGAAGTGAAATGAAGTTTTTTACAACAGGTGAATGAATATTTAAAAATAATGAGAGCAACGGAGAACAAGTCTTCTACAGGCGGATGGATAATCAGTATAAATGCGGCCAACAACCAGCTTTGATCTCCGTACTTCAGCCAATATATCAATAGCTCCAACCGGCAATACAATATATGAATGGAGTTCTCCGGGAGAATAATGATTCCGATGCTCCTCCTCCTTACCCTTCTCCCAAGCAATGGTTTGCATTACATTCTCTCTCTCTCCCTCTCCCTCTCCACAATAAGAGAATTTTTTGGATTGGAATACGTACCTAGCTGCGGGAGAAAATCCGGTTGTAAGCTTGTGAAATCAACGATGTTTGATCATTTTCAATAAGACCGTATTATAGAAAATATAGTAGTATTTTTTAACGGAAGATCTGGACCGTTGAAATCACAGATTATAAGGCCGAATTTGCTGGCGCACGAAACATTAATAGGTACGTATACGTACCAAAAAATTTACCCACAATAATGATACTAATTAATAATCTCTCTTCTTTTGAAGTGATGCCGGAGACATTAATCTTGAGCCTCACTAGAGAACTGTTTTGGACGAGTTGTACAGAATCTGTGTGCCACACCTTATGTCTTGGTCAAATAAATCACCACAATTGCAGATTGAAAACGACTAAATGCGGTTACAATCGCATGTCATGTATATGCGAATTCCGTGGTCTTCTTGATGGTTTTTGGTTCAACCCCGCTAACTGCCTTGTGAATGTTCCTTTACTGGGACGCGATTACATGCATCCAACTCCAAAGCTTTAGGAGGCAAACAAAATATTTTGCTGCAGCATGTGAAGTTTTTGGTCTATCGCCATAAATCCGTCTAAGTATTTTCTTTTAAATGAAGCATGCCAGTTAGTTTTAAATTCATGTAGTTGAACTAATTCAGACCGCCCGCCGCTCGTGAGGGCGGGGTCAATTTCATTGCTTGCTCTGCAGCGTATGTATTTCAGCTCCATCTCTGTTTGTTTGGTGATTATATGCTCTCTGTTTAGCTCTGTGTTTTTTGTGACGAATAGATTATATATCTCATGTAATTCTCAAATACTACAATAACATTTCAGGAATGGAGATCCAAACCATTACGCATCGATTTCCCAATACAAGAAAATAAGTCTTTAGTAACGAAAAATTTGATTACTAAGGCTCCGTCTGGGATGACGTATTTTCACCAGTCAAACGGTTACAACCGCATGAATCGGACCTTAATTAAGGTCCGGTTCATGCGATTGTAACCGCTTCTCCCGTGAAAATAAGTCCTCCCAAACGGAGCCTAAATATAGTGGGTGACCAAATTTAATTTGTCACAAAGATTGTAAGAAATTGTTGAGAACATAATATTCATTTCTTAGCAAGGTTTTAAGCTCAAGAAAGGCAATTCACATTAAGGGCTTCCAATTTTTTAGAAGCATTGATGAGTACCAAGAGAAATTGAGAAGCGAATAGCCAAAATTCCTTCATACTGGGAGTGTCAATAATTCCACCTCCCCCGCTATTATGAGTTGTCGTATTAGTGAGGACAGAGGAAATTGCCTTGAATTGCCCACTACCAAGCTATGCATCACTCCACCCACCAACGCCACAATTGAAACAGTGCACAAGCATAGTACGAACCATGCTCACCTCACAGCCCGCTGCAACAGTGTGGCCGCCCCGGCTGCAAGGCTGCCCTGGCCGCAAGGCCACCCCGGCCGCAAGGCCACACCACCCGCATGGCCGCCAACCCTACGCCTGAGCGCAAGGCTACCGACCCTGCGTCCCGGCCGCAGGTCCGTCGACTTGGCTTTCCAGTCGCAATGTAACATCCCTTACCGATTTAACGTGACAACATCACGGCTCCACTCAAGGTGACGGTACCAGACTGCAACCCAAGCACCCCAACCCCTCTCCAGCCCACTGGCGGGTTGTTGGTGGCCACAACCTCCCTTTGATGAGGCAAACTCGATATTCAAGCGTGTACCATAGTGACTTCCGAGGAGGCCTCCCCGACCGAGCAGCCCTGTGTGGCGCAGCCTTCGCCACTCGGCCTTTGAAACTGTAGGGCCCCGCGCCCGCGACTTAGCCTCCGCCATGCGGCCACATGGCTACCACTTCATGGACTCCCTGGTCGTGTGGCCCCGCTCCGGCCAGTCAGCCTGCATCATACCGGCAGCCATTGTTGCACGACCAGTGTTGGATGTTGTATCCACAATGTACCTGATTTGAAGAAGCCCCTTAACAAGCTAAGGTAAATAGACATTGTATTTGATGAAATCTTCTAGTTGTACTTGCAGTTACTCCACGCTAAGTACACACCAATGTCAGGGTGCAGTGGGTCAATATACACGGGTCTGCGCGACGTAATCCCTCGTTGAGCAGATCAGTGTGTTGGCCTACGTGTACTCTCTCTATTGGAGTGTACTTAATTTCAAGTACATGGCTATGATAGAGCAAGAGCAGACAAGGAGTAAGGATGGGCCAAAGACCAGCTCTCGGAAAGAAAGAGGAAAAATTGTCTAAGTAAGAATCGACGAGAATCACTAAGTGATTCTCGCCGAGTCGTCGAGAATCACTGGTTGATTCTCGCCGGTTGGAGCCGGCTGTCTCAACGCGCCAGAAATTCTCTATGGCAGAATCGTCGAGAATCAAGTGTGATTCCCGCCGATTCTCCCCCGCTTCTATATCAGTGCAGCCAGAATTCTACTAAGTAGTATTCGGCGAGAATCGTAGGTAATTCTCGCCAATTCATCGAGAATCACCTACGATTCTCGCCGAATTTGACTTGGAAAATTTTCCGATACTATCTGAACCGGTCCATGTTACCTGCGGTATTTCAAACCGGTCTTAGGTCTTGTTGCTGGTGGGGCCCACAACGGTCATGTGCTTGACCTAAGGTATATATATCTCCATATGTATGAGCGGAAGGAGGACCATATACGCAAATTCAAAAAGAACAGCCGCCGACGTGACCTAGTTCGCGATCTTGCTCCGCCGACCGTCTCCGCCGTTCGTGCAGTTGTCGCCGCTGTTGATCTCAAGTTCTTCCAGATCTCCGGCGACAGAAGCTTAGGCTAGCATAGCGTCTCACGCGTCTAACCAGAGATCCCTTGTCTCTTGATTCGTTGATCGGGAAAAACCTTCCCCTTCGGAATCGATCGAGACGACCGATCCTAGTGTGACCGTTGGAAGACCTTGCTTCCTTTGCTACGAAGTTTGAATCCCCTAGCACTGCAGCTGCTCTCCGTAGCCGCCGCTTAGTCCGAGAACCTTGCCGCCGCTCCAAGCCGCCGCCGGTTACGGGAAGATTCACTCCAAGAGAGATCTAGGGTTGTGGACTCTTCGTTGACTTCAAGAACACGTCGTCAAACGAAGAGGGACACCTTAGTCTCCATAAGTTGTTTGTATTTCTTATACAATCTATTTTCAATTTCTTTGTAAAGGACCGATTGGTCTCTAGTTGTAAGGGTTGGGTGCAACCCGTGTTGTGGGAGTGGTGACTCCTACGTGTGGAAGGGTTCCTTCCGTTAGTGCAAGGATTGGATTTCAATCCTGTTGGTGAAGTGACCGAGTCGTCCCTGGTTGGGAGATAGGTCGAAGGGGGAAAGTGGACGTACCCAAATCGGGGAATCACTATAAATTGCTTGAGTCTCTTCTGTGCTGTGTTGTGTAATTTACTTGTGCAGGTACAGTTTTTAATTCCGCAAAAACTCCACAAGACACCTATCCCCCCCATAGGTGAAGCTAGCTGGCACTAGGTGGACTTTCAAGTGGTATCAGAGGGAGGTTGCTCATCAAAAAGGTTCACACCTTGAGTAGAATCCTGCCACCAGTGTCAAGAAGAAGACCGATATCTTCCATGGACGGACTCAAGCACTCCGGAAAAATCCCAGCGTGCATCAGACTGAACTTTCCTATTTAGAAGGAAAGAATCAGATTCTACATGGAAGCAGTCGACCCCCGACTCTTCATGATAGTGGAGGAGGGACCTTACATTCCCACTAAGGCCTCCACCATTGATCCTACCAAGAAAGTGCCCAAGAAACTTTCGGAAATGGACAAGGACGAAATGGTGCTGTTCGGACTCGATAAGAAAGCTCAGAACATCCTGGTAAGCACAGTTGATGACTCTATGATGCAGAACTTCTGCAACTGCAGGACAACCAAGGATCTCTGGAGCTACCTGATTGTATTAATGGAGGGAACAGATGAAGTGAGGGACGATCGCGGATCCCTCCTCAACCAGAAATATGAGGCCTTTAGGCAAGGGCCCAAGGAGGAGATCGGAGTTACCTTCGAAAACTTCCTCAAGATCGTCAATGCACTCAAAAGATATGGAAGAGTGTTCACTGATGGTGAGCTCAATGATAAGTTCCTTAGGTCCCTTACTAAGGAATGAAACACGAAGATCTGCGCCATCCGGGAGTTTGGCAGACTTGCGGAAACCGACCCTCAGATTCTGTTCGGGAAGCTCATGTCCTATGAGCTTCAATTGAACACAAGGAAGGCTGAAGAGGAAGCAGAGAAAGCCGTAGCCAAAGAAAAGACCGTGGCCCTAAAAGCCATTCATTCCAGAAAGGGTAAGGGTGCTGCTTCTTCCTGTGCGTGGAAGAAGGATGAAGAGGAAGACTCTGAGCCAAGCTCCTCCGGCTCAGAATTGTCTGAGGAAGACTTCTCTCTTATCACACGGCAATTCAAGAAGTTCCTCAAGCTGAGGAATCAGAGAAAGAGAGACGGCTCCTCCTCAAGGGATCAGAAGAAGAACTATTCTTCTGACAGGTATGTTTCTAAACCGAACAAACACTACTCATCTGACATTATTTGCTTTGGTTGCAACAAGCCAGGACACGTCGTGGCCGACTGCCATCAAGGCAAGAGGGAGAAGGGAAAGGGAGAGGAGCACAGGTCCTCAAAAGACAAGAAGAAGGAGAGGAGTTACATCACGAAGAAGCCAAAGACGCTGAGTGAATCTGACACGTCAGACACCAGCGATGACGAGGAAGCCTACTTTGGGCTAATGGGTCGCTGTGACTCGGAAGGAGATTGCCTACCATTTACTGGGAAGGTAAAAGCTCACACCCCTCTCTCCGACTCTGACTCTGATCCTGAGTCTCAGGATGATGACCCTGAGGATAGCCCTGTAACGTGACAATTCGCGCTAGGCCCCTCGCACGTGTTCTGAGTCAAGAGACTCAACTCGGGCTCGGGGTGCACCGACGCGAGGTGTCAGGTGCATAGAATAAGTGTAGGGTTGGGTTCAAGGTTACCCCAACCAGTAGCCGAGATGAGGGAACTCGGCTAAGTAAAAGTCGTCAAGAATGGAGGTTGATGCTCGTCGATCGTCGAGAATGGAGGACTGATTCTCGCCGATTCGATGGATATCGGTGGTCGATACCCGCCGGACACAGAGCTGCAAGTAGACTAAGGGAAATTCGGAGAGAATGCTCGGCGATTCTCGCCGATCGTCGAGAATCCCCTGTTATACCCACCGATCGTCGAGTATCGCTGAGAATACTCAACGCAATCAACGCAGGATGTCGGGTGAAAAGGCTAAGGGAAAATCGTCGGGAATCATTGTTGATTCCCGACGAATTCGTCGAGAATGACCTAACGGTTCCCACCGATCGTCGAGAATGACCTGACGATTCTCGCCGATCGGCGAGAATGACGACTGATTTTCACCGAATTTTACTTGGGCGTTTTCTTCGCCCAGGCAGATTCGCCGGCTTGTACAGGCAGACTGAACCGGACTTCGGGATTCGTGCTGAATGATCCTTGGACCGGTCACTTCAAACGAAACCTAATTTAGGCGGTCCAATTAGAGAGTGACACGTGGCGGAAGAGATTTAGCCTAATATGTAATATAAAAAGGGAGTAAACCAAACCATAGTCATCGCACCCGACCGTCCTTGCCGAGCCGTCACCGTGCAAACCGACGGGAGCGGAAGAGGAGATATCGGGAGTCGCCGGAGCCGGGTTCTGGAGGAAAAGCTCCGTCGTTTCCGTGGAAGAATACTGCTAACGAAGCCAAGGATGCCGCCACGGAGAATAACGTGATCCATGGCCGGCAACGGAGGAAACGCCGGAAATGAGGTGAGTTTCCTCCCCTCTCCCTTGGTTCTAGATCTATAGTTATTCTTAGGCGAGACATCGACTCAAACGAGTCTTGATGTGTGAGATGAAGCTTTCTAGGAAGGCCATGCTAGAGCTTGTGCTCTAAAGCTTAGTCGTCTTCAACCTCCCCTCGCTTCAAAGTGATGATAGGAGTGGTCTCGTGAAGAGGAAATGGCTTCAAGAGGGAGAATAAGGGTGGAGGAACTTCTGGATGCGATTTGGGGAAAATCGCTTGAGGAGGAAGATGAACGGATGTCGTTCACTTCGCTTCAAGATGCGTGCAGAATCTGTATTCTGCACGCAGCGACCTTCTTGGCTATTTTTAAGCAAGAAGGGGGCGGATCTGGGCTTTCGACTAAACAAAAAAGTTGTAGCCCTTGAAATTACCTTTCCAACGAGTAGTTGCACGTTTCCATGCGATACCTGTAGCCACAGGAAAGTCCGTTTGAATCTGCTACGGTTGGAAGTTAATGCCCAAGAATTCTGTATCCTGTACGCAGCAGACTTCGAGTTACATTTCTGGCATGATGTGACCAGATCTGGGCTTTCAACTAAACACGAAAGTTGTAGCCCTTGAAATTACCTTTCCAACGAGTGGTGTCACGTTTTCGGGCGATACCTGTAGCCACGGGAATCCTCCGTCAAAGTTGCTGACCAGATTACATACAATTCTAGGTGATTATAATATGAACTTGGATTCGATGGAATAGATGTTGCAATTCATCTCGAGGTTGGGTGAATTCCTTTGTGTTAATCATCGAGGTAATGTGAAGATTGATGTTTGAGGATTTGAATCCCTATGCCGAGATGTGAATCAAGCCTAAGAGAATGAAAGGCTTTGTTATAATTGTTAGATCACCATTATGCACATTATCTATAATATGCTGAATTCATTTGGAAGGATTTGTAATTGGTTAAAACTATGGCCAGGATGTGTAATGGATTGATGGAAGGGAATGGATAGTCCAATTTTTAGAGTGTCGTCTCCCCATGGGTAGCACTGTGAAAGTTAACAAGTGCGGTGTTGACCGTCACTGATGGGAATGAGGTTAAGTTGGATAAAATCGGACGGTTGGGCTTGGTCCTCGGTGTTCACGTCCCGAGGCTCCTTCCGTATTTGATGGATGGTTGGGCTTGGTCCTCGTGCTTTCTCTGAGGTTCCTTCCATGCCACGAAATTGTGGAGTTGCATGTGGTGTGAGTCGACACGCGGTGTCGTAATCCCGGGTTAAGGATAGTGTGGCAGGTCTACGGGCTCGCCAATCGTCACACCGATGGGAGTTGACAGTTAGACCTTGGGCGGTTGGGCTTGGTCCTCGGTGTTCACGTCCCGAGGCTCCTTCCGTGCCAAGTGAACGGTTGGGCTTGGTCCTCGTGCTCATTTCCGAGGCTCCTTCCGTGTCATATCATAGGCCAGTCAGGGGCTAGGATCTTGGAGCATATTTACCCGAGAGAACCCGCTGAGCCGTAGTACGCATGTGAGCTCCGCTGTTGTGTTCCTAGCATGGAGGCGTACGGAGGCCTAGGCCAGGTAGTGTGGAGACCAGCCTAGTAGTTGAGATGCCCTCTCCACTGTCACCGTTTGGCCACGACGGTTGATGCCTGAGAGGTTAGCTACCTGCTCGAATAGTGGGAACTATAAGTCTGTGTCGACATAGCGATTGCATGTGCTTGAGCATGGGTGTATCATTGCATTGCATACATAGCATTGCACCTCATTATATACACAAGACCCTCATCGTATAAATTTGTATGGGCACTCCTATACGATGAGTTACTTTCTGCTGAACGACCCTCAACTTATATGCTTGTATGGGCATCCATATAAGTTGAGTTACTTACTGTTCTAGTTATATACTCTCTTGCTGCTGTAGTTCGTAGATTTGAAATAAGAGCTTGTTTATTATACACTGCTGATGTTGCTGCTTATAATGTGTATACTCACTTCACCTGTTGTACTACTGTTATTGATATATTGTACCTGTTCCTTTCTCCGCCCGGTGCCGAGGAGTCGCCAGGGGAGAGGATGTGAAACCACTTAGTCTTTTTGACTAACGGTTGCTACGTCTTCCTTTTTAGGAGGAAACCCCGCAGGTGGAGCAGCAGGCTATGCAGACGGACAGCCAGGCCAGGGTGACAGGGCCTGAAGGGACGGTACCATCGCTACCGTCGGTTACCGATGTGAGTGAGAGAGAGATTTTGTTGTAGCCCTTCGGGGCAATTCTGTTTACGTACTCTGATATTAGAAGCTTGTTGTAGCTTCTTTATTTATGATATTACGGACATATGCTTGGTGTGGATTTGACTTTCATATTATTATGGTTGGGTTGGCATTTATCTGTTGATATTGTTGGTAGCCGGCAGAATAGGCGTCTCGTGGTACAGGCTAGCCTAAGTGCTAGTGTTACCGCAAGGCGGCTGTTCTGGGCATAAGACCCCTCTCGTGCCGTGTCTTGTGTTCCGAGAGGGGGGTCTTACAAATGGTATCAGCTTGTTACGATCCTCCAAGGCGAAAGTCACTTAACAATGGTACCACCCCCGTTTGATTGGTCAGTTTGGGGACAAGCTGACTTAGCGGAAGCAGTGGTGTGCCCATATGTAATTCACACTAAGTTGTCCATCTTTAACCTTAGATTAGCCAACCTAACCCTAAGTTTGTACCTTACGTGTAGATCCCATCACTTGTTGAGCCAGTAAGGGGCACCCCTGCCCCGTCCGTACCTACACAATTCCAACAATCAGAGCTGGGGCAGACGCTCACAGCTATTCTGGACGCCTTTAGGTCCCAATCTCAGCAGACACCTGTACAACAATAGGGTCCGGGATATAGTTGGTTAAGCGTTTTCCGAGCTCTCTCCCCTCCCGCTTATGTTGGGACAGAGTCGGCAGTGCGTACGGAAGAGTGGCTCGACACTATACAAGAGTTGTTGGCAGGAATAAGATGTCCAAACAACATGGCGGTGACCCTTGTGGTGACACTCTTAGAGCTACACGCCAAAAGGTGGTGGAAGTCCCTCATGGGCTCCACTTTTCATGGAAGAGTGTACACGGACATTAGTTGGAGCGAATTCTCCGAAGCCTTCTTAGAGTATTTCATCCCCTCGGCCGCTCGGGATGGCCTGGAAGAGAGATTTTTGCAACTTAAGCAAGGGTCCATGTCGGTGACGGAGTACCAACGGGAGTTTCAGCACCTGGCTAGGTTCGCTGACTCCTATGAGCTGGATGATAGAGGGTACGCCAAAAGATTCTACAAAGGCTTGCGAGACCCCCTAAGGCAAGCCCTTTTGTTTATAGCGGACTCTAGTCTGGCGGAGATTATTGATATGGAGAAGAGATTGGAAGCGGACCACTTGGGAAGTGGTAAGAGACCAGCAGAGGGCGTGATGGAAGCCGGCCCCAGCAACAGAAGGAGGTTTGACAATAAAAGAGGAAGAGGATATCGGAGGGGTGGCGGGCGTCTTCCCCAGAACTTTGGAGAGGAGCGCCCGGTTCCACAACCGCCAGCATTACCTCCACCTCCACGGTTTCAGCAACACGGCGGAAGGCAGGAACGGGTGTGCTTCGAATGCAACCAACCGGTCCACATTCGACGCTACTGCCCACAACTGTTTGGTGATGCGCCTCTTTCTTTCCCTCCAGCAGCCCCTCGGGGGCGGGGATATGTGCGTGGTCGAGGACGAGGACCACGAGGAAGAAACCCCGGACCTGCTCGAGATCAGATGTATGCCCTGGACATGACTCAAGAGCAGAACCCTCAAGAGATGATTGCAGGTACGATTCGAATTGGTCATTTTGCTTTCATTAATATCCTCTAGTTGCTTGAGATATACTAGACATCTAGCTTGAGTATTATTAATGACACTTAGGCACCGTGATGGTCGGCGGGAAACCGGCTCATACGTTATTTGATACGGGTGCCTCACATTCATTCGTGTCTGAAGACTTCATCAAAGATATACACGGAGTGCAATATTTCACTGGTATTGCTCGAAGAGTATGCCTCCTAGACGGGTCTGAGATGACGGCAACTGCAAAGTGTGAGTTAGAGATAGCCATTGGGGGAAAGACCTTTGATACCCCTACCACAATTTTGAGAATACCAGAGTTCGACCTCATCCTGGGTATGGCGTGGCTAGATTGGCACCATGCGAGAATCGACTGTGCGGAGAAGAGTATCTATTTGAGACATGGGGATACTGATGTAGTCTTCCAAGGTATAAATTTCGCACCACGAATCTTGTTATCCTCAATCCAGACCTTGAAAGCTCATATGAGAGGGGATGAAGTCTACATGATACGATTCGAACTAAAGGAGATGAAGTTAGATGTGAAGGATGTGCGGGTAGCACAGGACTTCCCTGTGGTATTTCCCGAGAAACTGCCAGGGTTACCCCCGCATAGAGAAGTGGATTTTCAAATTAAACTTGTACCAGTAGCTAAGCCTGTCTCCAGGACCCCTTATCGGATGACCCCAAAAGAACTTGCGGAGTTTAGAGTGCAATTGAAGGAGTTGGTAGAATCAGGGTTTGTTCGCCCCAGCTCGTCGCCTTGGGGAGCCCCTGTTCTATTCGTCAAGAAGAAGGATGGAACCCTGCGCTTATGTATAGACTATCGGGAACTCAACCGACTGACAGTACGGAACACCTACCCGTTACCTCGGATCGATGAGTTGTTCGACCAACTGGTGGGAGCGCATTGGTTCTCCAAGTTAGACTTGCGCTCGGGGTACTACCAATTGAGAATACAGGAGGATGATATACAGAAAATGGCTTTCAGCTCAAGGTACGGCTTATATGAGTTCACAGTGATGCCGTTTGGACTCACAAATGCCCCATCGGCTTTCATGAGCTTGATGAATAAAGTGTTTGAGACCTATCTAGATGTCTTCGTCATTGTGTTCATTGACGACATCCTAGTCTACTCGAAGACGGAGGAAGAGCATGCCGGACATTTGACCCTAGTTCTAGAGAAGCTAAAGGAGCACGCCTTGTTCGCCAAGTTTAGCAAGTGTGAATTCTGGCTTAAGGAGGTTGCTTTCTTGGGCCATGTAATCAGTGGGGCAGGACTAGCTGTGGATCCAGCCAAGGTGCGTGCTGTGAAGGAGTGGTCACCTTTGAAGTCGGTGGCCGATGTGAGGAGTTTTCTTGGACTTGCCGGATACTACCGCAAGTTCGTAAAAGGATTCTCCAAGATTGCCCTCCCGCTTACTTCCTTGACAAAGAAAGGAGTGCTATTTGAGTGGACACCCCAGTGTGAAACGGCATTCCAGGAATTGAAGGATAGACTTACCTCCGCCCCCATCCTTGTCCTTCCGTCTGGGAAGGAAGGATTTCAAGTTTATACGGATGCGTCTTATCAGGGGTTGGGAGCGGTGTTGATGCAGCACAGGCACGTAATTGCTTATGCTTCAAGACAATTGAAGAAGCATGAAATCAATTACCCGGTGCATGATTTGGAGCTAGGAGCAGTGGTGTTCGCCTTGAAGGTATGGAGGCATTATCTATACGGCGTCCACTGCGAAATCTTCTCGGACCATAAAAATCTGAAGTACGTCCATACCCAGAAGGAATTGAACTTAAGACAACGACGGTGGTTAGAGTTTCTATGCGACTATGAGTTCACCTTGAACTACCACCCCGGAAAAGCAAACTCGGTAGCCGATGCATTGAGTAGGAAAGTACCCGGCTCGAGCCCAGAATCTCGATTGATGAGCATGGAGTTGGCACGGATGATCGAGGAGATGGACATCACCTTAATATTTAAGGCTTCTTCGGAATATACGGAGTACCTGTCCAGCATGAGCATAGTTTGTGATATCCGGGACCGGATCCGAGTGGAGCAAGGATTAGATGCGGTTTTGGCCCCGGCAATAAAGTTAATAGAAGACGGGACTACCGACGAATACACACAAAAGGACGGCCTCATTTACTTTCGCGGCCTACTCTACATTCCCAAAGGTGGCAGAATCCGGGAGGATATTATGAGAGAAGCACATTGCTCTCAATATTCCGTGCACCCAGGAATTTCAAAGATGTACGCCGGCTTACGAAAGACGATGTGTTGGCCAGGGATGAAGAAAGATGTCCGGTACTTTGTCACGCATTGTGAAGCCTGCCAAAGAGTGAAGGCAGAATGTAGGAGCCCTGGTGTCCTGTTGCAGTCATTGCCAATCCCCGAATGGAAGTTCGAGGATATATCCATGGACTTCGTACATGGGCTACCTCGCTCTCGCTCAGGGAATGATTCGGTATGGGTGATCGTTGATCGCCTGACGAAGGTTGCCCGGTTCATTCCTATGAAGAAGGAGGCTCACGTGGATGTCTTGGTACGCCTGTTTGTGGAACAATTTGTACGGTATCACAGCGTACCTAAGACGATAGTTTCGGATCGTGATGGTCATTTCACCTCCAAGGAATGGAAGGCGGTACAGACGTATTTGGGCTCACGTCTTACCTTCAGTACCGCATTTCATCCTCAGACGGACGGACAGTCTGAGCGGACCATCCGAACATTGGAAGATCTGTTGAGGTTGTGTGTGATAGATAGGGGAGAGCCGTGGGAAAGACTCTTGCCCTTGGTGGAATTCTCCTATAACAATAGCCATCAAGCTAGTATTGGCATGGCGCCCCATGAAGCCCTATATGGAAGGAGGTGTAGGACCCCCTTGTCTTGGGTGCAAGATGAAGACCCGAAGACTTTGGGAATTGAGTACATGGATGACACTGATGCGGTGGTTAGGCTAATAAGGGATCGCATGTTGGAGGCTCAAAGTCGGCAGGCGAAGTATTACAACGCAAGGCACCGTATGGTGAAATTTCAAGTGGGTGATAAGGTGTTTCTAAAAATTCGGCCGATGCATGGAGTGTCACGAGTGCGAGGAGTGAAGAAGCTCAGTCCACGGTATGTTGGGCCCTATGTCATATTGGAAAGAGTTGGCCCTTTGGCCTACCGGCTGGAGCTACCGTCCGAGCTAGAGAATCTCCACGATGTGTTCCATGTGTCATCGCTTCGGAAGGCGCTGTTGCGGCCCGAACAATACATCCCCACAACTGATGGTACTGTGGCGTCTGACAGATCTGTGCGACTGGAGCTGGTGTGGATCGTTGATAATGAGATAAGAACCTTGCGCCGCAAAAGTGTCCCCTTGGTAAAAGTGTTATGGTCTAATCATGGGAAGGAGGAATTCACATGGGAGCCAATGGATTTGATGCAAAGACGCTACCCGGAGTTGTTTGCTTCAGGTAACTTTATTTAAAAACATATTTGGTTTTCTGTATGCTTTACTCCCCACGACCTCAGCCTGATTTCGGGGACGAAATCTTTTTATTTTGTTTATAGGATTTGTAACGTCCCAATTCGCGCTAGGCCCCTCGCACGTGTTCTGAGTCACGAGACTCAACTCGGGCTCGGGGTGCACCCACGCGAGGTGTCAGGTGCATAGAATAAGTGTAGGGTTGGGTTCAAGGTTACCCCAACCAGTAGCTGAGATGAGGGAACTCGGCTAAGTAAAAGTCGTCGAGAATGGAGGTTGATGCTCGTCGATCGTCGAGAATGGAGGACTGATTCTCGCCGATTCGACGGGTATCGGTGGTCGATACCCGCCGGACACAGAGCTGCAAGTAGACTAAGGGAAATTCGGCGAGAATGCTCGGCGATTCTCGCCGATCGTCGAGAATCCCCTGTTATACCCACCGATCGTCGAGTATCGCTGAGAATACTCAACGCAATCAACGCAGGATGTCGGGTGAAAAGGCTAAGGGAAAATCGTCGGGAATCATTGTTGATTCCCGACGAATTCGTCGAGAATGACCTAACGGTTCCCACCGATCGTCGAGAATGACCTGACGATTCTCGCCGATCGGCGAGAATGATGACTGATTTCCACCGAATTTTACGGTTCCCACTTATATGCTTGTATGGGCATCCATATAAGTTGAGTTACTTACTGTTCTAGTTATATACTCTCTTGCTGCTGTAGTTCGTAGATTTGAAATAAGAGCTTGTTTATTATACACTGCTGATGTTGCTGCTTATAATGTGTATACTCACTTCACCTGTTGTACTACTGTTATGGATATATTGTACCTGTTCCTTTCTCCGCCCGGTGCCGAGGAGTCGCCGGGGGAGCGGATGTGAAACCACTTAGTCTTTTTGACTAACGGTTGCTACGTCTTCCTTTGTAGGAGGAAACCCCGCAGGTGGAGCAGCAGGCTATGCAGACGGACAGCCAGGCCAGGGTGACAGGGCCTGAAGGGACGGTACCGTCGCTACCGTCGGTTACCGATATGAGTGAGAGAGAGATTTTGTTGTAGCCCTTCGGGGCAATTCTGTTTACGTACTCTGATATTAGAAGCTTGTTGTAGCTTCTTTATTTATGATATTATGGACATATGCTTGGTGTGGATTTGACTTTCATATTATTATGGTTGGGTTGGCATTTATCTGTTGATATTGTTGGTAGCCGGCAGAATAGGCGTCTCGTGGTACAGGCTAGCCTGAGTGCTAGTGTTACCGCAAGGCGGCTGTTCTGGGCATAAGACCCCTCTCGTGCCGTGTCTTGTGTTCCGGGAGGGGGGTCTTACAAGCCCTTCGGCCCGTGAAGCTGATCTCCTCGATAAGTATGAGCTTCTGCTCAATACTTTCGTGGAATGTCGAAAGAGACTGAAGGCTGAGAAAAAGGAAGTTAAATTCCTTAAAGGTGAGAGTGTATCCCTGAGGGAAGAGATCACCAGTTTGATCTCCCTCCGATAGGAGCACTTGAACCTGACTTCAAAGTATTCAGAGTCCCTTAAGCTCCTCGATCTTAAGCAAGAGGAAATCGACAAGTTGGAAGAACAACTTGCGGCAGAAAAGAAGATCGTTAAGAGCTTCTCTATGCCTAAGACAGTTCTTCCACTAGTTGATACCTTCACTGCTCAGACCAAAGGAGCTGGTTTGGGGCACGTAGGGGCACCTCATTCCTCTTCCAGGAGAAACAGGAACCAGAGGAAGAATAAGGCTGCTAAGAAGGCCTCTGCTGCTGAAAAGGGAAAGGCCCCACTCAGCCCTGTTGAGTTCAGAAAGCCTAGCTTTCCCTATAACCAACATGACTTTGAGTCAATGTATGGCCATCACTTCAGGCCCTCGGTTGCAAAGCCAAAGAGCCGGTATGATGGTTGGACCTTTCCCCGCAACTTCAGTGAGAGTGTCTTCAAGGCACCTTTTGAGGAAATCCGCGTGGAAAATTATGGTCACTTCTCTAGCGGCCATAATCAGAAGCAGGCACCTAAGGCCAAGCCTGTCACACTGAAAAGCCAAGAGGTGAAGAAATCATGTGACTGTGGTCATCATGATGCCTCCACCTCCAGGTCCACGGCCCCGGTTGAACCCTACGTTCCAAGGGTGAAGCAGGCGCCTAAGAGAAAGTATAACAGGTTTGACTGCTGGTGCTATGGCAAAGTTGGTCACTTTGCCATGGATTGATGGTTTAATCCAATGAATAACGAGACTCCTCGGGCTGACCACTCGTAGGGTTAACCAATCGAGGGGGAGTATGCTAACGAGGAATCTAGGACCCAAGTTCGATTGGGTTCCTAAGGCAAATTAATTCTGTTTTGCAGGAATGTCCAAAGGCTAACAAAACTCCCATTTGGTATTTGGACAGTGGATGCTCCTGTCATATGACTGGGACAAGAAACCTGCTGCGGGAGTACTCTCCAGTCGAGAATGGACCCAAAGTTATATTTGGGGGATCTGATCGGGGAATCACCAGAGGTTATAGTACGATTTCCAACGGTATACTCTCTATCTCTAACGTAGCTTATGTTGAGGGGTTAAATCATAAACTGATCAGTGTAAGCCAGTTATGTGATAAAGGGTCTGACATTAAGTTCTGCAAGGATAAATGCTTGATAATATCATGTGCCTCTTCGGAGACAGTATTAACTGGCATTAGGAGCAGAAATATTTTCTGCTTAGATTTTCTCAGTCTAGATTCTTCTACCCCAGTATGCCTCGTTGCAAAAGGCAGTGCATCTCTTTGTGAACAATGGCACAAGAGATTGACACATATTAATTATAAGACAATTAATATGTTGTTTTCCAAAGACTTAGTAAGGGATGCTCCCATTATTAAGTGCATTAAAGATAGTCCCTGTCCTGCATGCTAGATGGGCAAGCAGACTCGGGCTACCTTTAAGGGCAACCCAGACAAAGACTCCTCCATATGTCTTTATCTTCTGCACATGGACTTGTTTGGTCCAATGCAAGTTCATAGCTTAGGAGGGAAGTCTTATACGCTAGTGATTGTAGATGATCACTCTCGGTTTACTTGGGTGTTCTTTTTAAAACGCAAGTCTGATACGTTTGACATCTTCACCAGCTTTGTCAAGCAGATTCAGAACGAACTTAACTGCTCAGTGGTCAAAATCAGAAGTGACCATGGAACAGAGTTCGAGTCTGGTGCTATGACAGAGTTTTGTGAAGAACTTGGTATCTTTCATGAGTTTTCCTCCCCGCGCACTCCTCAACAAAATGGAGTTGCGGAGAGGAGAAATAGAACACTCATTGAAGCCTGCACGACAATGTTGAATGACGCTTCACTCCCAGAATACTTCTGGGTCGAGGCTGTCAATACGGCTTATCATGTTCAAAACCGGGCATTGATCAACAAAAGTCATCGTAAGACGCCCTACGAGCTACTGAAAGGCAGGAAACTAACCATATCCTATCTAAGGATATTTGGCTGTAGATGTTATGTACTGAATAATGGGAAGTACCCGCGTACTAAGTTTGGTGAAAAATGCTTCGAAGGCATATTCATGGGCTATAGTAGCCATAGCCGGGCTTATAGAGTTTTCAATAAGAAAACCCTAGTGGTAGAGGAATCAATAAATGTTGTATTTGATGAAAGAAGTTTGCTTAATTGCAAGTCTTCTAGTGGTCTTCTTGAAGATGCAGGTGCCAGACTCGAAAAGCTACACCTAGATGAGCCCGAGAAAGATGCAACTCCAAAATACGTCAAGGTCTCCACCTCAACGCCAATCAGAGAGGATGACAATCAGGATGGAGCAGTCCTCCCTGAAGAGGAAGGAGCCCCAGAAATCGCTAGAGCTCCTGATGCAAGACTTCTAGAGCTCCGACACGTGAGGGATCATCCTAGAGATCAGATCATCGAAGATCCTCGTGACGGTATCAGAACTCGAAGAGGTACTATTAATGAGATTTTGCATCTTAGTTTCCTATCATAGGTTGAGCCAAAGAAGTTCGACGAGGCAAACAAAGATACAGCATGGATATTGGCCATGCAAGATGAACTACATCAATTTGAAAGATGCAACATCTGGACGCTGGTTCCCAGACCAAAGGGGCATAACGTGATCGGCACCAAGTGGATCTTCAGAAACAAACTGGATGAACATGGTGTCATCATAAAGAATAAGGCCAGGCTGGTGGCTCAAGGATACCGACAGGAGGAGGGGATTGACTTCGACCAGACGTTTGTGCCAGTTGCACGGCTCGAGGCAATCCATTTGTTCCTAGCATATGCCTCTCATAAAGGATTCATTGTCTATCAGATGGACGTGAAATCGGCATTCTTGAATGGAGACTTGGAAGAGGAAGTATACGTCGCTCAACCTCCAGGTTTTGTCAATCCTACTTATCCTAATCATGTCTACTTTCTCAATAAAGCTCTATATGGGTTAAAACAAGCTCCTCGAGCTTGGTATGAGACCTTGTCTAGTTTTCTTCTTGAGAACAAGTTCTCTAGAGGAAAAATAGACAAGACATTGTTTCTCAGGGAAGTCAAAGGCAAGATCTTGCTGGTGCAAATCTATGTCGATGACATTATATTCGGGTCAATGGACAACAATCTTTGCAAAAAGTTTTCTAAACTTATGCAAGGAAAGTTTGAAATGAGCAGTATGGGAGAGCTAAAGTATTTCTTGGGACTTCAAGTGAAACAGTCTGAGGAAGGAATTTTCATTTCTCAGACAAAGTTCACCAATGAACTCCTCAAGAAATTCGGAATGGAGAATGCAACCTCTATGAGGACTCCAATGGGATCCACTATGTCTCTGGATAAGGATGAGAAAAGGAAACCTTTTGATGAAACCAAATACAGAAGCATCATTGGATCCCTGCTCTATCTTACTGCAAGTAGACCGGATATCATGTTCTCCACATGTGTTTGTGCCAGATATCAGGTAAACACTAAGGAATCTCATTATGTCGCTGCAAAGCGAATTCTTAGATACCTTAAAGGTACCCCTAATCTTGGCTTGTGGTACCCGAGAAACAATGATGTCGAGCTAATAGGTTTTTCATATGCTGATTTTGCAGGGAGTAGGGATGACAGGAAAAGCACTTCCGGGACGTGTCAATTCCTCGGAAGAAGGCTCATCTCATGGAATAGCAAGAAGCAAAACTGTGTAGCAACCTCCACAGCAGAGTCTGAGTACATCTCGGCTGGCAGCTGTTGCGCACAATTCCTATGGATCAGAAATCAGTTAGCAGACTATGACCTCCAGTTCAAGAAAGTACCAATGTACTGCGACTCCTCCAGTGCAATTGCTATTGCCAACAATCCGGTATCGCACAGCAGAACGAAGCATATTGAAGTGCGCTACCACTTCAATCGGGAGCACGTGGAGAACAAGGACATCTCTCTCTGCTATGTCCCCACGGATAAGCAGATTGCAGATATTTTCATAAAGCCCTTAGATGAGGCCAAGTTCAGTCTCTTCAAAACTGAATTGGGGATGCTAAACTATGAGGAATGAAGACTACAGAAGCTCCTGGCTCGTGCATCTAGGGGGAGCATCTGCCAGAAACTCAAGTGTAAGCACAAGTGCAAGAACTGAGGGGGAGCATGGTGTCAAATGCACCAGACCCAGATTTGCAGAAGCCGAAAAGGGGGAGATTACCCTCTCGGCTAAGGCTAAGGTGGCTCCAAGTTTGCTCTCAAGAAATTGGTAATGAATATCTCTCTCAACTCAATTTTAAGTTTATGATTTTCATTCCCATACGCTCTATTCACCTTAGCTTGTAGGGTTTAGGCTTCTTCAAATAGGGGGAGATTGTTGGGTATTGTATCCACAATGTACCTGATTTGAAGAAGCCCCTGAACAAGCTAAGGTAAATAGACATTGTATTTGATGAAATCTTCTAGTTGTACTTGCAGTTACTCCACGCTAAGTACACACCAATGTCAGGGTGCAGTGGGTCAATATACACGGGTCTGCGCGACGTAATCCCTCATTGAGCAGATCAGTGTGTTGGCCTACATGTACTCTCTCTATTGGAGTGTACTTAATTTCAAGTACAGCGCTATGATAGAGCAAGAGCAGACAAGGAGCAAGGATGGGCCAAAGACCAGCTCTCGGAAAGAACGAGGAAAAATTGTCTAATTAAGAATCGACGAGAATCACTAAGTGATTCTCGCCGTTTCGGCGAGAATCACTAGTGATTCTCGCCGAGTCGTCTAGAATCACTGGTTGATTCTCGCCGGTTGGAGCCAGCTGTCTCGATGCGCCAGAAATTCTCTAAGGCAGAATCGTCGAGAATCAAGTGTGATTCCCGCCGATTCTCCCCCGCTTCTATATCAGTGCAGCCAGAATTCTACTAAGTAGTATTCGGCGAGAATCGTAGCTAATTCTCGCCGATTCGTCGAGAATCACCTACGATTCTCGCCGAATTTGACTTGGGAAATTTTCCGATTCTATCTGAACCGGTCCATGTTACCTGCGGTATTTCGAACCGGTCTTAGGTCTTGTTGTTGGTGGGGCCCACAATGGTCATGTGCTTGACCTAAGGTATATATACCTCCGTATGTATGAGCGGAAGGAGGACCATATACGCGAATTCAAAAAGAACAGCCGCCGACGTGACCTAGTCCGCGATCTTGCTCCGCCGACCGTCTCCGCCGTTCGTACAGTTGTCGCCGCTGTTGATCTCAAGTTCTTCCAGATCTCCGGCGACAGAAGCTTAGGCTAGCATAGCGTCTCACGCGTCTAACCAGAGATCCCTTGTCTCTTGATTCGTTGATCGGGAAAAACCTTCCCCTTCAGAATCGATCGAGACGACCGATCCTAGTGTGACCGTTGGAAGACCTTTGCTACGAAGTTTGAATCCCCTAGCACTGCAGCTGCTCTCCGTAGCCGCCACTTAGTCCGAGAACCTTTCCGCCGCTCCAAGCCGCCGCCGGTTACGGGAAGATTCACTCCAAGAGAGATCTAGGGTTGTGGACTCTTCGTTGACTTCAAGAACACGTCATCAAACGAAGAGGGACACCTTAGTCTCCATAAGTTGTTTGTATTTCTTATACAATCTATTTTCAATTTCTTTGTAAAGGACCGATTGGTCTCTAGTTGTAAGGGTTGGGTGCAACCCGTGTTGTGGGAGTGGTGACTCCTACGTGTGGAAGGGTTCCTTCCATTAGTGCAAGGATTGGATTTCAATCCTGTTGGTGAAGTGACCGAGTCGTCCCTGGTTGGGAGATAGGTCGAAGGGGGAAAGTGGACGTACCCAAATCGGGGAACCACTATAAATTGCTTGAGTCTCTTCTGTGCTGTGTTGTTTAATTTACTTGTGCAGGTACAATTTTTAATTCCGCAAAAACTCTACAAGACACCTATCCCCCCATAGGTGAAGCTAGTTGGCACTAGGTGGACTTTCAACCAGCTCTGAACATGCAGTTGTCGTCAAACCCGCGCCTGTCGTATGACCCTGTGCCGCAGGTACAAACCCGTGCCAGCCGTGCGATCATTGTACTGTCGCCGCCATACTCCCGTTTTATGCAAAATCCCCCGTCGTATGGGTGTGCAAAATGAAATCCCCCCATCATGAGATGCGCATAGAAAAATCCCTTATCATGGGGGTGTGCATAGTAAATTCCCATCATGGGGGTGCGCATAGTAAAATCCCAAATCATGGGGGGGGGGGTGTGCATAGCAAAATCCCCCATCATGGGAGTTTGCATAGCAAAATCAATTATTTTGGGTGTGTGGATAACCCCACGCCCTAGCGATATAATTACCAGAATATGCCTCTTAGAAACTATAAAAGGGACCCAGAGCCCTCATTTGGAGATGCATTGTCTTCAACGACCGAGAGAGCTTCAGATTCTTCCTTCAAAGATCTCCATGAGTTCTTCTTCGACACTTGAAGATCTCTTTGAAGATATCCTTTGATGCTTGAAGATATCCTTCAGCGCTTGAAGACCCATTCAATGATCTCTTTCGACACTCGAAGATCACCTTCGGAGTTCGAAGATCCCTTAAAAATTGTTCGAAGACCTCTTTCATAGTTTAAAGATCCATTGAAGTTTGTTCGAAAATCTCCTTAAGCCTTTGAAGATTCCTTTGGAGCCATGAATATTTCCTTCTCTCCTCGAAGGTCCCCTTGAAGATAGCTCGAAGACCTTATCTGGCTACGTCCTTCGAACCCAAAGCCCTACTGCCACATTCTTCATTCCAAATTACTCATGAGTACACTTATTGCCACTCCACTTCAAGTGATCGTCGTTGTACGGAAGAATTATTGTAATGAGTGGTTTCCTGTCACCCTCGAGAAATAAATTTTTTGACACCCGACGAAATAGTAGAACTTGGTCGGCACTGATCCAACCCCTTGGTTTTTCACCTTTCCGAGGTTTTCCACGTCAAAAGACTTGTTGTCAACCATTGGACTTTTGTGACTATTTTTGTTCTCAACTCACTCTCGATCTATGACGGTTCATTTTGATCGGTCCATAGGAGCGTCAAATGACTTGTAATAGTTTAGCGCCATCACTAAGAAAGGTGTTCCCAAGCTCTGCAAAGAATCTCTGAAGACTATTTTGGTTTCGCAGCAATACTTGTGACTAAAAACAATGGAAATAAGAGGTACTCGTACTACTGAAGGGTCTATCTATAACACCACAAAAATCCTTGGACTATAGACTGGCAAACACGGCCAGGGACACGAGCGTGCCCAAGGCCGTGTCCTACTCTGTGTACTCGAGTGGGTCTCGAGTGGGTCTCGAGTGGGTCTCGAGTGGGCCTTGAGTGGGCACACGACCCGTGACACGGGCGTGTCCAGGGCCGTGTCCTTTGAGTTCGACGAAATGCAGTTGACGATCCTCGAGAGGCAAGTCGGTTGGGCACACGGCCTTTGACGTGGGCGTGTCCCATGGTCATGTCCTTCTCGGGTTGTGGCCAGGTTTGTGTAGACAGATGAACACGGGCTGGACACGGGCGTGTACGAAGCTGTGTTTTGCACACGGCCTGGGACACGGGCGTGTCCCGTGGCCGTGTCCTAGTCTGGAAGAGTCGGTTCCTTTGCCGCTTAAGGCACACGGCCTGTGACACGGGAGTGTCACAAGCTGTGTCGGCCCAAGAAAGTGCTTTTCTAGGTGATTCATGGCCGTTCATTTCCTTCAAATTGGATCCAATGGTCCAGAGGTCTTCCTGCTGTTATAAGGCAGAGAGTTGAAGGACAAACTCTCATTTTCTCTTTATGAATAGCACCGGGGCTCCCCAGGGTCAGAAACTGCGACAGACAAATCCAACATCAATTAGCTCCTGCACTTGAATCTTTAATTCATCTAGTTCTCTTGGGGCCATCCGGTAGGGTGCTCGTGACACTGGTCGTGCTCCGGTCACGAGCTCGATCTGAAAGTCGACCTCTCGCTAGGGTGGCAATCTTGGGAGGGACTCAAGAAAAATGTCCGGTAAATCGCATACCCCTGGGACTTTGGCGAGTACTTGAGTTTTGTCTTCCATTTCGAAGTAGATAAGCTACACCTCATCATTCTGTTGTAATGACCTTACAATTTACGCAGAAGTTAAAATAATACGCGAGACCGAAGGTATACCTGCCAACGTAACGTCCTGGCCGCTTGTGTTCTGCAGGAGGACCTCTTGCGTCGAATAATTTATTTGTACATTATGCTCAGCTAGCCAGTCCATTCCCAGTATAATATCGAATCCAATTATTGCCAGGATGGTTGCGTAGACCACAAATTCTACTTCTACTAGCACAACCTGGAACGAGCACTTTTCTGTAGACGTCATATCCGATATATCCGGTAAATGGATTCGTATAACTAGTCCGGTTGAGCGGATAACGTTCTCTTTTGATGTAAGAAATTCGTGGAAAACAAAGGAGTGTGTCGCTCCTGTATCAAAGAGGGTCTTGGCAGAATGTCCTCCTATCAATAGAATTCCTGACGATATAGGAAGTATATATCATAACACTAATATACAAGAAGTAGGCATACATGTATAACCATAATATAACATAAGTAGCACCATCTGATATACCATATCACCTAATATATATACCTATCACTACATCAGGGGTTGGTCTGTATTGCAAGTCTAGTGCGTAGTCCTCTAAGGGTGCCGCTCGGCCCTGCTGGCCTCTCCTGTCAGCTCTACCTCTGCGGCCTCTCTGTCCCTGTCCCTGTACTAGCTGCCCACCCTGTATTGCTCATAGTCTCGGCCTTATTGTTGCCTGTGGGCAGAAGGCTCTCATATGCCCTGGCTGCTGACACAAGAAGCAGTTCCCTGCGAAGGGAACATCACGTCAGGTTATTAGCGCGGGCTGTGGTGCCGAAGCTGGTCTGATGTCCAGCTGTAGGGCTGGGGGTGCTGGTGGGTGCCTATAAGGCTGTCTACGGTGTCTCTGCCTATGCTCTATATCCTGTCGGTGGGGAACAGCTCCCCTGTCTCATCTCAGATCTCGAGGGACTTCAACCTATCCTCTGCGATGATGGGCTACTACCTGCTGGTCCAACTCTAACGCCAATGCATGAGTAGCTATGGTGTGGAAGGTAGACAGAGAGATCATGATCAGGGCCTGCCTCAGGTCGTCTCGTAGTCCCCGATAGAAGCGGGAAGCTCTATCCCTGTCAGAGGCAGCCAAGTTCCCAGCGAAGCGTGCCAAGTGTATGAACTCTCTCTCATACTCTGCCACTTTGTGGTTGCCCTATCGAATGTGCAGGAATCTCTCCTACAAAGCAGCTCGGTCCGTATCTGAAATGAAGAATTCAAGAAGAGCCTCAAAGAACTCCCCCCACAGGATTGCGTTCATTGATCGTCCTCTAAAAGTAGAGCGACTAGCCGCTCTCCACCAATCCCTAACGTATCCCTCCAACAAGGTCACCACTAGAGAAACTGCAGCCATTGTGGGGCACATCATTCCCACTAGCAGCTCTTCCACACGCTCCACCCACTCCTCTGCCTGGATGGCAGTCTCTTTACCTCTAAAGGCGGGAGGCCTCAGTCCTCGAAGAGTCATCAGTAAATCGGTAAGTGCCGCAATCTCTCGGGGTGGCTGTGCCAAGGCTGCCCGGAAGTTTATAGAATAGCTGTCAGTGTCTGCCCCACGTCTGTCTCGGAAAACGGTACAGCCGCGGGGGCGATCGGGTTTAGGGGTGGGGTGGCGCGAACATATCTTTTGGAAGAGGACCCCCCGTTACTGTACTCCAGTATCTAGAGAAGTAACAAGAAAGAGTGTCAGAATTTTGCAAAAGTAGGGAAAATTTGCAAAAACGACAGACGAAGCGGAAACAACGGTGTACGGGCATACTATCGCATAGTCTAGAATCCCTAAGCCTTTACACTAGGGTTCTCCAGGCTTTCGCTGCAAGGTTTGTCCCGAACCAACGAACGAAGAGAGGTACGGAAGGACCCTAAGACTGCTCCACAAGGACGAATTGTGATCGCTCTGATCCATTTGTAAACCCCCTCCCCCAAACATTTGCCTTGGGTTTGGCTGGAGGGGATCTTACTTGCGTAAGACGTCCACCCAGTGCTACTTAAGGGTAACGACCCACCTTATTTAAGAACTTGTTGGCCGCCTTGTTTGGCTAGAATCACAACATTTACAATACGTCAGAGATTTGCGGAAGCATTAACAGGGAACCAGTTTCATATATATATAACATTATATATATTTACATGAGTACTAGGTCGAAGCCTAAGTATTTATATAAACCCGTAGGCTGTACAAGTACTACATATAACTCTTCACTCTCTCTCCCTATTTAGCTCGTCGGTACTCACGTCTCGAAACTCTGAAGACGTCGGGGGTGCATCTGCTTGAGTAGTCCTGACTGCTGGCGCAATCTCTTGAGGTAGTGGGTCACTACGGTGCTCCATTTCCTGTGAATGGTTATTTATATAACCGTTAGTCACAGAGCTAAGTAAAAACAAATCTCATCCCTGGATCCATATCCTGGGGATGAGCACACACCCACCCAACAAAAGTAGATAGCTGAAGCAAGGGAGAGTTAAAATAACATTTTATATGTATAGGCTAGGAGCAATTATAATGAAACACAACAAAGTATAACAGGAATAACAACATTAATTTTTATCAGTTATAATTAAGGCTCCACTAGCACATCAGCACAATAGGTATCCACAACCAGTACCCTATCTGATGCAGCGCCACCACTACTTGATGATGACCCGGTTGCCGAGGCGCTACGACATAAAGATCTGAGACGCCGTGATGACGCTTAAGGAAGTGCACGTTACAACCTCCGCCCGCGACATGCTAAAACAGCCATGGAAAAATTAGCCTAATTTTCTTATTTCATGCACTTTATTTAATATTTTGGAATATAAAATTATCCTATGTTTAAGTGATAATTTTATATTCATGGCATGTGTTGTTTTTTTTCATTTGGAACAATATTTTATTTTGGTGTGCATTTAGCCTTTTGGATGGATGAGATTACATCTCCATCATGGAGGGCTAAGAGTTATTGTAAACTCCTATTTAAGGAGGTGTTTAAGAGGAATATGATCATTGAATATTTGAAACCTAAAACTCCCTCTCCTTTGAGAATTTCGGCCAAGAGCTTTCTCCAAGCCGCCGACCCCTTGGTGGTGTGAAACCGCCGGCCCCCTTGTGTGGTGTGAAACAGCCGCCCCTTGCTCCCTCCATCCGTTTGGTGCGACTCCGGCGCTGCTTCCTTGGTGCGACTCAGTGGAAAAAGGTTGCAAACCCCTCGGTGTGACGCAGGCGGATCCGTGGAGAGAGTGATTCTCCCACCTTATCTTTTTGTGAACTTTCATCCCGGTTGGGTAATCTCTTTCTTTGTGTGATTCTTGCTTTAGTTTGTGGAGGTTTTTCATGCACCGTTTTTTCCGCGATTTTTAAATCCGTCGCTTGCAAAATCTGAATTTGAAGGTGTTGTTATTGAATCTCTTGTTGTCCGGAACGGGTAGATCTATCTCGGGAGTGCAACGTGGCCTAGCCTCGATTTGCTCTTCCGTTCGGCGCAATTTATGTGCCAACAAGGAAATTAATTACGACTCGAATTTCGATCGCTCTTAAAGGTTTTCCACCGCTCCGAAATAAATTATTGCTGCGCTTGAAACGGCTATATTGAAATGAATAGATGCTTGTGTAGGTGCGGTGAGTTGTGTGCTTGTTGGAGAGGTAGGTCTTAAGGACATTGTATCGAGTCCGGCTTACGGTGAGTTGTGTGCTTGTTGGAGAGGTAGGTCCTAAGGACGTGGTATCGAGGCCCGGATTTTGGGAACAAACCGACCCCTTTTTCGTTCGCTTTTGGTCGGCGTTCCCTCTTTTTATTTCTTGTTCGGTAACGTTTAGGAGTCCGTATTGTAGTCACGTCCGAATCACGGTCGTCACTACATCACTATCGCAGGCATTCACATCCGCGCATATACCGCCGACATTCATAGCCGCACACATACAGCAGGCATTCACATACGCGCACATATCGCAGGCGTTCACAGCCGCACACACAGACTCTATGTCGACATAGAATGGACCGCTTCTGTTCCAACAGGGTGGCGAGCCCCGAGGGCCTCACCGATGTGGCTGTCGGTGACAGTGGCCAGTCCTGCCACCTATGGGGGTTGTTGTACCGCATAGCCCTAGGCCCTAACATATAACTCGGTGTACTCCTGGATGTGAGCGACATCCGGTGATTTAATATTTTGGCCAACCAGCGGAGGAAACCTGGCGGGGAAAAATATAATAGCCGGTCACCCGTGGCACCCATCTCCCTATCGCCTTGAATCGTCGACCTTCCCACACTGGCACGAACGGTCTGCAGAAAGAACTGACCCGCCATAATTTCACCGCAATCAAGTTACAATCAATCAATCAGTATTGCTAACACCTACTAGGTCTACGGAGGCCTGCCCTATTACGTTTCAAACTTCATGCGGTGGCACTCAGCTCTACTTTTGACAAGGAGCGTGGGAGCACTATAATTGAGGGTAAACCCGGAGGAGCATCTCAATTCTTGTTATTCCCAACTAAGGGTCAATCTTGACAGACAACTGATAGTCAGAGCAGGACCCGTGCTTATAATAGCAAATCGCAGTAATGAGAATGCTGTAATTAAAGCTGCTTATAATAAATGCTGCATAATTTAAGTGCTAAATGAAATGTGACCAGTATGAAACTAGAGTAGTACTGAAATGAAAGTACTGTACTGAAATGAACTTGACCAGTACGAGATTGGAGTAGTACTGAAATGAAAGTACTGTACTGAAATGAACTTGACTAGTACGAGACCGGAGTAGTACTGAATTGAAATGAACTTTACCAGTACGAGACTGGAGTAGTACTGAATTGAAAGTATTGTACTGAAATGAATTTTACCAGTACGAGACTGGAGTAGTACTGAATTGAAATGAACTTGACCAATACGAGACTGGAGTAGTACTAAATTGAAAGTACTGTGCTGAAATGAACTTGACCAGTACGAGACTGGAGTAGTACTGAATTGAAAGTATTGTACTGAAATGAACTTGACCAGTATGAGAATGGAGTAGTACTTAATTAAAATGAACTTGACTAGTACGAGACTTGAGTAGTACTGAATTGAAAGTACTGAACTGAAATGAATAAAGGAAAAAGGACCAGTGCAAGACTGGAATAATCATAAAGAAAATGGTTAGTAGTCCAATCACTCCATTCAGAAGGCTTCAGTTCCATCTCCGTTCTCAGGAGGTATATTTAGTTTTTATTTTCGTTTTAATAAAGCCTGCTTGGTTACACCAATTATTAAGATCAAATAGTAATTTGGTTTCGCCTTTTTAATCACGGCTTAATCAGATTAGAGGCTTATTAGGATTTACACTCTTATTATTCGTCGAGGATATTTTTGCAACTCACTACTTGTACTCTTATCTTCCGAGCGTGCTCCAAATTACCCGAGGGTCGAGGAGCTCGACGGTTTATCAAAATCTCAGAATACCCGAAGCTTGGACACTTGCCCCGGTCACTTTTGTTGATAAGACCATTTGAATTTATTATTCAAATTAGGAAGGGCGGTCGCGCGCTCCAATTTTCACTTTCGAGGGAAATGAGCGTTATAATTACCAGACGTGACTTTAGGCTCCAAGAAATTGAGTAAAGTTCAAATTTGATCCCCAAGGCCCAAATTTTGATACAACCTCTAAGGGGGTCTAAAATGAGCCTGAAAAAATTTTCATAATTTTTTGAGGAGTTTTGGGCCTTTAATTTGACCAAACAAATTTTATTTGGTATTTAAAAAAAAAACAAATCAACTCCTAAAAATCTCAAAAATTTTGTGGAGGAAGTCCTTAGTTGAGAGAACATTTTTCATGTTGATCATGAAAGTGAGAGCAAGATCTATCTCAACTCTAGAGGGGGGGGGGTGAATAGAGTTTATTTAAATTAATTTCACAGTTTTAAAATAATCAGCACATATAAAATTCAATTTATATTATAGTGTAGAGTGCCAGTAATGAATTAAAAAACAAAGAAATAGAGAGCACAACACACAGCAAAACAATCACACAAGCAAGCCAGAAGACACAAGGAAAATATAGTGGTTCCCCAAAAGCCTGGGTACATCCACTCTTCTACCACCCTTGGTAGGAATCCACTCAGGATGAGTTGATCAGGTGTCCTGACACCAATGAGCTTTTGATAAGGTGCTCAAAAACCAAACCAGATTTTTGATCTTGCCACCACTGAGTTTTGACAAGGCTCTCAGAACCAATCTCAGAACTTTTGAAGGGAGTTTTGATAACCCTTTTACAACAGGAAAAGAAAAAGTAAATAGGTGAAGTTGTCTTCTCTGTTCTCAAATCAAATGAGAGAAGACTAGTGGATTGTTGATGATGTCAAAGCTCCCCCTGAGATATAGAATGGTTCAGGACTGAGAGCTTTGCTTCAGGGTGATAGGTCTTCTGAGGCTTCAGATCTCCAGCAGAAGATGATTCCAGCAGATGCTGAAATATTTGGTGTCTGGAGTTCTTGATGATGAAGCTATGACCACTTTTCAGTAAGCAAAGAGATTGTTCTATTGATTCTTCAGAATTGATCACTTGTTGTCTGTCACTGTTAATCTCTTGTTCTTCTTCTATATGTTCTATATTGTGTATCTATATGACTTAAGACAAAAATAAGGATCTAATTTTCTGAAGAATTTCTTGACAAAGATAGCCGTTGGCAGTCATAAATGTCTTCCATAAAAGTTTTTGTCTTCTAGAGGAAAGTCCAATAAAACATTCTCTGAATAATTCCTTGAAACTTGCTCCAGAATAAAGAAAAATGGCTGGCAGATCTTCTTGACATAAATGCTGAGAGAATTCAAAAACATTCCAAAGACTGACATCTTTTGAATCCTTAAAAACGTCGATCTCTTAGAAAATCGTCGATCTGAGCTCTACGATCGTCGAACTGAGCTCAGAGATGAAAAAGATCAATCAGACAGAAAACGTCGAACTGAGCTCGAAGATCGTCGACCATAGCTCAGCGATCTGAAGAAATAAACTGAGGAGAGATCGTCGACCTGAGCTCGAAGAACGTCGACCAGAGCTCGACGACTTTAGCAAGGTTGAGCTCAGAGAGCGTCGAACGGAGTTCGACGTTTCGTCGACCTGAGCTCGACGATAATTGTCTTTGCCTCAGCTTTAAGTCTGATTCCTTGAATGGTCCTGGGGGCAGCTCAAACCTAAATTCAAAGCCCTAGACACATTCTAATGTTGACCTTTATAACTATACAACTAGGTCAACCTGGTTTCCTAAGACAAACATAGTGATCCTTACCCAAATTAGTAATAGGGTGTTCCAACAATCTCCCCCTATTTGGGTTAGGATTACTATTTACAGACAGAAATAGGAAATAAATAAGCATACAGACAAAAAAAAATCTAAACCAACAATGCAAGAAGAAAGACATAGCAGCATTGCAGATCACAGATAAAAATATCAGCAAATATTTAGAGGGGATGGTTGTTCAGCTTACACAAATCACTTCTTCTCAGTTCCCTTTTTAAACATAATTTCCCTGTTGGGATTGAGGGCTTCTTTCTTGGATCTTCTGTCATCTTCTACACTTAAGGAAGTTTGAGATCTAGGCCTTGGAACTATAGCCTCAGGATGCAGCTTCATATAATCTTTTGGATTAAAGAATTTCCTTGAAGCATATCTCTCTAGTTCTTTCTTTCTCTGATCTGATAGGGTTGTAATGTTGGAAAAGTCTTTGCCTTGCTCTCTGGCTTTTTTCATTTGATCTAGAGCAGCAAGCTCTTTCATTCTGGCAGTCCATGACAAGGGGTTGTTCTCAGGATCCTCAAATGGAACAGGAGGTTCATATCTGTTGATAGACTCAGAATCAGTATGAGGAGTCCTGGAGACAACTGTATCTTTTAGCCTATAAGGGAAAGGACCTGAAGTAGAATAAATATGGCCTTGTCCTTCCCTTTGTTGAAATCTGTGCTCTCTTTGGATTCCTCTATATTGACCCCTTCTAGATTGATAGCCTCTTTGATATTGTCCCCTTTGATGATATCTTTGATAGGACTGGGAGGAACTTTGCCTGGAAGCTGGGGCTTGAGAGGCTGAGCCTGAACCAGAATCTGGAGGAGGAGGAGGAGGCTGATACTGAGAAGATCCCTTTTCATACTTGTCCAGCTTCCTTCTCTTCTTCATAGCCTTTAGTTGGTTCTTGGAATACTGCATCCAGGGCTCAGAGATGGGGCAGTCATGCAAAATATAATAAGGGATGTCTTTAGAATCCTTAGCTTGAGCTGGGGGTACTTTCATCATAGCCTTACTTCTGGCCTTCCTTTTCTGGGCAATTGTATTTGTAGAATCATCAGATTAAGTTTGAAACTGATCACTCTCTGAACTTTGGGGTCTATCATATAGGTCATCAATGCTCTTAATATATTTCTCTTGTAATTTCAACTGATCAGGAGTCAGGGCAGGAGCAGCAGCAGCAGAAATTTGAGCAGAAACAACATGAGTAGTAACACTTGAAACAGAAACAGCATCAGGAGTTGGAGCAGCAGCAGGTTCTTCCAGATAAGAAGCAAGTTCTTCAGCAGCAGTATCTTCAATCACAGGGAGCATTTCAGTATCTTCTGAAGTCAAACTTGTTGTAGCAGCAGCAGCAGCAGATTCATTAACAATAGGCACAATGGCCTTGGTAGCAGCATTAGAGGTGGAAGCATAAACATCCACAGCCTTGCAGGAATTTACATATGAGGCAATTTGGCTGGGATCACAGTAATTTATAGGCACAATGGCCTTAGTAAGGTCTTCAGTATGTTGAACTGGCAGAAAACTGAAATAAACTGTATCAAAATCAGAGAGCAGGCTCTGGAGGTCCATTACAAAAGTAGGAGCAGGAGCAAGAGCTAGAGCAGACTCAGGCACATCCACTACTTCATGAGGCATCTCCCCCTGCCTTGGTTCAAGGAGAACTGAATTAAGGAACCCAGTAGAAGGGATTGCCTGGGAGGAGCTAAATGAGGAGAGCTTGGTAGACAACTCCTGGACTTGTTTCAGGAGTGGAGCCAAGTTGGTCTCCAACAGAGATGTCAGCCTGGGAGCTAGCAGCTCATAGAGTTTGTCTGCCTAAACAGGAAGATCTACATGCTCAAGATGGGCTTGAGCAGAGGTAGAATTAGAAGTTACTGGAGGAGTGGTTGGAGCTGATGGCATGGAGAAAGTTGAGATAGGAGGTGTAGGAATAGATGGCTCTGAGAGTGGAATAGTGAAGATAGAGGTTGTTGAGATGGAGCTGGATGAGGCAAGAGATGGGGTGAAGGATGGTCGGGAAAGAATTTCTTGGAGAAGTTGTTGATAGGAGGAAGTTTAGGGAAGCTCAGGAGGAGTGGAGGGTGAATCATCCATAAAGGAATCATCTACAAGAGAAAATGATGGTGAGGTGAAAGTTGGATAAGAGAAAAGAGGATGGAATTCTTCTGAAGTAGATGCTGGAGGGGGTGAAATTGGTGGTGAACTGGTAATGGGGGAAGATACCAATACTGAGGTTTGAGAGAAGGTTGAGGTTGAGATTGGGATGGAGACAGCTGGAGGAGGAGAGGAAGGAACAGACAAGTCTTCTGCTGGGGCAGAAACCTGAGAGGGAGTGACTTGGGTAGTCCTGGTGCCTGAAGTCAGTGGTACAGCAGCAGCTCTGGTAGGGTTAACAATCTGCCTGTCCCATTTGCTGAAAAGGGCACAGGAGAGCCTCTTGGAGGCATTAATGAACATCCCAGCAGAGGTTAGCAACTCAGGGCACCTGGAATGCAGATAAACCCCTAGAATTCTCCCAAAACTTACAGAAGTTTTATTCAGCTTCTTCTTGATTAGGTTGAAAAATATTGATCCCCAGTCTAGGTGCTTCTTATCAACCAGAGCTCCCATTAAAAAAAACTGATATCTTGAAATAGTATCATGGGCTGAGTGCTTTGCCAAAAGCACTTTGCCAACTACATCGGCCAAAAATTGATATTCTATAGACAAATTTTTCTTCAGTAATTTGTTAGGGTTCACAGCCGTGTGACCCATTCTATCAAGCATAGAGTCATATTCCTCTCCAGATAAATCTATGGAATCATCTCCAGAACTAAGAAGAAAAACTTCAGTTAGAAGAGCCAGGGTCAGTTGTACTTGAGCCCCTTTTATGGAGCCGACGACAGAATTCTCATTCTCATCTGTCGCTGTGAAACACCATTCTTTTATTTCTTCTGATGCAATCTTCATCCTGGTAGTCATTATCTGTGATAGCTGCTGTTCTCTGAATAGGTTGAGAATGTCTTTGAAACGCTGATCACTTCCATCAAATGAATTCATGTCAATATCAAAACCGGTGTTGAATTTCATCTTGGAAATGGCAGCACTGGAGCCAGCCATCTGTACCTGCAACACAGAACCAAACGCAACCAAGCGTAGAAGATTTGGAGGGAAAGAGAGAAAGTTGCAGAGAGTATGAAAGAGCAAAAGATGAACGACGGCCGAGGAAATGATTTTATATTAGGGTTCGACGGCGAAACGGAAAATTGTTGAGCTCGGTTCGACAAAGCGTCGATCTCAGCTCGACGATTTGGGCTATAGAAGGAATCTGAAGAGACTTCAATATTGTCGATCTCCGTTCGACGATGTTGAAAAGCATCGAGCTCCGCTCGACGACCTCTGAAGAGAAAGAGAGGAATCCTGGAGCTAACGGAGGCGCTGAACTCAGAACGATGATTTCGGAAATGTCGATCTCTGGTCGACGATTTTTAGAAAAATGTCGATCTACATTCGACGATTTCTGGGAAAACGTCGAGCGCAGTTCAGAGACAAAGCCTATTCTACAGACACAAAAAGAACTGATTTTTTAGCCTAGTCTTGGTCTGTTTTAACTTTTCAAAATCTTGAGTTTATTTTAAACAGCCTCCATCTAAAATTCCTAACTGATTTAGGAAGAAATTGTGCTTCTTTTCATCCAAGGGCTTGGTGAAAATATCTCCCTTTTGCAAATCAGTTGAGATATATTGAAGTTCTATTTTGTTTTTCTCTACATTATCCCTTAGAAAATGATGCCTAATCTCTATATGTTTTGTCCTACTATGGAGGACTGGATTTTGTGCTATAGAGATAGAACTAGTATTATCACAAAAAATTTTAGACTTCTCTAAGTTGTAGCCATAGTCTATGAGCTGATTTTGTATCCACAATATTTGTGAACAGCAACTGCCTGCAGCCATATATTCAGCTTCAGCAGTTGAGGTTGACACAGATGTTTGCTTCTTACAAAACCAAGAGACAAGTCTGTCATCAAGGAACTGATAAGTTCCACTGGTGCTTTTCCTGTTCTGCATCCAGCATAATCAGCATCTGAAAATCCAGTTAATTCAAATCCTGAGTCTTTTGGATACCAGAGTCCTAGATTTGGACAACTTTTTACATATCTAAGAATCCTTTTAACTAAAGTTAGGTGTGACTCTCTGGGGCTAACTTGGAATCTAGCACATATGCATGTAGCAAACATTATATCTGGTCTACTAGCTGTAAGGTACAATAGAGAGCCAATCATTACTCTATATGTTGTCTGATCGACTGGTTTCCCATGTTCATCAGCATCCAATACAGCATTGGTAGGCATGGGTGTTTTCATACAGGATGCCTCAGACATACCAAATCTCTTAACCAATTCTTTGGCATACTTGGTTTGGGAAATAAATATGCCTTCGGCATGTTGTTTTACTTGCAATCCTAAGAAGAAGGAGAGCTCACCCATGCTACTCATTTCAAATTTGGAATGCATCAGGTTGGAAAACCTTCTACACAAGTTTGAATCAGTAGATCCAAATATGATATCATCTACATAAATTTGTACTAGTAGGGTATGAGACTTATGGGTTTTAATAAAAAGAGTTTGGTCTACTCTCCCCCTAACAAAATCATTTTCCAGAAGAAAGCATACCAGAGTCTCATACCATGCTCTAGGAGCTTGCTTGAGATCATATAATGCTTTATGCAATTTGAAAACATAATCAGGGTGAGTTAGAGAGATAAAACCTGGAGGTTGCCTAACATAGACTTCCTCTTTGATGTACCCATTGAGAAATGCACTCTTCACATCCATCTGGTAGACCTTGAAACCTTTGTGAGCAGCATAAGATAGGAATATTCTAATGGCCTCTAACCTTGCAACTGGTGCAAAGGTCTGGTCATAGTCTATTCCTTCTTGTTGAGAGTAGCCTTGAGCAACTAGCCTTGCCTTGTTTCTGACAATAACTCCTTGATCATCCAGCTTGTTTCTGAACACCCACTTTGTTCCAACAATGGAGTGATCCTTTGGCTTAGGCACTAGTTCCCAAACCTTATTCCTTTCAAATTGATGCAACTCCTCTTGCATTGCAATGATCCAGTGTGGATCTTGCTCTGCATCTTGAATGGATTGAGGCTCAACTTGAGATAGGAAGCAAGTGTGCATCAGGTTCTGGTTGGCCTGATTTCTTGTTTGCATGCCAACTGAGATGTCTTCAATTACTTGGGTGATTGGATGATCTCTTGTTGTTATTAAATAAATAGGGGGTGTTGATTGTTCACCAACCTGTGTTGTTGTTTCCTCTTGTGGAATAACAACTTGCTCTTCAGGATGATTTTCTTCAAGAGGTTGAACTTCTTCTTCATCATCACTGCTCTCATTCTTTTGTTGAGAGGTTATATCCTCTTCTTTAACCTGTAATCTGTCCATATTTTCTGAAATAGAGTGTACCTGCAAAGGTTCTATGGTAGAAGTAGACTTCTCCTTATAACACATGTTAGTCTCATCAAAAGTAACATGAACAGATTCTTCAATTTTACAAGAAGATTTATTATATACCCTATAGGCGTTGCTGATCATGGAGTATCCCAGAAACACTCCTTCATCAGCTTTAGCTTGGAATTTTGCTAGATACTTCTTGTCATTATTATGAATATAACAAGTACAGCCAAAAATTTTAAAATAATCTACTTTAGGTTTCTTCCCTTTGAGCAATTCATAGGGAGTCTTACCCTTCAGTTTATGTATTAAACTTCTATTCAACACATAGTTGGAGGTGTTCACTGCCTCAGCCCAAAAGGATAGAGGTAGGTGAGCATCTGTCAACAATGTAGTAGCAGATTCAATTAGGGTTCTATTTTTCCTTTCAGCTACCCCATTTTGTTGAGGAGTTCTAGGGGCTGAGAAAGTGTGCCTGATCCCTTCACTTTGACAGAACTCTTGCATAAGAAGTGAATCAAACTCTGTCCCATGATCACTTCTGATCAGGGCAATGTGAGTGTTGAACTCAATCTGTATGCATTTGAGAAACTCTGTCAAACACTTAAAGTTATCAGACTTCTTCCTCAGAATGAATACCCAAGTGAATCTAGAGAAGTCATCTACAATCACTAAAGCATAAGATTTCCCTCCTAAGCTTTGTACTGTAATGGGTCCAAAAAGGTCCATGTGTAGCAGATACAAAATCCTAGGTGAATCACTCTTATTAAGTGACTTAAAGCTATTTTTAGTTTGCTTGCCTAATTGACAAGCCCTGCAGAGTCCTTCCTTCTTGTAGGGGCCAGAAGGTAGTCCTCTAACAAGGTTGTCCTTGGAGAGCCTAGCAATGGTTCTAAGGTTTAAATGTCCTAATCTTTTATGCCATAAATCATTTAGCTTGCATACTGAATTGAATAAACAAATGTCTGTATGGGCTGAAAGAAAATTTACTAGATAGATGTTACCTTTCCTTTTACCTGTTAACACAGTTGTGTTATTTTCTGACTTGATCTTGCACAGAGATTTGTTGAAGGTCACTTTATATCCTTCATCACATAGCTGACTGATGCCTATCAGGTTATGCTTCAGTCCTTCAACATATGCCACTTTCTTGAAAGTGACTGAGCCTATCTGAACAGCACCATATCCTTTGGTTTGGCCAAAATTTGAATCACCAAAAATCACTTTGGGTCCAAGTTTGGTTATGAAGGATGATAGATTCTCCCTGTTCCCTGTCATGTGCTTTGAGCACCCACTATCCAGATACCATTGTTGGTTAGATACTGGATAGGTCTTCACCTGCACATAAACATTTTATTTGTTTTTGACCCAGTTTACCTTGGGCCTAGGTTGATAGCCTTTAAAATCTGAAATGAAAGACATCCCAGGTTGACTCTTATAACCTTTAGGATGGTATCTCCTAGGAGGTACTATTCATTCAGTATAGGGGTTAAAGCCTTGGGATGTGGGACTTCTAGGATTGAATCTAGATGTACCATTGAAGGATTGTTTACAGACCTGATCTCTGTTCGACGATCGTCGAACTGAGGTCGACGATCTTGGGTCAGATCGTCGATCTCTGTTCGAAGATCGATTATACTGGAGTTCAGAGTTTGGATATCGTCGAGCTGAGGTCGATGATCTTGGGTTAGATCGTCGAGCTCTGTTCGACGATCGTCGAGCTCTGCTCGACGCAATCTGTTGAACTGTAATTTTCTTTGGCAGATCTGCATTCTTCCTAGCTACCTCTACTACTTCCTTCCCTTTGTCAGAGACAAATTTGATTGGAGTTGTTAATATTGTAGGTTGGCTGGATGAAGCACCCAAGCCCAGTGTATTATTAAGTCTAGAGTTCACTATGCTTGTAATGTCCATCAGTCTGATACTTCTCCCATTTAGGGATTCTTCAAACTTTTTGGCTTTTGATAGTTCACTTTTCAGTGAAGCTATCTCCTCCCTACAGCATTCCAACTCCTCAGAGAGTTTGAGGTTCTCTGATTTTATAGTGCTATACTCAGATAGTTGTTTTCTGAGGGAAGTGATTTCCTTCTCAGACTCCAACAGATCTAGGCATAGTACCTTAAACTCATGTTTAAAATCCTCAGAACTGAAATCAAATGAATTGATTACCTGATCTTCTTCTAGTTGAGCTTCTGAATCTGATTCTGACTCTTCTGCTTCTGAGTCTGTTTGAGAGGCATTGATAGCCATCATGCAGCATTCCTTTTCATCAGCATCATCCTCATCATCACTGGAGCTGGATGAGGCTTCAGAGTCCTCTTCAGTTTCACTCCATGTCTCAGCAACAAATCCCTTCCTTGTATGTTTGTTCTTGCTGAAGGAGGGTTTGTCTGAGCTGTTCTTTCTGAAGTCTTTTTCCTTTCTTCTTTCTCTTCTATCTTTCTTGTCCTTATTCTTATTTTCTGGACAGTTAGGCACAATATGGACTGGTTTCCTGCAACCAAAACATATGATTTCTTTATTGTTATTTGATTTATCATACCTTGGTTTATCATGACCCTTGTATGATCTCTTTCTGAAGTCTTTTCTGGCCATCTTGTAGAATCTTTTGGCCAGTAGACTTAGGAGCTCATCATTTCCTGTAGCTTTATCTTCAGGCTCCTCTTCTGCAGCTTTGATGGCTATGGTATTTTCTTTCCTTGTGACTGGAGAAGTAGCCTTTTGTTCTTCTTCTCTATTTTAATGAGCAGCTTATAGGATTTGAGCTTGCCCAGGAGAGCTTCAGTGGTAATCTCATTTAGAATTCTGGCATCTTTGATTGGCCAGATTCTTGAATCCCAAGTGCTGGGGAAGCACATTAAGATTTTGTCATTCAGCTCAGTCAATGAGATTTCTTTATCCAAAGTCATTAACTCATTGACAATCAGACTTACTCTATTGTACATGTCAGCCACTGATTCAGCTTCTCCCTTTTTGAAGTTCTCATATTGGCTTATCAGATGGGATCTCCTGTCTTTCCTTTCATCAGCAGACCCTGAGACAATTTCAGAGAGCTTGTCCCAAATTCCTTTGGCTGAGTTGCAGTCAGCTACCTACTGAAATATCTCATCAGACATTGTCTGAGCTAAGATGTTCATGGCATTTGCATCTGCAGTTTTCCATTTCTTTATGTCTGCATCTGTTCCAGAAAGAGGTGGAACAGCATTTGTACTTGAGCTTGCTGGTGGACTTGGACAAACTGTCAACACAGAATTGAAAATATCTTCGTCAATATAATTCATGTATAATTTAATCCTTGCCTTCCAGAGTGCAAACTTGGAAAGGTTGCACACTAGAGGTCTGTTGCTTGCATAATCTTTGTTCTGTGCCATGTCTATATAAATAGATAGATATAGAGAAAATAACTCTCTTAAGAGACTGATCTTATCAAGGATCTTTTGGTTCAGGTATTAGCCTGTATGAGCAACCAACCTCCCTCTAATACCAATTGAAAGTGAGAGCAAGATCTATCTCAACTCTAGAGGGGGGGGGGGGGGTGAATAGAGTTTATTTAAATTAATTTCACAGTTTTGAAATAATCAGCACATATAAAATTCAATTTATATTATAGTGTAGAGTGCCAGTAATGAATTAAAAAACAAAGAAATAGAGAGCACAACACACAGCAAAACAATCACACAAGCAAGCCAGAAGACACAAGGAAAATATAGTGGTTCCCCAAAAGCCTGGGTACATCCACTCTTCTACCACCCTTGGTAGGAATCCACTCAGGATGAGTTGATCAGGTGTCCTGACACCAATGAGCTTTTGATAAGGTGCTCAAAAACCAAACCAGATTTTTGATCAGGTGTCTTGCCACTACTGAGTTTTGACAAGGCTTTTAGAACCAATCTCAGAACTTTTGAAGGGAGTTTTGATAACCCTTTTACAGCAGGAAAAGAAAAAGTAAAGAGGTGAAGTTGTCTTCTCTGTTCTCAAATCAAATGAGAGAAGACTAGTGGACTGTTGATGATGTAAAAGCTCCCCCTGAGATATAGAATGGTTCAGGACTGAAAGCTTTGCTTCAGGGTGATAGGTCTTTTGAGGCTTCAGATCTCCAGCAGAAGATGATTCCAGCAGATGCTGAAATATTTGGTGTCTGGAGTTCTTGATGATGAAGCTATGACCACTTTTCAGTAAGCAAAGAGATTGTTCTACTGATTCTTCAGAATTGATCACTTGTTGTCTGTCACTGTTAATCTCTTGTTCTTCTTCTATATGTTCTATATTGTGTATCTATATGACTTAAGACAAAAATAAGGATCTAATTTTCTGAAGAATTTCTTGACAAAGATAGCCGTTGGCAGTCATAAATGTCTTCCATAAAAGTTTTTGTCTTCTAGAGGAAAGTCCAATAAAACATTCTCTGAATAATTCCTTGAAACTTGCTCCAGAATAAAGAAAAACGGCTGGCAGATCTTCTTGACATAAATGCTGAGAGAAATCAAAAACATTCCAAAGACTGACAGCTTTTGAATCCTTAAAAATGTCGATCTCTTAGAAAATCGTCGATCTGAGCTCTACGATCGTCGAACTGAGCTCAGAGATGAAAAAGATCAATCAGACAGAAAACGTCGAATTGAGCTCGAAGATCGTCGACCAGAGCTCAGCGATCTGAAGAAATAAACTGAGGAGAGATCGTCGACCTGAGCTCGAAGAACGTCGACCAGAGCTCGACGACTTTAGCAAGGTTGAGCTCAGAGAGCGTCGAACGGAGTTTGACGTTTCGTCGACCTGAGCTCGACGATAATTGTCTTTTCCTCAGCTTTAAGTCTGATTCCTTGAATGGTCCTGGGGACAGCTCAAACCTAAATTCTAAGCCCTAGACACATTCTAATGTTGACCTTTACAACTATACAACTAGGTCAACCTGGTTTCCTAAGACAAACATAGTGATCCTTACCCAAATTAGTAATAGGGTGTTCCAACAGATCACTTTACCCCTAGAGGCCTAGAAATGGCTCAGGAAAATTCTAAAAATCCAGCCATTAAATTTGGTCAGCTGATAGCAGATTTGAGAAATCTTGTGGCTGAGATCGAGCCATACAAGAAAAAACATCCTTTTGACCCCACATCGAATTGGCTGCGGATCCGCTGTGGGGGGCGCTGATGTTGAGGTGGGAGCGGGATTTAATAAAATCCCTGCCGTTCGATCTTCATGACAGATCAGACGGCTGCTGCTCCTCACCGGCGGCAATCAGGGAGAATTACTGCCACTGCCGGCCAGTCACTGCCGGGCACTAGCGCTACCCCCGGTCAGTTCGTCGGGGACCGATGAGTCCCTGGGCGGTGGCCCGGCGGCCAGCCTCTGTCGGCCACCGCCTGGTTTGGCCAACCCGAGAGCGGGGTGGCGGTGCTTTTGCTCCTAGCGCCACCGCGCCACCCCGCCTCACCGGCGTTGAGCCCAGCCCCGGAATAACCCATGGCCAGCGTGTCTGGGTAGGGCGCTTCTCCGGGGGTGGTCCAGCAACCATTCGTCGCTGGCCACCGCCGGGGGTAAAACAAAGCAAATGTTATGCCCCTCGGGTACCGTCGGAGCGTCGTTTTCCGACGTCACCCCAACTTTCCCCCCTCGGGAAATGTCATCCCGGTGGGTCAGCCCTTCTCCAGCACCACCCCTGGTGCGGGGAGGGGCTAGCCTTTCTATGGCCACCACCTGACCTGGAGCAAGGGTCGGGTTGTGCTGACGGCGCTACGATCACCGGAGGGTCTATGCAGGACGTCAAAAAGGAAGGGAAGGGGGAGGGGAGAAGCTTCTATCTAAGGAGGAGGAGCTTGGGAAGGATTATCCTAGTCGTCTATCCAAGATGGTGGTGGTGGAGCTCGGTCTTGCCTTTTCCAGCGACGTTAGCTCCGACAGAGCTTGGGGAGGGGTGGGGGATTTGCTTTTTGAGCTTGTGAGGGGATTAACAGGGGAGGGGGCCTTTATATAGGTTGGAGGGGAGGGGATATCTTCCCCTACCCAATGTGGGATTAATCCCTCCTTAGGGAGGGATGAATCTCCACCCTACAGTTGTCCAAGGACAGCTGAAGGCTCAAAGGAATTCCCTCGTGTGGGAAATGAGGTTGGGCCCCTTATGGGCTTGGGCTTTCATAAGTGGGAGAGGGAAAAGAGAGGGGAGTGGGGGGGGGGGGAATGTTGGTGGGCTTGCACTTGGTGGGCTTGCTGGTTAGGGGCCCAAAGTTGATGAGGGGGTAAGGTAAGGCCTTAATCAATTAATGAGGAGGGGGAAAATGCATACCTCCTTTGGAAAAATCCAAAAATTTTGACTTTTTAGGGGGGTTTGACCAAAGTCAACCCTAGTGTGGGTCCCTTATATTGGTCAAGGTAAAAGTGGGACCAAGACACTGGGAGTTGGGTCAAAGTCGGGGTGTCGCGTCATAATTAGTGCGTGCACACTTTTCGGTGCACGAGTATGCTTAATTTGACTATAGATTGACTACTCATATCAGAATTTGACCGTGGAAAACCCGGTTGACTTCGTATTGACCATACGAGTCTAATGCCACTAACCGGGGTCAAATCAGAGTTCGTTTGCTCAATATTCAAAATCTGCATGTCGCGGCGCACTAAATTGGTCAAAATGTCTATATTTATCGTTAGACCTTGGTTTGTGTCGCAACGAGTTCCGTCGTGCTCGAATCGTCTATACGAAGTGGAAGGAGCTGACATCACTCAAAACGGAGTTCTCTAGACCGATATTCAGAATCTGTTATTCGCGATGTTTTACGAGGGACGGTCATATTCATCATATGACCTCGGGGTCCAATGGAACGAATCTTGATGCGTTCGTATTAACTATATGATGCCACAGAAATTGACAGAACTCAAATCTAAGTTTTCTAGCTCTATTTCCTGCCTATGGTTACCTTCTACCTAGTCACGGGTAGGGGTTCAGGTCACTTTTATTGGACCCACTAGGGTTCTGATGGCCTAATAAAAGTTGGAATGTTACAACCACCCCCACTGGTAAAACAACTGGTACCTCAATCAGCACCCCAACAGACATTAGTAATGCGATGAGATGTTCCCTTCACAGGAAACTGCTTCTTGTGTCATCAGCCCAGAAAAATTTGAGTTTTTGCCCCCAGGCCACGAGTTGGATGAGAATAGGAGCAGTGCAAGGAGCTGTGACAACAAATAGATAATGAGAACGAGGAGGTCATAAAGGCTAGCAAGGCATAAGGGACCAGTCTAGGAATGGAAGGGCCGCACCACTAGAGGCTTATGCCCTAGATTCTTAACAAGGACCATCTTCGGACGTGGAAATTAGTGTAAATTTCTAACCGTCCTCGTCGTTCTCTTATCTAGTTGATGATGTTTTGTATATTGATATAGTTATAGTGTGTGGACCTTCAGAATTACTTATGGTAGAAGGTATTCCCTCCGTCTCGTGTATAACTTTAATTTCAGTACATACCACCAAGTCGGTAGGGAAAAGAGACGAGATGTTTTGAAACGGAGAATAAACCCAAGCACTCGCTAAGGTTTCGGTTATTCGGGACTTTTCTGATGTTTTTTTTGAATCTCTCCCAGGGGCTGCCCCGTGATAGGAAGTGTACTTCCAAATCGATCTTGAGCCTAGAACTCGATCAGTGTCCCGAGTACATTTTTTTGAATGTCCCTAGAGGAATTAGGGGAAACCAAAAAATTCAGCTTCAAGAGCTGATCGATGCAGGATACATCCGTCCGAGCTCTTCGCCGTGGAAAGCTCAGGTATTATTAATTGAAAGAAAGATGTATCGCTTCATTATTGCATCGACTATAGAGAGCTAAACCTGCTCATTGTGCGAAATACCTACCCACTGCCTGGAATAGATGGGTTATTTGACCAACTACAAGGCGTTCGAACCGTTCCTGAACCACCTAGTGATCATATTTGTTCTACTCGAGAACCAAGATAGACCGCTCTAGACACCGTATTTTCAATGGATACCGGAGTACGAGACTGTGAATTGATGAATTACTTGGTTGCTACCCCAATTCTTATGATGCCCTTAGGAATCGAAGGGCTCCATATTTATACGGATGCATCCTTGAATGGGTTAGGAGTTGCGACAAGGTAATTGCTTACACACCTCGGCAATTGAAGCTGCATGAGCTGAAATACTCGGCCCACTATCTGGATTTGGGCGCGGTAGTCTTTGCCCTTCAAGTTTTGGAGGCTTTATCTATACAAAGTTAGGTGTGAGATCTTTTCCAGTCATAAAATCCTGAGGTATGTCTTTACCCAGAAGGAGCTGAACCACCAGCAACGTTGGTGGTTGGAATTCTTGTGTAACTATGACTTTTCTCTCCAGTACCACCTCAGGAATGCTAACAGGGTTGCAAATATGTTGAGTCGTCAACCCTCAGTAGCCGGGAGCTGGATGGAGCGCAGGATAATCCGCATGTTGGTATTTTTATGTTTAGGCATCGTTGTACAACCCCATATCCGGCGAGTGCGGCAGCAGGAGGCAGATCTGTCGAGCCTCGCCTAAGCCTTGGGGCAGATGTGCCATGGCACCAGTTCACTCGACGCCCTAGCCCTGGCATTGAGTTCACTCGATTCCCCAGCCTTGGCGGCGAGTTCAGTCGGCGCTCCAGCCTTGGCGCCCAGATCGCCCGACGCCTCTGCCCCGGTCAGTTCGCCTCGGCACCCGGACAGCTTAAAGGGGTTCGCCGAGCCCAGTTCGACGAACCTTCAGCCGATCATCGAGCTCACGGCGAGCGAGTAGGGTAGACTGAGTCCATACTCTTCGAGTGCCAAGCTGAGGCGACTAGTGCCAGCTCCATCAGGCACTCACCACCCTTGCCGAGTAGGGACTATTGAGGGCGACTCGCCCAATTTGCTTTGAGGTGCTTTTTACCATTTTTGCCCCCGTTGGCCTGCCCATAGCCAGTTAGAATACCAGAGTCTTGCTGTTGGCAGACCCGGGTGGGCTGCACATAGCCGTTCAGAACATCGGAGGTTGGCTATTTGTAAGCCGTATTCAGAAATCTATAAATAGGACCCAAGGGGTACCTCAGAAGGCATGCTTCCTTGTCTCCAGAGTCCCCCAGCGTTTCCTGAGGTACCTTAGCCCGGCACTTGGTTAAGAAGGGGAAGTGCTCAGTGATCTTCTGGGTGTGTGATGGGTCCTCCTCGCCGAGCCCTTGGGTCCTTTCCCATCCCAGTCATTTCTTCCCAGCTTTCCAGCTCGTAGAGGAGAAGTAGGTGTGCGATCACCCCTTCCCCAATGGTGAACTCCACAAGAGACCGATTCTCGGTTTTAACATTCTGGTGCGGTGAGCGTGGAGTTTGATCAGCACAAAAAATCTTCAACAAGCTCAATGACTGGAGGAGAAGGGCAAGGATCGGACAAAACCAACTCGCCACCCCCTCCCCCTCTCGTGATGATGGGGATGCTCGAGGACTTCAGGCAGGAGGTGCTCGGCTTAATCCGATTTGCACTCGGTGCGCGTGCCGAGAGCTCGACACCGGCGATTATGGATCTCACAGATCCGGCACTCGACGAAGTTGCTCTCGCCAGGCGAGCAGGGAAGGAGGTTGCCGAGGAAGGCCGGGGTGCCGAGTTCCCCGGGCGAGTGCTTTTTCCAGGTTCGGGGAGCGGCGACAGGTTCGGCGAGATGGGGGCGCGAGACCCTCCGGCTCGCCCAGTGGGGGGAGACAGCCCCTTCAGCAAGTTGGTCTCCTCTGCAGCAGTCCCGGATGGTTTCAGGGAGCCCGAGATGTCCTACTACACTGGGAAGGGGGACCCGGTCAAACACGTCCAGTGGTTTGAGGACGTGATCTCGATCCGACAGATGTCGGATGGATTCAAGTGCAGGCTATTTTCCATCACTCTGAAGTAGAAGGCAAGGTTATGGTTCCACCAACTGCCGGCCAATTCCATATACTGCTTTGAGGACCTACGTCGGGGGTTCATGTTTAGATTCACCACCTCCAAGAGGGGGAAGAGGGAGTCGGAGTCCCTGTTCCGCATCAAGTAGGGAGTGAATGAGACCTTGGAGAGCTATGTTGATCGCTTCCAGGAGGAGGTCACCCAGGTTCAGGAGATGCCAGGACACACTCTGATGATGGCCTTCACCCTGGGGTTGCAGCAGGGTTTTTTCAAATGGAGATGAAGAGGATCCCACCCCTCTCCTACGAGGAGTTGATGGAGAGGGCGGCGAGAGAAGTCGATGGGGAGGCGTCGAATCCGGAGTTTGCCCTGAGGCTAGCCAGGTGGGCTACGGAGGAGGAGAGGCCCAGAGAGGGGAGAGGTCAAGAGGAGAGGAGAGCCGAGACACGGAAAAGGGAGCATCCACAGCAGCAGCCCAAATGGGGGCGCCAGGAGCCGAATCACCGTCTAGGATGGAGGCTCGAGTGGGAAGAGCAGGGGCGGGGAGAGGGATCCATGGAGGGGACTACCGCTGGGGAGGCCAAGGCCAGTTTTACCTTAGGGGCGTGAGACAGGCCCAGAGGCCGCCTCTTCCCGACCAGGAGCAGGCAATGGCCATAGCCATGGGGGAGAGAAGGAGAGCAATGCAGAGGAGAAGAAGGGACTTTAGTGTCAAGCTTCCCTACTCTAACTTCCATCAGGAGGAAGGGCACACCACGGCCACGTGCCCGGAGTTCCTTGAGGTTAGAGAAAACAGGGAACAACAACAGCAACAGGAGCGTCAAGAGGTGCGGATTGAGGAGGTCCTGCCACGCTCGGAGGAAGACCAGTATGAGGACCGGGTGGATGTTGGGACCAGGGGAAGGATCGGGATGATCCACGGGGGGGGGGGGGGGGGGGCGGTAGTTGCCGAGGCTTCCCGCAATGCAAGCCTCCATACCATGTACTGAAGAAGTGTCGCCTCCATGTCCTAGACCCCACCCCTGGAGGAGAAGATCACCTTCTCGAGGAAGGATATGCCGGATCACGAGGATCCATTTTGTGATGCGCTGGACATCCAGACAGCCATCGAGAACTTCACCATTGCCCGGATCCTTGTCGATAATGGGAGCTCGGTCAATGCCATCTTTAAGAAGGCGTTCGACGTGATGAAGGTGGAGGCGAAGAGGGTACTTGCCTTGGACGGACCCTTGTTCGGGTTCTCAGGGGAGAGGAAGGAGGTAGAAGGTGGAATGGGACTCCATGTCATGCTGGGGGAGGGGGGTGGGCAGTACCGCACTTGCAAGTGTCATTGTGGACGTCCCTAGTAGCTACACTGCCATCTTTGGGAGGCCCCTCATCAGTGCCTTCTGCTGCGTCCCCTCATCCTTCCACCAATGCCTTAAATTCAGCATCGAGGGGGTCCAGGTCCGGGTCCGCGGAGACCCTAAGATGGCAAGGGAGTGCTACGTCACCGTCGTGAACTCCATTTCATGGCAAGAAGGAGCCGAGGAGATGGGGCAAAGGATGTAAGAGGAAGAACAGGAGGCTGACCAAGAGGAGATGGAGGTAGAGGTGACCCGCCCTCGGGAGGAGGAGGTGGAAGAAGTCCAGGAGCCAGCCGAGGCAATGGCCGCGATGGAAGCTGAGGAGGTCCTTGCCCCCGGAGGGGTGGATGTTGAAGAGTGGGGAGAGCAGTCTCGTCTGGAGGAGGCGGAAGAGGTGGTAGAGATGGAGGTTCTCACCCTCGGAGGCAAGGTAGAGAAGGTCCGCGTCAGCGGAGGGCTGACCCTGGAAGCTCAAGATAGGGTGTTGGAGTGCATCCGGAAGAATATGGACATCTTCGCCTGGAGTGCCGCGGAGATGCCAGGGATTGATGCGGACGTGGCATGTCATCGCCTCAACCTAGATCTGGAGGCTCGCCCCATCCAGTAGAATAAGAGGTCCACGACAGACAAGTTGTCCGAGCCAATCCGGGAGGAGGTGGCCAAGCTCCTCAAGGCCGGCTTTGTATCCGAGATCCAATACTCCGGCTGGGTCTCCAATGTTGTAATGGTTAGAAAAGGAGATGGCCGGTGGAGGATGTGTGTTGATTTCTCTTTACTTAATAAAGTATGCCCTAAAGATTGTTACCCCTTGCCTCGGATCGACGCACTGGTTGATTCAGCCGTCGGTTTCCTTGTAATGAGTTTCCTAGATGCTTTTTCAGGTTATCATCAGATCATGATACACCCTCCCGACATCAAGGATGTATCCTTCATCACAGGGGATGGATGGTATTATTATAAAATGATGTCCTTTGGGCTAAAAAATGTAGGGGCAACCTACCAAAAGATGATGGACAGGGTCTTCCGAGAGCAGAAGGGGAGGAACCTGGAGGTGTATGTAGATGACCTCATGATCAAGAGCCTGGACTTCGACTCTCACCTCCGGGACTTGGAAGAGACTTTTTCCACTCTCCATAAATATAAAATGAGACTGAACCCCTTGAAGTGCATCTTTGGGGCGAGTAGGGGCAAGTTCCTAGGGCATCTCGTCACCCCTGCCGGCATAGAACCCAACCCGGACAAGGTGAGGGTGATCATAGAGTTGGGGTGGCCACGGAATGCCAAGGAAGTGCAGCGGTTGACAGGGAACCTAGCAGGGTTAAGATGGTTCCTCTCCCGGGCTGGAGAGAAGTGTTCTCCCTTCTTCAAGACTCTGAGGGGGGGGGGGGGTCAGAAGTTCGAGTGGACCTCGGAGTGCGAAGAGGCCTTCCAGGCCTTAAAGAGGTAGCTTACTCAGGCCCCCCTGCTTCAAGGGCCAAAGGAGAGGGAGGACCTGTCCTTGTATCTGGGGGTCGGGGTAGAGGCTCTGAGCTCTATCTTAGTTCGGGAAGAGGGGAAGAAACAACTCCCAATTTACTATGTGAGTCGGGTGTTGAGGAAGACAGAGCTTCGGTACCCCATCTTGGAAAAGCTGGCCTTTGCTCTCATCATTTCGGCCCGGAGGCTCCGGCCCTACTTCCAGGCACACTCAATCCGAGTGGTTACTGACCACCCTCTCCGCAACATCTTTGATGGGGTAGAGCACTCAGGTCGGTTGGCCAAGTGGTCGGTAGAGTTGAGCGAATTCGACATCTCCTTTGTCCCTCGCCTTTCGATCAAGGCACAAGCAATGGTCGACTTCCTGGTAGATTATGTAGTGGAAGTGGCAGAGGCAGAGCTCCACCACCCCGTCCCTTGGAGGGTGATGGTGGACGGCGCGTCGGGAAGGCATTCCCTGGGAGTGGGGGTGAACTTGGAGAGTCCACAGGGGACGAGGATTGAGCAAACGGTAGTAGTGCACTTCCCCATCACCAACAATCAGGCCGAGTACGAGGCAGTAATCACAGGGCTTTGCCTAGCCAAAGAGTTGGGGGTGCATGATGTGGAGGTCCTCATTGACTCCATGGTGGTGGCCTCCCAGATCAACGAAGAATTTGAGGCGAGGGAGCCAACTCTGCAGCTGTACTTGGCAAAGGTGAAGGTGATCATCGGGACATTTCAGACCTTTTCCATCCAGCATGTCCCTCGGGAGAAGAATGAGCAAGCGGATCAGCTAGCTAAGCATGGCCCCCAGGTGGGGGGCACCATCGTAGATCTCTTCCATCCATCGATCGAAGAGGGGGAGCTGATTGAGGTGGAGCATCACCCCTCATGGATGGATCTGTTCACGACCTTCTTGTCCAAGAGGGAGTATCCGGAGGGGATGGACAGGAAGAAACTCAAGCACAAGTCTGCATATTACCTCATGTGCGACAGATAGCTATACTGAAAGACCCTCTCGAGAATGTAGGTACGTTGTGTGGCCGAGGGGGAGGTCCCGAGGATTTTGGAGGAGGTTCACTCTGGGGAGTGTGGAAGCCACTCTGGGAGCCGGACCCTGGTAGGGAGGATCATCAGGCAAGGGTACTTTTGGCCAGGGTACTTTTGGCCGACCCTGGGCCATGACGCGGAAAAATTCATAAAGGAATGTCATAAGTGCCAGCTATTCGCTCCCCTCCAGCTACAACCGCCCAGCGCCTCAGGAGTATCACGGTGCCCTAGCCATTTGTAATCTGGGGAATGGACCTGGTCGGACCCTTCCCCAAGGCCAGCGGTCAGAGAAGGTTTTTAATAGTGATGATCGATTATTTCTCCAAGTGGCTGGAAGTTAAGGCGTTGGCCAAGGTGATCTCCCAGGTTATTAGGAACTTTGTATGGGGGGAGATCATCTGTCGTCTCGGGTTTCCCCAGACCATTGTCACGGACAATGGCCCTTAGTTTGTTAGTGCCGAGTTCATCAGCTTTTGCGGGCAGCTCGGGATCGATCTCAGGTTCACCTCGGTTCATCACCCCAGGAGCAATGGGCAGGTGGAGGCAGTGAACAAGATCATCGTCAACCTCCTCAAAAAGAAGGTAGAAAACCTAAAAGGTAACTGGGTGGAGCAGCTCCCCCATGTCCTTTAGGCCCTCAAAACCACACTCAACACGGCCACAGGAGAAACCCCCTTCAAACTTTCCGATGGGTGCGAGGCGGTGCTCCCCATAGAGTTCGAGGTCCGAACACCTCGGGTGGTCGAGGCAGAAGATGGTAGGGAGGAATGGAGAGCTGAGAACAAAGAAGAGTTATGACTGTCCCTTGACATGGTCAAAGAGCTGTGTGACCTCTCTACAATCAGGCAAGAGGAAGTGAAAATAAGAATGACAAAGTACTTTGACAAGCACGTCAAAGTAAAACAATTCACGGAAGGAGACTTGGTCTTGAGAAAGGTGGATGCCGCAGGGAGGTCAGCCGTAGTGGGGAAGCTCAACCCCAACTGGGAAGCGCCATACATAGTGCAAGAGGCCTTGAAGTCAGGAGGGTATTGCCTTAAGAATGTGAAGGGCGAGACCCTAGGTCTCACAAGGAGTGGTGACGACTTGAAATGTTTTTATCCTTGAATCCTGTAACTGCTCTGTTTTTTGGAATAAAGTTTCTTGAGGTACTTATGCTCATGACATGTCTCATGCAAATGTAAGAGATCATCACCCCAGACCACGAGCAGATCCCTCTGCCAGGATCCCATCAAGCTGGCAGAGCTGGAAGTCACTCGGAGGAGTCTGCCCCAGACCCCGAGCAGATCCTGCTGACAGGCTCCCATCAAGCTGGCAGGGATGGATGTCGCTCGGAGGAGTCTGTCCTAGACCCCGAGCAAATCCCGCTACTAGGATCCCATCAAGCTGGCAGGGCTGGAAGTCACTCAGAGGAGTCTACCCAAGACCCCGAGCAGACCCCGCTGTTAGGCTCCCGTCAAGCTGACAGGGCTGGATGTCACTCAGAGGAGTCTACCCCAGACTCCGAGCAGATCCCGCTGCCAGGCTCCCGTCAAGATGGCAGGGCTGGAAGTCACTTGGAGGAGTCTGCCCTAGACCCCGAGCAAATCTCACTACCAGGCTCCCATCAAGCTGGTAGGGCTAGATGTAACTCTGAGGAGTCTGCCCCAGATCCCGAGCAGATCCCGCTGCCAGGCTCCCATCAAGCTGGCAGGGCTAGATGTCACTCGGAGGAGTCTGCCCCAGACCACGAGCAGATCCCGCTGCCAGGCTCCCATCAAGCTGGCAGGGCTGGATGTCACTCGGAGGAGTCTGCCCCATACCCCGAGCAGATCCCGCTGTCAGGCTCCCATCAAGCTGGCAGGGCTGGATGTCACTCGGAGGAGTCTTCCCCAGACCCCAAGCAGATACCGCTGCTAGGCTCCCATCAAGCTGGTAGGGCTGTAAGTCACTGGGAGGAATCTGCCCCAGACCCCGAGCAGATCCTGCTGTCAGGCTCCCATCAAGCTAGCAGGGTTGGATGTCACTCGGAGGAGTCTGCCCCAGACCCTGAGCAGATCTCGCAATCAGGCTCCCATCAAGTTGGCATGTCTGGAAGTCACTCACAGGAGTCTGCCCCAGACCCCGAGCAGACCCCGCTATTAGGCTCCCATCAAGCTGACAGGGCTGGATGTCACTTGGCAGAGTCTGCCCCAGACCCCGAGCAGATCCTGCTTCTAGGATCCCATCAAGCTGGAAGGGATGGAAGTCACTCGGAGGAGTCTACCCCAGACCTCGAGCAAATCCCGCTGCCAGGCTCCTGTCAAGCTGGCAGAGCTGGATGCCACTCAGAGGGGTCTACCCAGAACCCCGAGATTCAAGCTGCACGTTGTCATGACTTGAGGAATAAGCCTGGAGGTCAGGCACTCGAAAGTGAGGCTAGCATTGGCAGGCGAGTCGAGCGCTTGCAGGTGAGTCAGGCTCTCGCAAGCGAGGCTAGCATTGGCAGGCGAGTCGAGCGCTTGCAGGTGAGTTAGGCTCTCGCAAGCGAGGCTAGCATTGGCAGGCGAGTCGAGCGCTTGCAGGCGAGTCAGGCACTCGCAAGCAAGGCTAGCATTGGCAGGCAAGTCGATCGCTTGCAAGCGAGTAAGGCGCCCGCGGGCAAGGCGAGTACCCACATACGAGTCGAGAACTCGCGGACCTAGCGACTACCGATGCTCCTCGGCTAACAGAAACAAGCATCTTAGCTAGGCATACTCTCAACAGAAGAAAACTCGGCAAAAGATCACCCAGGAAGAAAATAAGATAGAAAAATTTCTTTACAATTTAATTTTCATTTTATGACTATTACATGCTCAGAACTCGCATGCGCGAGGTTACAAAAAGGGGAGGAATAAGAAGAAAAAAACAATAAAAAAGACTGGTTCAGCTCTCGCCCTCCTCCCCGGATGTGCAGCCTTCCTCTCCTCCGTGTCCTTGTCTCTTGCCCATCTCCCCGAAGAGCGAAGCGAAGCTATCTTCCTTCTCTCCAGGTAGGCTCGGCAGGAATAGGCCTGACATTAGGTCCCGGACTGCGAATTCTTCGCAACCCTCTGCCAGTATCCCCGTACCCCTTATGGCATCCAGAAGGCACTCGGCGTACTCAATCGAATTGACTCGCAGCCGCTCGGTGACCTCCTTCTCGCCAAAGATATGCGGCCTCCGGAAGGGGGGGCTCGCCACCACCCGCGGGGGCAAGAAGCTCTGCCTACCAAACGAGCTCGTCGTGAAGCCCCCAGTTCTGCTCCTTTAACCTCTCCACCTCGGCCTCCAGCTGAGCGGCGCGAGCCTCCTGTTCAGCAGCATGCGCCCCCTTCTCGCCTGAGCGAGTTTCGTGCTCGGCAAGGCAAGCCCGCAGCCGGGCGACCTCCTCCTCCAACCCAGAGGCGCGGTTCTACAACTCGCGTGCGGCCTCAGCATCCAGAGGATCGAAGACTAAGCACCAATACCGAAAAATAATTTAAGTAAAAAAGTAAAGGGATGGCCGACACTTACCAACCCGCCTGTGACTTTTGCGAGTAGGTCCTCGGCAATACTGCACCGCATCGTTGTATCGGCGGCCTTGTCCTTCACAACATTGCGCTCCTACTCGGCCTTCGAAAGGAGCCGGCTGAGGTTGAAGTCACGACGCGCCATCATGTGGTGCAGCTCGAAGGACCGTAAGTGGGCCCGCAGGCCCTCGCGACCCAGCTGGAGAGGGGTCATGTGCCTATAGTCCTCGGCGTCATCACGACCGTAAAGGCCGAAGCCGTGTGCATAGGCGTTGCCGGTGGGAGGTTGGCGAGCACCCCAGGAAGGGTGGCGAGTAGAAATGGAGACCCGATGGGCCACTCCATCCCACTTGATCATCGGCTTGCCGGCCGAATCCTTGCATCTCTCCCCCATGCCGAAGAGGGGATGGTCCTGGGGCGGGCCCAACTCGCGGGGCACGAACCCCTCTGCGATTTTGGGGGCGAGAGACCCAAGCTCCCTTCGATCCTTGCCCGAGATCTCCTTCAGCAGGCTCTCCGGGGAGGCGTTGGGAGGGGTCTCGGGTAGGTCCATGTACTTGAGGGACCGCATCTCCCCCAGTGATACGACCTTGACCCTCTTCTTCTTGCGGTCCGGAGGCTGGTGAGACGGGTTCGGCCCCCCGCGGACCAGCCGCTTCTTGCTAGAGGAGGGTAGGGACGTCGTCGCGTCGTCTCGGTAGGCCAGTGCAGCCGCTCGCGCGAGCTGGAGCGGGTAGGAGTAGAGCCCCGAGTCTGCAAAGCGCGGATTCTCGGGGATGAGCCATTCCCCTATAGAACAGACAGTCAGATTTGTCAATGTTGTCTCTGTTGAGCTCGGCAAAAGCGAAAGGGAATCTGAGCATACCTTCACTAGGGAGGACAGGTAGAAGGGAGTCGAGGCCTCGGCGGAGGTAGGTGACCTCGAATTATTTGTGGAGGAAAAATTTGTGGAGGTCGCCGTCGTTGCCCGACACCGATGGGGGACGGTGTACCTCCTCGGCCTTCTACTTGGGCGAGAAGGGGACGTTGCCGAGATCGCCCTTGATGAAGACGATCTTGGTCATCTAGTTATGATGCTTGTTCGCGACCTTGCAAACTTTTTTAAGGGTGCCGCTAAATAAGGTAACCCCTTCGGTGGTAGCCTTGTAAGAGAACAACTTGCGGAAGACCGTCAAGTTGGACTCTATCCGCTCACGGCGGAGGTAGCAGACGAACATGACCATCATAGTGATGGTGTTCGGGTTTAGTTGCGCGGGTACCGTGCCATAGTATTTCAGCATCTGACGGATTTCCGTCCAGAGAGGCAGGCGCAACCCCACTCGAAGTGCAGGATGGGGAAGACGAGTTCGTCTGGGTAGAAAGAATTGATGGCCTCGTGCTCGGCAGGAAGGCGAGTTGTAAAGCCTGGGGGATGAAATTGGCCACGCATTCGGTGAGCTCCTCCGTCGTGGTGTTCCCCTCAAAAAATCAGTGCTCGGCAAAATGCCGAGCACATTTGGCCCTCCCGTCGGAGTCGGGATTCCCCTTGCCCATGCCTGTTGAGATCAAGAACACAAGCGACAGGGAACGCAAGCAAAGAGAAAGTACGGAGGTAATAAAGGCATGACATGGGTTGGTGGGGAGACCTATTTATAGGGGAGGAATTCGGGACCACCTCAGGTCGCCTACCCCAGCTCGCGAACCCCCGCACGCCTACTCCAGCTCGCCTACTCGCCGACTCTACCTCACCTACTGACGAGGACCAACCATTCACTATGGCGAGACGGGGCTGAAGACACGCCGACGGTCATGACTTAAGCATATTAACAATAATAATAATAGAAAGATTGTCCGGGTTATTACAGACAGGGTTCAAATAATATCCAGAGAAGAGAGAAAAGAAAGAGAAATCCCCCAGCGCGCGCGAGCAAGGGAGAAGCAGGGGCGAGTACCGGTAGGCCCATCAAGGGGGCCATCTCTAGATACCCTGGTCTCGTGACCCTGTCGCCCCGGGTTTCCGCGCGCGGAGCTCGTGAAGTCGCCCCAGGTTTCGGTGGATGGTCTGAAGACTCTCATCGATCTCATCAAGGAGCAAGGAAGAAGATGCCTCCTCAAATGTCGGGCTGACTCCCGCAATGTCCGCGAGCCGTGCACACTCCCGCTACAGCTTGAGGTTGTCCCTCCGCACCTCGTGAAGCTCACGCACCAGCTTCTTGAGAACTAGTTGTTCTCGCCTCGACCGTTCAGGGTCCTCCAGCTTAGGATCCAGGAAGGCTTCCAGGGTGCGCGGGGAGGGAAGAGGCGAGTACCGAGTCTGGCCCGCAGACTCGTCGGCCTCAGAGTCCACGGTGAGATCTGCACAAACAGTGTCGGGGTTCAGTAAAAGGGGGTGAGTACCGCCAAGACAGAACAAATTTCGCGAAATCTAAAGGCGTACCATGCACACCCCTATCCTCCAGGCCGACATGAGGAGGGGGATTTCCTATAACCTTGCCGCGGCCATGGCGAGAAACCTCCGGAGAAAGGCGAATAAAGCTGGGGGTGGGGATGATCTCGGTCCCTTCCCCCTCCGGATGTAGAGGCGAGCTGCTATTGGAAGGGACGACGAGTCGATGACCTTGGCTTTTGGAAGTCTAGCCCTGTGGTGCCGAAGCTAGGGAGCGAGGCCCGCAAATGTGCGTTGGACGCCTGATTTCGCAGGCTGCTAGGAGGGCTCTTAGCCCACGGAGCAGGCTTTTCCCTGCTATGCTTCCGACTGGTATGGTCAGTGGGAGGAACGATGGCATCCTTACCCGGGGGATGCGAAGTCGGCTGGGTGGAAGAGCCGGCCCCATTATTCAGGGCTGTCCGAAGCTCATTATAGATGGGCTAAACATCTTTTGAAAGAGGCTTCGCCTTTTTGGCCAAGCTAAACTGGGCAAGGTCGCGAGGTGGGGCACTGAGGTAGGTCAGGCCCGCGACGTGAGCGAAAGTGTCCGCCCAGGACCGCGCCACTCGCTCCAAGACCTCTTTGGGGAGCGGCATCTTGACAAGGTTACAGTAAGGGGAAGGGCAAAGGTCAGCCAAGTATGCAGGCGCATGTATATATAGCCGCCGGTGGACCCCACCGAGAGATTCCCTCAGGCCCTACCACACTCGCCGAATCCTGTGAGGTTGGATGTTTCTTTCTGAGTTTGTTCCAACCTCGTAAAGAGCGGGAATCATGTACAACCCCGTATCCGGCGAGTGCGGCAGCAGGGGGAAGATCTGCCGAGCCCCTCCTAAGCCCTGGGCCAGATATGCCCTGACGCCGAGTTCACTCGACGCCCCAACCCTGGCGCCGAGTTCACTCGACGCCCCAGCCCTGGCGCCGAGTTCAGTCGGCGCTCCAGCCTTGGCGCTGAGATCGCCCGACGCCCCTGTCCCGGTCAGTTCGCCTCGGCACCCAGACAGCTCGCAGGGGTTCGCCGAGCCCAGTTTGACGAACCTTCAGCCAATCGTCGAGCCCACGACGAGTAAGTAGGGCAGGCCGAGTCCATACTCGCCGAGTGCCAAGCTGAGGCGACGAGTGCCAGCTCCATGTTGGAGTAATTTGCCAGAAGGACACGTGTGTGTGGGACCGACCCCGTGGCTTTCCCCATCGCGTTCCTGGTCTAGTTGTTGACCCCGGTGGTCCCCCCTGTGGCGGAATATCCCCGCGGTCTTGTAGTTGGGATTAGTCCCACTTCACTCGCAGTGCTCGCTCCTCCGTGTTTATGTACCCCGCCACCCTTCATCTCAACACCTGGGTTTTGAGATGCCATATGGGTGGGCAGGTTCTCACATGGTATCAGAGGATGGTTGTCTTGCTGTGGGGGTGTGTTAGAGTAATTTGCCAGAAGGACACGTGTGTATGGGACCGACCCCGTGGCTTTCCCCATCGCGTTCCTGGTCTGGGTGTTGACCCCGGTGGGCCCCCCTGTGGCGGAATATCCCCGCGGTCCTGTGGTTAGGATTAGTCCCACATCGCTTGCAGTGCTCGCTCCTCCGTGTTTATGTACCCCGCCACCCTTCATCTCAACACCTGGGTTTTGAGATGCGATATGGGTGGGCGGGTTCTCACACTCCATCAGGCACTCGCCACCCTTGCCAAGTAGAGACCATTGAGGGCAACTCGCCCAATCTGTTGTGAGGTGCTTTTTATCGTTTTTGCCCTCGCTGTCCTGCCCATTGCAAGTTAGAATGCCGGAGTCTCGCTGTTGGCAGACCCGGGTGGGCTGCACATAGCCGTTCAGAACAACAGAGGTTGGCTATTTGCAGGCCGTTTTCATAAATCTATAAATAGGACCCAAGGGGTGCCTCAGAAGGCATGCTTCCTTGTCTCCAGAGTCCCCCCAGCGTTTCCTGAGGTACCTTAGCCCAGCACTTGGTTAAGGAGGTGAAGCGCTCAGTGATCTTCCGGGTGTGTGGTGGGTCCTCCTCGCCGAGCCCTTGGGTCCTTTCCCATCCCAATTCTTTCTTCCAAGATTTCTAGCTCGTAGAGGAGAAGTAGGTGTGCGATCACCCCTTCCCCAAGGGTGAACTCCACAAGAGACCGATTTTCAGTTTCAACAATCGTGTTTCATCCCCTTTATCGGGAGGATTCGAGAAGAAATTCATTGTCAAGCACACTAGTCGAGGTACTCCATTTATCCTGGTGTAATTAAAATGTGTATTAACCTACGCAGGACCATATACTGGCCAGTGATGAAAAGAGACGTCACCAACTTTGTGGCACAATGCCAGACTTATCAAAGGGTCAAGACCGAATTTCGCAACCTAGGAGGCTTGATGCAACCCCTACCGATATCAGAATGGAAATTTGAGGACATCTTTATGGACTTTGACCATGGCTTGTCTCGGTCCCGTGCTAGAAACAACTCCATATAGGTCGTTCTAGATCGACTTATAAATGTGGCTCGGTTCATCCTGAATTGTCGGAGTGATGATGTGGATGTCTTATCCAAGCTTTTCATAGAGCAGGTAGTCTGATTCCATGGAGTATCAAAGTCCATCGTGTCTTGCCGTGATGGGCATTTCATTTCAAAAAGTGTGGAGAAGGGTGCATGTTTACTTGGGAACCAATATTGGCTTTCAGCACTGCTTTCCACCCCTAGATATATAGTCAGGCGGAAAGGACGAATCAAAAAATGGAGGATCTTCTTCGACTATGCTTAGTAAAGCACAGTGAGCCTCGGGAATAGCTGCTAGCACTGGTGGAAATTTACTTATAATAATAGCTTTCAGGATAATTTTTAGATTGCACCGTACGAGGCACTGTATGGAAGACGTTGCCGGACCCCATTATCTTGGGCCCAGGATGAGGACCCTAAAGCCATGGGAGTGACTTATATTGATGACACTAAGGCAGCGATACGACTAATCCAGGTGTTGAAGCCAAAAATGACCGAAGCCGAAATTGGCTTCTGTGGAGTTCGGGGTCCTAAAAGAGGGGTGACCGCACACCTACTACACTCAAATGAACAATCTAGGCTCTAGACTAGGAACGTAAGGGACAGACCCAAGGTCTCAGCGTGGAGGACCCACCGCATACCCGGAAGACTAACGAACTCTTCCCCTCCCAAGCCAAAGGCTGAGCTAAGACACCTTCGGAGGGCGCTCTTGGCCGACCGGAACATCTAAGGAGGGTCTCAAGACCATCTCTCTCCTATCCAGATGTATCTCCTTGGGTCTATACAAAATGCTCCTCATCCGCGCTACTAAAGGCGTAACATCGTCAAGCCATTCTATAACACGCTGCCCAACTGGGCTGCAAACAGCGCGACCCCGCTGCCTTAAAAGGCTATCAATAGGCCAACAGGGGCTTCCCGGCATAAACCTCGGGGCTCCCACGGGACGAGCGGTTCACGAGCACACCGTTCGCCCAAAGCAAAAAGAGTAGATCATACATTCACAGAGCATCACAGATTATAAATTATTACAGGAATATAAATTCCATACTTCGGCACGCAGGCCGGCAATATAAATAAGAGAAGGCCTTCGAGGGCCGGCACGAGCTTGGGCTTAAGCCCGCTATTCCCGCTTGGTACTGCAACACCTGTACGCCAACGTCTCGACAAACGACTGCCAGCTGAACAACAGTCGGCTAACATAAGGTGGACAAATATATTCAGTACACCCCTTTTTCGGGGCTACGGTGCGCATTCCCTACAAATAGATAGTATCCAAATTCCACGGAGTCTTCTCCGGGAACACCAAAACATCACCAATCCGGCTCATGCTTCCGGGCGGGCTTCACACAGAACATCACCAGTTTGGCTCATACGTCCGAATGGGCTTCACACAGCACATCACCAATTCGGCTCATGTGTCTGAATGGGCTTCACATAGCACATCACCAATTCGGCTCGCATGTCCAAATGGGCTTCACACAGCACATCACTAATTCGGCTCGTACGTCCGAATGGGCTTCACACAGCATGCCTAAATCCGTACTCACACTTCCGGATACTAGATGCAATTAATAGTGGGGACGTACACGTCAACCCGTCGGAGAGCTCCCTTCCCCCACCCGTTGGTGGAGAGGGGCTTCCATGCAAATATGTAAAATAAGGGCTTCACCTACCCAAGAAGAAACTTCGTTACCCTTGACGCGTGCTTGGTGGCAGTGCTGGTGGCCGATCTTCTTTTTAGGCCGAGATTTGCTCGAGGCGGCGATGGCGGCGGTCGGGCTCCCTTCTAGGCCGAGCCTTGCTCGAGGCGACGTGTGAGAGGAAAACCGAGAGAGAGAGAGAGACGGCTGTGCGTGCTGCTCCATACCGGCGGCGGCGAAGAGGATGGAGAGTGAGTTCGGGCCTTGCTTTGCCCTAGGTGGTGGCGGGAAGCGGGGGCGAGAGAAACTCGGCCCCACTGGAGGCGGCCTGAACGGGAAGAGGGGGCCGAGAGGAGCTCGGCCCCATTGGAGGTGGCCTGGAAGAGGGGGCCGAGAGGAGCTCGGCCCCGCTGGAGGCGGCGACCATGGCCGAGAGAGAGGGAAGTGGAGCGGATGGCGGCGTCGGGCTCCAGCCGGTCGGCGATGGAGAGGAGGAGGAGCGGAGGCGCGCACTACTCTTGGCGGTCGACGAGAGAAAGAGGCGGTGAGGGAGTGCTGGCTCCAGCCGGTCGACTAGAGAGAGGAAGAGGGCTGTGGTCGGGCGGCGCTCCAGGCTGGTCGACGAGAGAGGAGGAGGAGCGGAGGCAAAGCTGAGGCGTCGGGCTGGGCTGCTCCAGGCGGCCGATCTGGGGGGAGAAGCCATTAGGTCTTTTTTCCTTTTTGCTTCCTCTCTGCCCGATGGCTGCCGCTCCTCTTTCTTTCTTCCCCATTTTCATTTCTTTTTTTGTGTCCTTTCACTGCTGCCCCCCTGCTCCCCCATAACTCCTTTTTTTCTTTTTTCTTGTTTCTTTTGTCTTTTTTTCCTGCTGTGCCCGTACCCCCCCCCCCACCTGCTATCTTCCTTTTTTTGTTTTCTCTTTCATATATTATACATAATATATATTATATAATATATACCTATTATATTACATATATATATATTATATGTATACGCATATTAAGAAGCACTTGTCCGTAAAACCTCTGCGCGCTCGCACGAGCTCCCGCGCGTCTTCGAGCGGGGTTGTGCCACATTGCCGCTCATAGCGTGCACCAAGTCTGCCACTTGGGGAGGATCCCGCTCGGCCGGATATGGGGTTGTACACAATCCCCGCTCTTTTCGAGGTTTGTACAAGCTCGTAAAGAAAAGTCAAATCCCAAATATCCGGCTAGCGGGAGCCGACCCAAAAGAAAAATTTTGAGAAAACCCAAAAATTGCATTCAAAACACTAAACTTTCCGTGCCCATTTTGATCATTCTGAACCACTCGATACTTGTAGCGCTCCCTGCTACCGAACTGCCCTTATACCCTTACTTACAATAAGTATACCTGGGGCCGAGCCCGGCTCGGGGTGTCGCAGAAGCGGCTAAACTGAAGCATCTCAAAAGCCAACCTTTCCCCCACAGGCGAGCCTTCGGACCTGCCAGCTTGATGGGAGCCTGTGCAGCGGGTCTACCTGGGGTCGAGCTTGACTCGGGGTGTAGTAGAAGCGGCTAAACCAAAACATCTCAAAAGCCAACCTTTCCCCCATAGGCGAGCCTTCGGACCTGCCAACTTGATGGGAGCCTGCGCAGCGGGTCTACCTGGGGCCGAGCCCGGCTCGGGGTGTCGTAGAAGCGGCTAAATCAAAACATCTCAAAAGCCAACCTTTCCCCCACAGGCGAGCCTTCGGACCTGCTAGCTTGATGGGAGCCAGCACAGCGGGTCTACCTAGGGCCGAGCCCGGCTCAGGGTGTCGTAGAAGCGGCTAAACCAAAACATCTCAAAAGCCAACCTTTCCCCCACAGGCGAGCCTTCAGACCTGCCAGCTTGATGGGAGCCTGCGCAGCGGGTCTACCTGGGGCCGAGCCCGGCTCGGGGTGTCGTAGAAGCGGCTAAACCAAAACATCTCAAAAGCCAACCTTTCCCCTACAGGCGAGCCTTCGGACCTGCGAGCTTGATGGGAGCCTGCGCAGCGGGTCTACCTGGGGCCGAGCCCGGCTCGAGGTGTCGTAGAAGCGGCTAAACTAAAACATCTCAAAAGCCAACCTTTCCCCCACAGGCGAGCCTTCGGACCTGCCAGCTTGATGGGAGCCTGCGCAGCAGGTCTACCTGGGGCCGAGCCCGGCTCGGAGTGTTTGTTGGGTCCGGCGTTCCTTCACTTAACCCGTGGCGCTCTGCTACTTATATAAAAAAATTAAGTAGCGCCCTCTCCAACAGTCCGGGCTTTTGGTGCAGTTGGGTATGCGCTTGATCCTTCAATTGGTATCAGAGGGAGGTTACGGGTTCAAGACCGGGGGGGCGCTATTAAATCCTGATTTTTCCCTTCTACCTGTGTGGGTCCGGTGGGTCAGGCAACCGTGGACATGTGGTAACCCCACCTCTGAGTCGTGTGGGCCATGTGGTAACCCCACCTCTGAGCCGACGGGTTGTGCTGGACGCCGGGGGGGGGATTGTTGGGTCCGGCATTCCTTCACTTAACCCGTGGCGCTCTGCTACTTATAAAAAAAATTAAGTAGCGCCCTCTCCAACATTCCGGGCTTTTGGTGCAGTTGGGTATGCGCTTGATCCTTCAGTGTCGTAGAAGCGGCTAAATCAAAACATCTCAAAAGCCAACCTTTCCCCCACAGGCGAGCCTTCGGACCTGCCAGCTTGATGGGAGCCTGCACAGCGGGTCTACCTGGGGCCGAGCCCGGCTCGGGGTGTCGTAGAAGCGGCTAAATCAAAACATCTCAAAAGCCAACCTTTCCCCCACAGGCGAGCCTTCGGACCTGCCAGCTTGATAGGAGCCTGCGCAGTGGGTCTACCTGGGGCCGAGCCGCGCTCGGGGTAGTGCAGAACCAAGAACCAGACCTCTCCCCCACAGGCGAGCCTTCGGACCTGCCAGCTAGATGGGAGCCTGCGCAGCGGGTCTACCTGGGGCCGAGCCGCGCTCGGGGTATTGCAGAACCAAGAACCAGACCTCTCCCCCACAGGCGAGCCTTCGGACCTGCCAGCTAGATGGGAGCCTGCGCAGCGGGTCTACCTCGGGCCGAGCCGCGCTCGGGGTAGTGCAGAACCAAGAACCAGACCTCTCCCCCACAGGCGAGCCTTCGGACCTGCCAGCTTGATGGGAGCCTGCGCAGCGGGTCTACCTGGGGCCGAGCCCGGCTCGGGGTAGTGCAAAACCAAGAACCAAACCTCTCCCCCAAATACGAGCCTTCGGACCTGCCAGCTAGATGGGAGCCTGCGCAGCGGGTCTACCTGGGGCCGAGCCGCGCTCGGGGTAGTGCAAAACCAAGAACCAGACCTCTTTCCCACAGGCGAGCCTTCGGACATGCCAGCTAGATGGGAGCCTGCGCAGCGGGTCTACCTGGGGGTCTCTTCTCCAAAGCAACTATGAAGCAAGCAAAACCCCTTACACAGGTGAATTAGTAACGGTTTGTGAACGCAATGGTCCTCTTTGGTTTTACTGCTCTTTTTATTCCCACCTCACGCATTTCCTAACCAAGAAATTCTAGCCCGTGAAATATTATTCTAAATGTTACTTTTCAACTCTGAGGGTTTAAACTTTGGTACTTGAGAAACATTTGAGACGAAAAGATAGGATGGTTAGGAGCGACAAAAGAGGAGTGAGAGGGGACTTCTTTCATCACATGACCCTGGCCGTCACTTGGTTCCTCTTCCACAGCCATGACGTTCGCATGAGTTCTTCCATGCTGGTCACTCTCCACGCTCACCGTACCATAACTGTTGAAGCCAAAAATGACCGAAGCCAAAATTGGCTTCTGTGGAGTTTGGGGTCCCAAAAGAGGGGTGACCGCACACCTACTACACTCAAATGAACAATCTAGGCTCTAGACTAGGAACGTAAGGGACATACCCAAGGTCTCAGCGTGGAGGACCCACCGCATACCCGGAAGACTAACAAACTCTTCCCCTCCTAAGCCAAAGGCTGAGCTAAGACACCTTCGGAGGGCGCTCTTGGCCGACCGGAACATCTAAGGAGGGTCTCAAGACCATCTCTCTCCTATCCAGATGTATCTCCTTGGGTCTATACAAAATGCTCCTCATCTGCGCTACTAAAGGCGTAACATCGTCAAGCCATTCTACAACAAGCTGCCCAACTGAGCTGCAAACAGCGCGACTCTGCTGCCTTAAAAGGCTATCAATAGGCCAACAGGGGCTTCCGGCATAAACCTCGGGGCTCCCACGGGACGAGCGGTTCACGAGCACACCGCTCGCCCAAAGCAAAAAGAGTAGATCATACATTCACAGAGCATCACAGATTATAAATTATTACAGGAATATAAATTCCATACTTCGGCACGCAGGCCGGCAATATAAATAAGAGAAGGCCTTCGAGGGCCGGCACGAGCTTGGGCTTAAGCCCGCTATTCCCGCTTGGTACTGCAACACCTGTACGCCAACATCTCGACGAACGACTGCCAGCTGAACAACAGTCGGCTAACATAAGCTGGACAAATATATTCAGTACACCCCTTTTTCGGGGCTACGGTGCGCATTCCCTACAAATAGATAGTATCCAAATTCCACGGAGTCTTCTCCGGGAACACCAGAACATCACCAATCCGGCTCATGCGTCCGGACGGGCTTCACACAGAACATCACCAATTTGGCTCATACGTCCGAATGGGCTTCACACAGCACATCACCAATTCGGCTCATGCGTCCGAATGGGCTTCACACAGCACATCACCAATTCGGCTCGCATGTCCGAATGGGCTTCACACAGCACATCACCAATTCGGCTCGTACGTCCGAATGGGCTTCACACAGCATGCCTAAATCCGTACTCACACTTTCGGATACTATATGCAATTAATAGTGGGGACGTACACGTCAACCCGTCGGAGAGCTCCCTTCCCCCACCCGTTGGTGGAGAGGGGCTTCCATGCAAATATGTAAAATAAGGGCTTCCATGCAAATATGTAAAATAAGGGCTTCACCTGCCCAAGAAGAAACTTCGTTACCCTTGACGCGTGCTTGGTGGCAGTGCTGGTGGCCGATCTTCTTTTTAGGCCGAGATTTGCTCGAGGCGGCGATGGCGGCGGTCGGGCTCCCTTCTAGGCCGAGCCTTGCTCGAGGCGACGTGTGAGAGGAAAACCGAGAGAGAGAGAGAGAGACGGCTGTGCGTGCTGCTCCATACCGGCGGCGGCGAAGAGGATGGAGAGCGAGTTCGGGCCTTGCTTTGCCCTAGGTGGTGGCGGGAAGCGGGGGCGAGAGAAACTCGGCCCCACTGGAGGCGGCCTGAACGGGAAGAGGGGGCCGAGAGGAGCTCGGCCCCGTTGGAGGTGGCCTGGAAGAGGGGGCCGAGAGGAGCTCGGCCCCGCTGGAGGCAGTGACCATGGCCGAGAGAGAGGGAAGTGGAGCGGAGGGCGGCATCGGGCTCCAGCCGGTCGGCGATGGAGAGGAGGAGGAGCGGAGGCGCGCGCTGCTCTTGGCGGTCGACGAGAGAAAGAGGCGGTGAGGGAGTGCTGGCTCCAGCAGGTCGACTAGAGAGAGGAAGAGGGCTGTGGTCGGGCGGCGCTCCAGGCTGGTCGACGAGAAAGGAGGAGGAGCAGAGGCGAAGCTGAGGCGTCGGGCTGGGCTGCTCCAGGCAGCCGATCGGGGGGGGAGAAGCCATTAGGGCTTTTTTTCCTTTTTGCTTCCTCTCTGCCCGATGGCTGCCGCTCCTCTTTCTTTCTTCCCCATTTTCATTTCTTTTTTTGTGTCCTTTCACTACTGCCCCCTTGCTCCCCCATAACTCCTTTTTTCTTTTTTCTTGTTTCTTTTGTCTTTTTTTCCTGCTGTGCCCGTACCCCCCCCCCCCACCTGTTATCTTCCTTTTTTTGTTTTCTCTTTCATATATTATACATAATATATATTATATAATATATACCTATTATATTACATATATATATATTATATTATATGTATACACATATTAAGAAGCACTTGTCCGTAAAACCTCTGCGCGCTCGCACGAGCTCCCGCGCGTCTTCGAGCGGGGTTGTGCCACATTGCCGCTCATAGCGTGCACCAAGTCTGCCATTTGGGGAGGATCCCGCTCGGCCGGATATGGGGTTGTACACCAGGATCGTATGCGATAAGTGTAGAGCTGATAGGCTAAATATTATGATGCACGACACCGACTGCTGGAGTTTAGTGTAAGCAAAATGGTATTTTTGAAAATCAAGCCAAGGTATAGTATCTCCTGGTTGAAGAAGTAGAAAAATCTGGATCACCGCTATTTGGGCCCCTATCAGGTGATAGAGCGTGTTAGCCAATTGCGTATCGATTAGCCCTGCCCCTAGAGTTGGGAAATCTTCATGATATGTTTCATGTCTCTTCCTTGAGGCGAGTCCTCCGACATCCAGAACAACATCTTCCTATATCGTCAATACAACTATAGTCAGATAGATCCGTCCAGCTTGAACCGGTCAAAATAGTAGATTATAAAGTAAAGAATCTGCGCAACAAGAACCATTCTGATGGTCAAGATATTGTGGTCGAATTGCGGACGAGGTAAGTATACATGGGGACCTGAAGCACTCGTCCAAGAAAAGCACTCAGAGCTCTTTCCCTAAGTATGTTACTTTTCCCCCTACTTTAAGCAAATTTTTGGAGACGAAAATCCTTTTATTTTTATTGGATTGTAACATCCTGAATTTTATTGGGCTGTAACATCCTGAATTTTATTGGGCCACCGGAACCCTAATGGGCCCAATAAAAGTGACCCGAACTCCTACCCAAAGCCTGAAAGAGCTGGGAGATGACCCTATTTTGGGGATTTCGAGCTAATGAGCTCTGATTCGAGTTATGTTTGTTGCTTTTGATTCGTATAACCGGTACGAGTGCAACCAAACTCGTTTCATTGCAAACTGAGGTCATATGGAGAATATGGACGTTTTGAGTATTGTTGCGTGCTACGACCCGCAATATTTGGACGCCTTTTTACTCTCTTTCTCGATGGCATAGGACACGGCGAGTTGGACTCGGTAGGGGTGGGTCGCTTCTGGCTACTGGGTGGTCTGGTGGCCTACTACTCCCTCCTGCACGCCGCCACAACTGCCCTCTCTCCGGCGAGTGGGTCGGGGGGTAGCCCCGAATCCGCAAAGGGCAGATGCTCCGGGATCAGTTTCTCACCTGCATGGAATGAACTTAGCCTCATCAGGAAAAGAACAACTTGTTGGCGAATTCAAAATAAAGCGGGGGAGGGGGGAGACGTACATTCACTAGTAAGAACTGGCAGGAGGGAGTCGAGGCCCATTCGTAGGAAGGCGACCTCAAAATCCTTGTGAAGGAAAAACTGATGGAGGTTTGAATCGTCCCCGATACATTCGTCTCCCGGCATGTCTCCTCGCTTTGTTGAACAGGGGAGTAAGGGATATTGCCGAGATCTCCCTTGATGAAGATGAACATGGTGAACTAGTGATGGTTCTTGTTAGCGGTCTCGTGCACTTTGAATTGCGAGTCGACAAAGAAGGTGACTGTGTCGTTGGTGGCACGATAGATGAAATGCATGTGGAAAACGGTGAGGTTGAACTCGATCTGTTCCTTCTTGAGGAAGCTCGGGAAGGCCACCAACATGGAAATCACGTTGGGGTTAAGCTATGCAGGGACGACCCCAAAGTACTTCAGAACCTATCGAATCTCCAGCCAGAGGGGAAGATGCATCCCCAACCATGAAGTGTGAGATGGAGAAGGCGAGCTCGTCAGGAAGAAAGGTGTTGATCGCCTCGCCCTTATCCGGCCTGCATGCGGTAAACCCAGGAGAAACAAAGTCCGCTACAAAGGCAAGGTATTCCTGCTCAGAAGGATTCCCATCGAAGAATGGATACTCGACAAACTTGCCCTTGAGTTTTAGAGGTACTTTATGATCACATAAGATCCCCGATGCATCTCTCCACTTAAACCAACCAGCTTGGATTCTATGTGTCACATCTTTATCAATATCTCCGTCTTTTTGAACTATCAATCCGAGATATTTAAAACACTCACCCTCACGCGTCTCATCAACCAAAACGATATCATCCACAAACAATAAACACCAAGGTATTGCTTGTTGGATATGTCTGTTGAGCTCATTTAAGATAAGGAAAAAGAGATAAAGGCTTAAAGCTAAACCTTGACGTAAGCCAACAATGATAGGGAATTCCTGTGTAAATCCTCCAGATGTCCTCACCCTTATCACTGAATTTGTATAAATATCTTTGATCATGTCAATATATGATACATTTACAACTTTCTTTTCTAAGACTCTCCATAAGATTTTTCTTGGAACTCTATCATAAACCTTCTCAAGATCAATAAACAACATATGCAAATCTTGTTTTCTTTCTCGATAGTTGTCAATGTGTCTCCTTAAGAGATGTATAGCTTCCATGGTCGATCTCCCTGGCATGAATCCAAATTGATTCTCTGAGATATTAGTCTCCCATCTTACTCTTCCTTTTATTACTGGTTCTCATAGTTTCATGGTATGACTCATCAATTTAATTCGTCTATAGTTAACATAATTTTTATATCTCCTATAATTTTATGCAAAAATACCAAGATACTTTCTCTCCATTAGTCTCACATCCTCTTTGACTTCAATATCTTATTAAAAAAACATTTAAGCCACAAGATTCCTTTATTTCTTAGACATTTTCATACTTCGATGGGTATATCGCCTGACCCAATCTCATTTTCATTTTTCATCTTATTTAAGCATCATTTTTCTTTGCCACTCACAGCTCACATTGATTACACACCTACCACTACGATTGACAATTAGATCCACACACAACGATCAACCTGCAACCAATAAATCAAAATTTTTAAGAAGCAGATCAAAAGGCGTTGAGGTGTCACGCTATGTGAAGCTCGACTTCCCTCATTTTGATGGTTAGGAGGACCCTTTGGCATGGTTCACTAGGTGTGAGCAACTTTTGCCAATCAGTGCACTCCGTAGGAGGAATGGATCAGTTTGGCTTCTTTCCACCTCTTTAGATCAAGCCAACTATGGTATGTGCAACTCAAGCGGGAAAGATCCAACATGAACTTGAGTTATTTAAAACAATATTACAACTTGCATTTTGGACCGCCTATTTGCAGTAACCACTTGGGCAAACTTGTGTCGCTTAAGAAAATGGGGTCTCTAATGAATACTTTGAGACGTTTCAAAACTTGTTGGTTGACGCCGACACAACCTCTATTCTCCAAAGCAACAAGTACACATCTTCATAACAGGCTTACAAGAGTGCTTTTGACTCAATATGAAGTTTGAGGTCCCCTCTGACCATGGCAGAACTACGAGCTCCACACACATTTATGAAAATCCCCTCCTGATGGGTAAGTAGTACAACAATTGAAAAGCTGGCAACGGTAGTCACTTAGGTAACATATCCTTCGTCCACAGGGGCAAACAATATCGATTACAACCAAGTCTTCAAACGACTGACAAGAGAAGAGATGGCTAAGTGACTGTATTACAATTTTGACGAGCCATACATGTTTGGTTATGTTAAAATTTGATATAGCGGAAGATGGGAAACCAGGCGCAAGAACACTCAACCTATCCGAGCCCCGCCCCGCATATCCTGGACCATGAGGGATCCTTCCAGCATCTACCAACAGGAGCCATGCTTCCCTCCGCCTTCTTCTCCAACCTCGACCTCCACTTGTGCGCCACAGAAGTATCACCAACGATCTTGGGCACAAGGCCCCAAGCCTCGTCTCCTCTGAGTATAGTCACCTCCTCATCCTTGGCGTCAATCACCTCCTTGACTCTAGTGGTGTCATCACAGCTAGAAGAGCCTTGCTCGATCTGAGAGCCTGTGAAAAAACATGAGACCAAACTCACCGTGTTTCCTCCACAATATCGAGCTGGTGGGTTGATGACCCTATTTGACCTCTGAAGAGTCTGATCACGGCTAACCACCTCTGTTGCTCCTTCTGAACCAGCTCCGTTCCCGGGCAAATCCGGAACAATGCTCTCCTTACTTCCTGAACAAGAAGTCACCGCACTGGAACCAGAAGAACCTGGAGCAACGCTCCCCCTGCTACCTGAACCAGAATCCTCCGCTCTTGAACAAGAATTGCTCGAAACATCGCTCCCCTTGCTACATGAATAAGAAGCACTTGAAGCAACGCTCCCCCTGCTTCCTGAACCAGAAACAACCGTCTTCAAGATAGAAGCACCTGGAGCATCGCTCCCCATGCTTCCTGACCCAGACACCTCTGCCTCGGAGCTAGAACAACCTAGAGCTCCTGATGACCTAGGCAGCTCCATCTAAACCTTAGCAACAGCCTCCTTCAGCCTACCATCTGACCTGCTCACCTCTAGCTCTATATCTGAGCTATCTCAATATGACGTTAGCTCATCAAAGACAAAGTCTCTCAACACGATGAAATTCTTCGTCGCAAGATCCATACACATCCATCTCCTCTTCTGCTCATCATACCCAACAAAGACTAGCTTCATCTTGAGAGCATCCAGAGTATGTACAAAGTAGGTAGATACAAACACCCGATGGTGCTTGATGCTAGGCTTTATCCTGAACATCAGCTTATACAGAGTCTTTGTGTTGATCGTACTTAGAGGCATCTAATTGATGATATGATCCGTGCAGGCCATCCCTTCCGTCCAAAAGGACTTAGAAATGCCTTTGCACTGAATCCAACACTTGCAAGTCTCCGTCAAAAGACGGATCTTCTGATCTGCTACTCCACTTTGTTGCAAAGTATGTCCACAAGAGATCTCCCTATGGATTTCATGCTTCCTGCAAAAGTTAGAGAACGTGGTTGAACCAAACTCACCTCTATTGCTCGTTCTCAACTTCTTGATCCGCAGATCAAGCTGGCCCTCCACAAACTTCTTGAACTCCACAAAAACCCAGAACGCGTTCGAATTCTCCTTCATGAAGTACACCCAAGTATACCTTGAGTAGTCATCAACTAATATCAGCATGTACCTGCTGCCTCCAAGACTGACAGTGACGGTCAATCCCACCAGATCACCATGGACAACCTCCAATGGTGCCTTACACCTGGACTGCGCCTTATCAAACGTAAAGTGATAAGCTTCACCGTGTTGACATCCGTCACAAGCTTTACCGTCGCCAAAGGATGACATCCTAGGAAAGTCTCTCACAAGGCTTCTAACTGCCATTGCTTTCAGCTTGTCCATCCCCACATGCCCCAGTCTTTCATGCCAGATAGCTGCAATATCACTGGCCTTCAACCGATCAGCATCAGAACTTGTTGACGACTCAACCAAGTCCTTCCATTTACTCCCAACATGAGCGACATTCACCGAGTGTAGGACAACCTTACACTCCTTGAGGTGACCAGGCTGCTTGCATCTATAGCACATTGGTCCTTCCTTCCTCTTCCCATCACGCCTAGGAGAAACACTCCTCTCTTGCTGATTATGAAAGTGAGGGTAAGATCTATCTCAACTCTAGAGGGGGGGGGGTGAATAGAGTATTTTAAAATAATTTTTCTCAGTTGAAATAAACAGCACATATAAAATTCAATTTATGATATAGTGTAGAGTGCTAGTAAGAAGTAAAAAACCAAGAAGTAAAGAGCACAGCACACAGCAGACAAATCACACAAACAAACCAGAAGACATAAGGAAATATAGTGGTTCCCCAAAAACCTGGGTACATCCACTCTTCTACCACCCTTGGTAGGAATCCACTCAGGATGAGTTGATCAGGTGTCCTGACACCAATGAGCTTTTGATAAGGTGCTCAAAAACCAAAACTGGATTTTTTGATAAGGTGTCTTGCCACCACTGAGTTTTGACAAGGCTCTCAGAACCAGACAGAACTTTTGAAGGGAGTTCAAGAACCCTTTACAGCAGGAAAAAGAAAAAGGTAAAGAGGTGAGGTTGTCTTCTCTGTTCTCAAATCAAATGAGAGAAGACTAGTGGATCTTTTATTGTCAAGGCTCCCCCTGAGATGTTGAATGAATCAGGAATGGAAGCTTTGCTCTAGGGTGATAGGTCTTCAGATCTTTAGATCTCCAGCAAAGAATTGTTTCAGCAAAGAGGCTGAAAGATGAGGTGTCTGGAGTTCTTTGAGATGAGGCTTTGATCACTTTTCTGTAAGTAAGAGGATGGTTATCTTTCACAGCTTAATTCTTCTTGTTCTTCTGTAATAGTGTGTGTCTCTTGATTCTATCGTGTATTGACTCTGGATTAATTCTCTTGGAGAGTAGTGTTGGAGAAGACGATCTTATTCTCTGAATATAATTCTTCCAAGATAGCCGTTATCAGACATTAAATGCCTTCCATAAATGATTTGTCTTCTAGAGGAAAGTCCAATGAAACATTCCTGAATAATTCCTTGAAACTTGTTCCAGAATAAATGAAAACGGCTGGCAAATCTTCTTGAAATTAAATGCTGAGCAAAAAAACATTTCAAAGACCGGCAGCATTTGAATCCTTAAGAATGTCGATCTCTCAAAATAAACGTCGATCTGAGCTCCACGATCGTCGACCAGAGCTCAGAGAAGGAATAGATCATTCTGACAGAAAACGTCGATCTGAGCTCGAAGATCGTCGACCTGAGCTCAGAGATATTGAAGATAAGCAGTAGACAGAAAACTTCGATCTGAGATCGACTATCTAAGTTCTTGGTCTGGCAGAAATAGTCGATCTGATTAAGACAGAGATCGTTGACCTAGACTTCAACAGAAAACGTCGACCTGAAGCAAACAGAGATCGTCGACCTAAACTTTCCCAGAAATAGTCGACCCAAGCACAGTCAGAGATCGTCGACCAAAGCTCGACGATCATCGGACTGAAGCTCGACGATAGTCGACCGAAGCCAGCAACAAGCAGAAGGCTGAGGACATAAGTAGTCGACCTAAGGTCGACGATCGTTGACCTGAGCTCGACGATAGTTGACCGTCGTTCGACTATTTTTATCTCTTTACTTAGCTTGAAATCCTGAGATTGAATGGTCCTTGGGGGCAGCTTCAAACCTAAGTTCTAAGCCCTAGACTCATTCTAATGTTGACCTTTACACTATACAACTAGGTCAACCTGGTTTCCTAAGAGAAACATAGTGATCCTTGCCCAAATTAGTAATAGGGTATTCCAACAATCTCCCCCTATTTGGGTTAGGATTACTATTTACAGACAAAAATAGGAAATAAATAAGCATACATCAACACAAAATCTAAATCAATACTGCAGAGGAGATATATAGCAGCAATGCAGATCACAGATAAAAAGACAGCAAATATCCAAGGGAGAATGATGTTCAGCTTACACAGTTCACTTCTTTTCAGTTCCCTTTTTAAACAAAATTTCTGTGTTGGGATTTAGGGCTTCTTTCTTGGATCTTCTATCATCTTCTGCACCTAAGAAAGTTTGAGATTTGGGCCTTGGAACAACAGCCTCAGGGTGCAGCTTCATATAGTCTTCTGGATTAAAGAATTTCCTTGATGCATATCTCTCTAGTTCTTTCTTTCTCTGCTCTGATAAAGTAGTTATGTTGGAAGTATCCTTGCCTTGTTCTCTGGCCTTTTTCATTTGATCAAGGGCAGCCAATTCTTTCATTCTAGCTGTCCAGGACACAGGGTTGTTCTCAGGATCCTCAAATGGAACAGGAGGTTCATATCTGTTGATGGTTTCAGAATCAGTAGGAGGAGTCCTGGAGACAACATCATCTTTTAGCTTATAGGGAAAAGGACCTGAAGTAGAATCAGTATGGCCTTGTCCTTCCCTTTGATGAAATCTATGCCCTCTCTGGCTTCCTCTATTTTGATCTCTTCTGGATTGATATCCTCTTTGATGTTGTCCCTTTTGATAGGATCTCTGATAGGACTGGAAAGAACTGTGTCTGGAAACTGGAGCTTGAGGGGATGAGCCTGAACAAGAATCTGGAGGAGGAGGAGGAGGAGGCTGATACTGAGAAGATCCTTTTTCATACTTGTCTAGCTTCCTCTTCTTCTTCATAGCCTTTAATTGGTTCTTGGAGTATTGCATCCAAGGCTCAGATAAGGGGCAGTCATGCAAAATATAGTAGGGAATATCATTGGAGTCTCTTGCTTTAGCTGGAGGAACTGACATCATTGCTTTGCTTCTAGATTTCCTTTTCTTGGCAATAGTGCTAGCAGAATCATCAGAATCTGTCCTGTACTGATCACTCTCAGAACTCTGAGGTTGATCATACAGATCATCAATTCTTCTGATATACTCTTCTTGAGCTTTAAGCTTTGCAGAAACAGCAGGAGCAGGAGGAGAGGGAGCAGCAGTAGAGCAAACAGAATCAGCAGCAGAAGTATCAATAAGCATATCAGAATCAACAGCAATATCAGCAGAAATATCTACAACAGCAGTAGCAACATCATCAACAAGAGGCACAATGGCCTTAGTAGCAGCATCAAAGATGGACATAACAACATCCACAGCCTTCCAAGAATTTATATATGCTTCAATTTGGCTGGGATTACAGACAGAGATAGGCACAATGGCCTTAGACAGATCTTCAGTATGAGGAACTGGCAGGAATCTGAAGTATCCAGCATTAAACTTGGAGAGCAGGCTCTGGAGGTTCATTGCAAAAACTACTTCATATGGCATCTCCCCCTGCCTTGGTTCAGAGATAAGTGAATCAAGGCACCCAGAAGATGAAGTTGCCTGAGAGGGAATGAAAGATGATAGCTTGGAAGACAGCTCCTTGACATGGGTCAGGAGTGGAGCCAGAGTGGTCTCCAGTAATGAGGTTAGCTTTGGAGCTAACAGCTCATATAACCTGTCAGCCAGGGCTGATAGATCTACATGCTCAAGAGGGGCTTGAGCAGAGGTAGGAGAGAAGGTTGTTGGAAGGATGTTGGCTGGAGCTGGTGGCATGGGGAAAGAGGAGATAGGAGGTGAGGGAATGGATGGTTCTGATATAGGAAAGGAGGAGATAGAATGAGGTGAGGTGGAGATAGAAGGGGTAAGAGAAGGATTGAAGATAGGTTGAGAGAAAATGTCTTCCATCATTTGTTAGAATGAGGAGGTAGAGGGAGGCTCAGGAGGAGAGGAAGGATGAGAATCATCCATAAAGGATTCATCTAAAAGAGAATATGATGGAGTGGAAAAGGATGGGTAAGAAAAGAGAGGAAGGAATACCTCAGAGGTAGATGCTGGAGGGGATGAAACTGGTGAAGAAATGGTAATTGGGGAAGATATGGCTATGGTAGAGATTGGAGGTGAGGATGAAATGGCTGGGGTAGAGACAGCTGGAGGAGGAGGAGGAGCAGGCAACCCTTCTGCTGGTGCAGAGACCAGAGGTGGAGTGACTAAGACAGTCCTTGTGCCTGAAGCAGGAGTCGATGCAGCAGCTCTGGAGGGATTGATGATCTGCCTGTCCCATTTGCCAAAAAGGGCACAGGAGAGCCTCTTGGATGCATTAATGAACATCCCAGAAGAGGTTAGCAACTCAGGGCATCTGAAATGCAGATAGACCCCTAGAATTCTCCCAAAGCTGACAGCAGTCTTATTCAGCTTTTTCTTAATCAGATTGAAGAAAATTGATCCCCAGTTCAGATGTTTCTTATCCAGCAGAGCTCCCATCAGACAAAACTGATATCTTGAAATTGTATCATGGGCAGAGTGCTTGGCCAGCAGCACTTTCCCAACTACATCAGCCAAAAACTGAAATTCCAATGACATATTCTTCTTCAGCAGTTTATTAGGATTCACAGCATTGTGACCCATTCGATCAAGCATGGAATCATATTCTTCTCTAGATAATTCAATAGAGTCTTCTCCAGTACTGAGATGAAACACTTCAGTTAAGAGAGCCGGGGATAGTTGTACCTGGGTCCCTTTTATGAAGCCGATGACAGAATTCTCATTCTCATCTGTCGCAGAATAGCACCATTCTTTTATTTCATCTGAAGCAATTTTCATTCTGGTAGTCATTATTTCCAACAGCTGCTGATCTCTGAACAAACTGAGAATATCCTTGAAGCGTTGATCGCTTCCATCAAACGAGCTTATATCGATATCAAAACCGGTGTCAAATTTCATTTTCGAAAGGGCGGCAGCAGTTGAAGCCATCTGTACCTGCAAAGATTGAACGAACACGACCAAGTGTAGAAGGTTTTGGAGGGAAAGAGAATTTGTAGAGAGTATGAAGGCGTAAACGACGAGCGGCGGCCGAAAAATGATTTTATATTAGGGTTCGACGCGAAAAAGGAAAATCGTAGTGCTCAGTTCGACAGTACGTCGATCTCAGCTCGACGATTTGGGCTATAGAGGGAATTTGAAGAGACGCCAATAGCGTCGAACTCCGTTCGACGTTATTGAGAGCGTCGAGCTCCGCTCGACGACCAAGGAGCAGACAGAAGGAAAGCCTAGATCTAACGGCGGCGCTGAACTCAGATCGACGCCTCAAGAACCGTCGATCTCCGGTCGACGATTTATGGGAAAACGTTGATCTCCGTTCGACGTTTTCTGGGAAAACGTCGAGCGCAGTTCAGAGACAGAACTTATTCTACAGACACAAAAAGAATTGATTTTTAAGCCTAGTCTTGGTCTGTTTTATCTTTTCAAAATCTTGTAATTTAATTTAGGCTTCCTCCATCTAACATGCCTAACTGATTTAGGAAGAAACTGTGTTTCTTTTCATCCAAAGGTTTGGTAAAAATATCTCCCCTTTGCAAATCAGTAGGAATATATTGAAGTTCAATTTTATTTTTCTCTACATTATCTCTTAGAAAGTGATGCCTAATTTCTATGTGTTTTGTCCTACTATAGAGGACTGGATTTTGTGCTATAGAGATAACACTAGTATTATCACAGAAAATTTTAGACTTCTCTAAGTTGTAGCCATAGTCTAAGAGCTGATTCTGTATCCACAATATTTGTGAACAGCAACTGCCTGCAGCCATATACTCAGCTTCAGCAGTTGAGGTTGACACAGATGTTTGCTTCTTACAAAACCAGGAGACAAGTCTGTCACCAAGGAACTGACATGTTCCACTGGTGCTTTTCCTATCTATTCTGCATCCAGCATAATCAGCATCTGAAAATCCAGTTAAATCAAATGCTGAATCTTTTGGATACCAGAGACCTAGATTTGGACAACTTTTTACATACCTAAGAATCCTTTTAACTAGAGTTAGGTGTGACTCTCTAGGGCTAACTTGGAATCTAGCACATATGCATGTAGCAAACATTATATCTGGCCTACTGGCTGTAAGGTACAATAGAGAGCCAATCATTGCTCTATATGTTGTCTGATCAACTGGTTTCCCATGTTCATCAGCATCCAATACATCATTAGTAGGCATGGGTGTTTTCATACAAGATGCCTCAGACATACCAAATCTCTTAACCAATTCTTTAGCATACTTGGTTTGAGAAATAAATATGCCTTCAGCATGTTGCTAGACTTGCAATCCTAAGAAGAAGGACAGCTCACCCATGCTACTCATTTCAAATTTAGAATGTATAAGCTTGGAAAATTTTTTGCACAAGTTTGAATCAGTAGAACCAAAAATAATGTCATCTACATAAATTTGCACCAGTAGGGTATGAGACTTATGGGTTCTAATAAACAGAGTTTGGTCTACTCTCCCCCTAACAAAATCATTTTACAGAAGAAAGCATGCTAGGGTCTCATACCATGCTCTAGGAGCTTGCTTGAGATCATATAATGCTTTATGCAGTTTGAAAACATAATCAGGGTGAGTTAGAGAGATAAAACCTGGAGGTTGTCTAACATAGACTTCCTCTTTGATGTCCCCATTGAGAAATGCACTCTTTACATCCATCTGGTATACTTTGAAACTTTTGTGGGCAGCATAAGCTAGGAATATTCTGATGGCCTCTAACCTTGCAACTGGTGCAAATGTCTGATCATAGTCTATTCCTTCTTGTTGAGAGTACCCTTGAGCAACTAGCCTTGCCTTGTTTCTGACTATGACTCCTTGATCATCCAGCTTATTTCTGAAGACCCACTTTGTTCCAACAATGGGATGATCTTTTGGCTTAGGCACTAGTTCCCAAACCTTGTTCCTTTCAAATTGATGCAGCTCCTCTTGCATTGCAATGATCCAGTGTGGATCTTGCTCTGCATCTTGAATGGATTGAGGCTCAATTTGAGATAGGAAGTAAGTGTGCATCAGGTTCTGGTTGACCTGATTTCTGGTTTGCACACAAGCTGAGATCTCTCCAATTACTTGGGTGATTGGATGATCTCTTGTTGTTACTAAATCAACAGGGAGTGTTGATTGTTCACCAGCCTGTGTTGTTGTCTCCTCTAGTGGAACAACAACTGACTCTTCAGGATGATTTTCTTCAAGATGTTGCACTTCTTCATCATCACTGCTTTCATTCTTTTGCTGAATAGGTTGAGAGGTTGTGTCCTCTTCTTTAACCTGTAATCTGTCCATACCTTCTGATATGGATTATACCTACAAGGGTTCTTTGGTAGAAGTAGACTTCTCCTTATAATACATGTTAGTCTCATCAAAAGTAATGTGAACAGATTCTTCAATTTTACAAGATGATTTATTATATACCCTATAGGCCTTGCTGATCATGGAGTATCCCAGAAACACTCCTTCATCAGCTTTAGCTTGGAATTTAGCTAGATATTTCTTGTCATTATTATGAATATAACAAATACAGCCAAAAATTTTAAAATAATTTACCTTAGGTTTCTTCCCTTTGAGCAATTCATAGGGAGTCTTTCCCTTTAGTTTATGTATCAGGCTTCTATTTAATACATAGTTGGAGGTGTTCACTGCCTCAGCCCAAAAGGATTGAGGTAGGTGAGCATCTTTCAACAATGTAGTAGCAGATTCAATTAGGGTTCTATTTTTCCTTTCAGCTACCCCATTTTGTTGAGGAGTTCTAGGAGCTGAGAAAGTATGCCTGATCCCTTCACTTTGACAGAACTCTTGCATAAGAAGAGAATCAAACTCTGTCCCATGATCACTTCTGATCAGGGCAATGTGAGTGTTGAACTCAATCTGTATGCATTTGAGAAACTCTGTCAAACATTTAAAGTTATCAGACTTCTTCCTCAGAAAGAATACCCATGTGAATATTGAGAAGTCATCTACAACTACTAAAGTATAGGACTTCCCTCCTAGGCTTTGTACTGGTATGGGTCCAAAAAGGTCCATGTGCAACAGGTACAGAATCCTAGGTGAATCACTCTTATTAATTGATTTAAAACTACTTTTAGTTTGCTTGCCTAATTGACAAGCCTTGCAAAGTCCTTCCTTCTTGTAGGGACCAGAAGGTAGTCCTCTAACAAGGTTGTCTTTGGATAGCCTAGCAATGGTTCTAAGGTTAATATGCCCTAGTCTCTTATGCCATAAAATATTAGGTTTTGAAATGGAATTGAATAAACAGATATCTACTTTAGAAGAAAGAAAATCTACTAAGTAAATGTTACCTGTCCTTTTACCTGTTAACACAGTTGTGTTATTTTCTGACTTGATCTTACACAGGGATTTGTTGAAGGTCACCTTGTATCCTTCATCACATAGTTGACTGATACTTATCAGATTGTGCTTCAGCCCTTCCACATATGCCACCTTCTTAAAAGTGACTGAGCCTATCTGAGCAGCACCATATCCTTTGGTTTGACCAAAATTTGAATCACCAAAAATCACCTTGGGTCCAAGTTTGGTTATGAAGGATGATAGGTTCTCCTTGTTCCCTGTCATGTGCTTTGAGCACCCACTATCCAGATACCATTGTTGGTTAGATACTGGATAGGTCTTCACCTGCACATAAACAGCTTATTTGTTTTTGACCCAGTTAACCTTGGGCCTAGGTTGATATCCCTTAAATTCTGAAACAAAAGACATCCCAGGTTGATCCTTATAACCTTCAAGATGGTATCTCCTAGGAGGTACTATCCATTCAGTATAGGGGTTAAAGCCTTGGGATGTGGGACCTCTAGGATTGAATCTAGATGTGCCATTGAAGGAATGTTCACAGACCTGATCTCTGTTCGACCATCGTCGAGCTGAGGTCGACGATCTTGGGTCAGATCGTCGATCTCTGTTCAAAGATCGATTATGGCGAAGTTCAGAGTTTGGATATCGTCGATCTGAGGTCGATGATCTGTGGTTAGATTGTCGAGCTCTATTCAACGATCGTCGAGCTCTGCTCGACGCAATCTGTTGAACTGGATTTTTCTCTGACAGATCTGCATTCTTCCTAGCTACCTCTATTACTCCCTTTCCTTTGTCAAAGACAAATTTGATTGGAGTTGTTAATATTATAGGTTGGCTGGATGAGGCACCCAAGCCCAGTGTACTGTTGAATCTAGAGTTCACTGTGCTTGTTATGTCCATCAGTCTGTTACTTCTCCCATTTAGGGATTCTTCAAACTTTTTGGCCTTTGATAGTTCACTTTTCAGTGAAGCTATCTCCTCCCTACAACATTCTAACTCCTCAGAGAGTTTGAGGTTCTTTGAGTTTAAGACACTATGCTCAGATAATTGATTCCTGAGAGAGATTATCTCCTTCTCAGATTTTAATAAATCTAGGCACGGTGTCTTAAATTCATCTTTGAAGTCCTCAGAATTAAAATCAAAAGAGTTGATTACCTGATCTTCATCTGGTTGAGTTTCTGAATCTGATTCTGATTCTTCATCAGAGTTTTGCTGTGAGGCATTGATAGTCATCATGCAGAATTCTTTCTCATCAGCATCATCTTCATCATCACTGGAGCTAGATGAAGTTTCAAAATCTTCTTCTGTCTCACTCCATGTCTCAGCAACAAAGCCCTTCCTTGTATGTTTGTTCTTGCTGGAGGAGGCTTTGTCTGAGCTGTTCTTCTTGTAATCCTTTTCTTTTCTTCTTTGTCTTCTTTCCTTCTTGTCCTTATTCTTGTTTTCTGGACAGTCAGGCACAATGTGGCCTGGTTTCCTGCAACCAAAGCATATAATTTCTTTATTGTTATTTGATTTATCATACCTTGGTTTATCATGACCCTTGTATGGTCTCTTTCTGAAGTCTTTTCTGGCCATCTTGTAGAATCTTTTGGCCAGTAGACTTATGAGCTCATCATTTCCTGTAGCTTTATATTCAGGCTCCTCTTCTGCAGCTTTGAAGGCTATGGTCTTTTCTTTCCTTGTGGCTGGAGAAGTAGCCTTTTGTTCTTCTTCTCTATTTTTAATGAGCAGCTCATAGGATTTGAGCTTGCCCAGGAGAGCTTCAGTGGTAATCTCATTTAGACTTCTGGCATCCTTGATTGGCCAGATTCTTGAATCCCAAGTACTGGGGAAGCACATTAGGATCTTGTCATTAAGCTCAGTCAATGAAATTTCTTTATCCAAGGTCCTTAGCTCATTGACAATCAGACTCAATCTGTTGTACATATCTGCTACTGACTCAGTCTCTCCTTTCTTGAAATTCTCATATTAGGTTATAAGGTGAGATCTCCTGTCTTTCCTTTCATCAGCAGATCCTGAGACAATTTCAGAGAGCTTGTCCCAAATTCCTTTGACTGAGTTGCAGTCTGCCACTTTCTGAAATATCTCATCAGACATTGTCTGAGCTAAGATGTTCATGGCCTTTGCATCTGCAGTTTTCCATTTCTTTATGTCTGCATCTGTTCCGTAGGGAGGTGGAATAGCATTTGTGCTTGAGCTTTCTGGTGGACTTGGACAAACTGTTAAGACAGAATTGAAAATAACTTCATCAATAGAGTTCATGTATAATCTAATCCTTGCCTTCCAGAGTGCAAACTTGGAAAGGTTGCACACTGGTGGTCTGGTGCTTGCATAATCTTTGTTCTGTGCCATGTCTTTAAATAAATAGATAGATGTATAGAAAATAATCCTCTTAAGAGATTGATCTTATCAAGGATCTTTTGGTTCAGGTGTTAGCCTGTATGAGCAACCAACCTAGTGATGGTTTAGTTGTTGTATAACCAACCTCCCTCTGATACCAATTGAAAGTGAGGGTAAGATCTATCTCAACTCTAGAGGGGGGGGTGAATAGAGTATTTTAAAATAATTTTTCTCAGTTGAAATAAACAACACATATAAAATTCAATTTATGATATAGTGTAGAGTGCTAGTAAGAAGTTAAAAACCAAGAAGTAAAGAGCATAGCACACAGCAGACAAATCACACAAACAAACCAGAAGACACAAGGAAATATAGTGGTTCCCCAAAAACCTGGGTACATCCACTCTTCTACCACCCTTGGTAGGAATCCACTCAGGATGAGTTGATCAGGTGTCCTGACACCAATGAGCTTTTGATAAGGTGCTCAAAAACCAAAACTGGATTTTTTGATAAGGTGTCTTGCCACCACTGAGTTTTGACAAGGCTCTCAGAACCAGACAGAACTTTTGAAGGGAGTTCAAGAACCCTTTACAGCAGGAAAAAGAAAAAGGTAAAGAGGTGAGGTTGTCTTCTCTATTCTCAAATCAAATGAGAGAAGACTAGTGGATCTTTTGTTGTCAAGGCTCCCCCTGAGATGTTGAATGAATCAGGAATGGAAGCTTTGCTCTAGGGTGATAGGTCTTCAAATCTTTAGATCTCCAGCAAAGAATTGTTTCAGCAAAGAGGCTGAAAGATGAGGTGTCTGGAGTTCTTTGAGATGAGGCTTTGATCACTTTTCTGTAAGCAAGAGGATGGTTATCTTTCACAGCTTAATTCTTCTTGTTCTTCTGTAACAGTGTGTGTCTCTTGATTCTATCGTGTATTGACTCTGGATTAATTCTCTTGGAGAGTAGTGTTGGAGAAGACGATCTTATTCTCTGAATATAATTCTTCTAAGATAGCCGTTATCAGACATTAAATGCCTTCCATAAATGATTTGTCTTCTAGAGGAAAGTCCAATGAAACATTCCTGAATAATTTCTTGAAACTTGTTCCAGAATAAATGAAAACGGCTGGCAAATCTTCTTGAAATGAAATGCTGAGCAAAAAAACATTTCAAAGACCGGCAGCATTTGAATCCTTAAGAACGTCGATCTCTCAAAATAAACGTCGATCTGAGCTCCACGATCGTCGACCAGAGATCAGAGAAGGAATAGATCATTCTGACAGAAAACGTCGATCTGAGCTCGAAGATCGTCGACCTGAGCTCAGAGATATTGAAGATAAGCAGTAGACAGAAAACTTCGATCTGAGATCGACTATCTAAGTTCTTGGTCTGGCAGAAATAGTCGATCTGATTAAGACAGAGATCGTTGACCTAGACTTCAACAGAAATTTTGACCTGAAGCAAACAGAGATCGTCGACCTAAACTTTCACAGAAATAGTCGACCCAAGCACAGCCAGAGATCGTCGACCAAAGCTCGATGATCGTCGGACTGAAGCTCGACGATAGTCGACCGAAGCCAGCAACAAGCAGAAGGCTGAGGACATAAGTAGTCGACCTAAGCTCGACGATCGTTGACCTGAGCTCGATGATAGTCGACCGTCGTTCGACTATTTTTATCTCTTTACTTAGCTTGAAATCCTGAGCTTGAATGGTCCTTGGGGGCAGCTTCAAACCTAAGTTCTAAGCCCTAGACTCATTCTAATGTTGACCTTTACACTATACAACTAGGTCAACCTGGTTTCCTAAGAGAAACATAGTGATCCTTGCCCAAATTAGTAATAGGGTGTTCCAACAGATTATAAGTATAGGGACCAACCTCCGTAACCAACTTCACCTCCTTGTTGAACAACCCATCAAGGGAAGTCCAAATCTCCGCAGCTGACCGACATCCGCCAATGTGGTCTAAGAGTTCCGATGAGATGACCTGCTTGAGGATAGACTTCGCTCTCGCGTTTGTCTCCTTCCAAGCTCTCATCACTTCAGCATTGCCAGCAGTAATCTCTTGCCTTTCATTTCCGCAAACCACCTCCTCAAAGTCCTCGCCAAGAAGATAGCATTTTATACATGACTTCCACTTTGCAAGGTTAGTCCATGTAAGAAGCTCCATTAAAAGATCCCTTGCAAAGACACCTTCCATTGCACTTAACCCTGGTTCACTTAGACTCACAGAAGCATTGAAGCAAACTACAGGTTGATCCACTGCAAAAGCATCTGTTCACTCTGATACCATGTTAAAATTTTATATAGCGGAAGACGGAAAACCAGGCGCAAGAACACTCAACCTATCCGAGCCCAAATAAACCAGATGCACACCAGAAGAGCAAGAATCTTATACTAAACAATCTTTACAAGGCGAGACATACATGACGAGACATGATTTCGCCAAAATACTCAAAGGGAAAGCAAAAACAATACAAGGCAAAACTAGTGGGGCGGACTGCCTCAGAGACCGCCGAGTCCGCTGAGACTGCCAAGCCGCTACTGCACCACTGATCTACGGAGTCCGCGAAGTCTGCCTAGTCTCCAGACCGCAATTAAGCCGCGCGGACTGCCCGTTATTCTAATGCTGAACTCTAATCGCCGATCTGCAAGCTGCCTAATCGCGAGGTCGCCTAGCCACCAGACCGCGCGAGCTGCTGCCGAACTGAATAGACCGCCATAAGCGGATAGCTTATTGAACCGGAAAACTAGTTGCAGAAGAGAGACCACCTAGCAGCGACCTTGTGTTAACTGCTGGTTGTTGTCCGCAGAGTCCGCACTCTCCCTGACCGTTGTTAGAACCAAGTCCTGGATTTCCAGCGCTATCCGCACAACCTGCACAGCACAACCCGGTCAATCTTCTCAAACCGCGCGGATACAAAAATCCAGTCTGCAGCAACTATCCGCGAGTTCACTTACTGTTCATTCACTTATCTTTGATTTGACAAGGGGTCCTATTTATAGGCACGATGAGGAGTGTGGTCACCGCCCTAGCCGACTGGATAACCACCCCATCTTGTGGCAAGAAACAAGTGTATCTGCAGGCCGCGGATACACATTCATTTTGCCACGACCTGGCAGAATAGCCAGCTCTCCAAGTAACAACACCAAGGCCGAACAACAAACTCTATCCTCCTTGTCGCTAAAGGCTAAGCTAGGACAATAACACCAGCGGACTCTACAGTAGCACCTGTCCGCCTATCAGCGGACATCGCTCCAGTCCGCACGTCCTGCGGACTCCCCTCCAGTCTATGTAACCCCGAGCCCACAACCAAGGCACCGTCAATTATCGGACTCGACGGGCAAGGAGAATAGTCCGCATGCCCAGGCGGACACAGCTCCAGTCTGCATACACCAAGCTCACAATCAAACCACAAGGCAACTGTTGCTGAGCTTAGAGGACTGAGAAGCAGTCTGCGCTGCAACCGCGCGATCTCGCCAGACTGAGCCAAACATGGACTTGGTTCAGAACCAACCAAGTCCACACAACTGGCTGCAAGGGCCAGTCCACGCTTACAGGCGGACACTAGATCCAGTCCGTCAATCCCGGCGAACTCCAGCACCTGTCCGCACTAACTGGTAATTCCTGCGGCTTCCGCTTGCCGTACCATCATAGCTAGACCAAGGCATCTGCCATGCCGGTCTGCCGAGCTTCAACCCAGTTTTATCCATCTTGCGAACTACACGGCCTCCGCTTGCCGCTCCACTAGAGCTAGACCAAGGCTTCTGCCAAGCCGGTCTGCCGAGCTCCAGTCTAGTCCTCACCTTGTCGGACTCCGCGGATAGAGACGTTATCCATCCGGTTACCTTTTGGGATCCAACTGCTTGCTGAGCATAAGCCGGCCTGGCTAGCCGCCGTCTCTGTCCGCATAGTCCGCGCGAACAGACATTCTAGGCCACCAAAGAACAAGTCGTCTGCAACAGCTCTGCCAACCTGGCTAATCGCCAGTCCTGTCCGCATAATCCGCGCGAACAGGTTGTCCAGGTCGCTTAATCACCCACTTTCACTTCACCATTTTCAACAGGTTACAAATGCAACCGTTTTTTATAAGAAGGACGACGATCTACCGGGGAACAATGATCCATGAGACTTGGATATTTTCAGTCTTGGAGGGTGAGGATGTTGTAATGGCTACTTGGAAGGTGGAACTGCGTCTACGTACGCTCTACGCTACCATCCTTCAATCTTCAAGACAAGCTTAATCAACACAAGAGAGGTGATGGTATTGGATCAGAAGAGGGGGGCGTACTACCATGGAAAGGAAACGCCCTAAGTCTTAGACAAGTGTATATTCATGTTATAGAAAATACTTTTTAATGTTTCGCCTTCTCGCATTCTACTCACCAATAATGTATCCCAAGAATGGGGGAGTTTTGCAATTGTTAGAACATTTTGCCAAACTAAGTGAGTAGAGGCATAGTGAATAAAAAGTAAGAACTAGTATTTCCTTTATTTTCTTATCACTCTCTCCCCCTCTCACCCCTAATCGATACTCACCTCAAGGGCATCAAGTGGTAGAGTTCGGCTCCCTCATTGTACTGCGTTGGTTAAGCCCGGCTCCTTGCCATAAGCATTCCTTCCTTGCCTCCCTCTTTCATGAGGAACCCTATAGGTTCAAGAAGGGACAAAAGGATCTTCTCCAAGACTTCTCCCTTCCAGACAACGCCCACGTTCACATCGGCAAGCCATAACAAAGAATCAAACCCACTATTTTAAATATCCTCTGACATGTATGATATGTTGTTTTTGAAGAGAAAATGACATTATTTCCTAAAAAAAAGAAATTGTCCTTTTGTAAATTTATTGACCGACATATACGATTTTTTCCGATATATCAACCGATAACTCCATCACTAAATCTCTTTATCATCACATAATATATTTGTAAGCTCTCCTAAAATCTTTACAATAATATTCTTAATGGAATTAAAAATCTTAAACCATATCAGATCTGACTCCACTTAAGAACTTTGATTTGTTTCACTTAACAATTGATCGTAAATGTTAAACATTTCTCACATAATTCCACATAATCCTAGGGCAATTACATCTTCAATATTTTCTTTATGGTTTTAAAATATACCTTCATTAATCACCTTATCCCAACTATTTTAGCCTTAGGTCATCGTAATAAATAAAAAAACTTTAAGAAAATTACTCCGTTGGTTGGTGGAGCTTCCCAAAAGATTACCTATCTCAAGATAATAATTTGTTATTCTTATAAAAAAGCTAAACATTTAGTCCACTTGATGTAGCTTCCCAGGTGGTTACCCAATGTGTGATCCAACATGAGAAGGCTTAACATTGAAGTTGCTAACGTAACTCCAAACAGTATACTAAAAGGAGCTGCAAGGTATACTAGTGAACTAGTTCTGATTCACTCTAAGTGTTTACGAGAGATGCAGCAAACAAATTAAAAAACTATGACGGAATTAGGATTTTAATTCAACTTGAGCACCAAGTAATAAAAATCAAAATATCACATTCTGATTAACGTTCTCATAAGTCAGTAGTGTGAGTCATCAATAAAAAAAAGATGATTGTTAATCGCAAACCCGCTATTTGTTAGTGGCACCCCAAAATCTCATAATTTTTCGCGTCTTTTCGAAATACGTCATGTACATGCAATTTTAGGAAAAATGCTCAACACGAAAGTTGTAGATCTCGTCGAGATCTACAACTTTTGTGTTGAGCACTTTTCCTAAAATTACATGTACAAGGCGTACTTTGGAAATATGCTCAGATTTTACGCCTTTCAGTAATACGTCTTGTACATGCAATTTCAGGAAAAGTGTTCAACACGAAAGTTGTAGATCACGTCGTGATCTACAACTTTCGTGTTGAACACTTTTCCTGAAATTGCATGTACAAGACGTATTTTGAAAAGACGCAAAAAAGTTAGAAGATTTTGGGGTGCGACTAGCCAATAACGAATTGCGGTTAACAATCACCTAAAAAAAAGAGATGCACACATAGCCAAAAGAGAGAACAATAATATTTTAACATGAAAAGTGAAATTTAAGGGACTAGACACGGTGATGAAAATCTACTATGTTTTTTTGGCAGAGGCCCCAACTTTCATCAGTTGAGCATCCTTGTATGATCAAACGTCTTCCGCAACTTGAGCACTTTGTTCAGTTGGAAAGTCTTTTTGATACAATCCAGATTCTCGAGTTTGATTGTAAATTAATAAATTTGAGCCCTCTTCAAAATATGGAGCGCAAGCAAGACGTTTTCCAAAAATATTAGGTGGCAATCAACCTTAGTTTCACAAACATGTCTATGAGCCTGACGATCGAACATAATTAACAACTATGAAGTAATTCTTCCAAAAGCCTTTCCCAAAAGAAAAAAAGTAACACAGGAATTTAAAAATTAACGATAAAGAGGTTCTAGCTAGATTAATTAAGGGCAAGCATGATCTGAATTTTAACACCATCGGAGCATCGAATCAAATCCAGTTGCAAGAGTGTTGAAGGAAAGTGGCACGGTATGGGGAGGAAATCAAGACTTGATGAAGGAATCACTTTGATGGCTGACAGAGGGATTCGACCCGAACAGTTACAGTGTCATTCAATTCGACGCTGGCAGGACGGAACACTGGAGGCACGCCGGAGTGCTCATCAGAGTTCCGGGTGGTTGGCGGCAGTGGCGTTAGCAGCAACGACGAGGTCCGACGAGGAGATAGTTTTGGCTGGGTGCGGCATTAGAACGTCAGGATTGAGCTGGCTCTCGAAGAAAATAGAGAAAACACTGTTTCTTCGATAACGCCAAGTTGCCTTTCTCTGAAATGAAAGAGGTCTTTTTATATAAGGATTTTCTCTTTTTTTTGGGGATTTAATACAGAATCACAAAATGGGGGGCTAAATAAATAATAAAATATTCTTTATTTACGAGTCGAGTTCGAGCTCATCTAGTGTTGTTTATGAGCTCGCGAGCTTTTTATTTATACATTTTAAAAATAAATAAATAAATAAAAAAGAAAGTAAAGCTCATGAGCTAAAAATCTCGCGAGCAACTCGAACTCGATAAGTTGGCATTGAGCTCGAGCTCGAGCTGGGATAAATGAGCTCGTCGAGCTCGAGCTCGAGCCCGAAATGAAAAGATCGAGCTCGAGCTTGGAAATTTTGCCGAGCTCGACTCATTTGCACCCCTAGATATGGGACAAGCAAGGTGGATTTTGGGGAATAAAAAGGATTATTTTTAAGATTCTGTCCTTTTGTTTTATCTTCTAAAATAATTCTAAAAATGGGTGGACAATTAATATTTACTTAATCTCAATTTGATATTAACTAATAAAAAAATCCCTTTTAATGCAAATTTATTTGGTTGAGCTTGCCTTAATTAACATGTTACCTAATTTGACGGATTTTTTATTCAAAGACTTGTTGGGCGATCACATCAATAAGCCGACACAACGAGCGCCCGCGATATGCGCAATGCGAAGTAAACAATACGAATGTGATAAATAAAATAGACGCGTGCTACACAAAGAAATGCGGGAAATAACGGTAAAATAAAGATGTGCAAAGATGGGGTTGCACCAATTCTCCCTGGGTTGAAAGACCTCGACCTCATTGAGACTGTAATGTAGCCTGCGACAAAGAGTGTAATGTAGCATGTAACGTAACCTGGACCTAATTGAGAGTGTAATGTAGGCTGCCGATCTAAAAATGTTCTGCTACTACCATGCTCTGGATTGCAGTAGGCAATAAGGTAAAGAAAGGAGCCTTCGCTGTAGCTCATAACCTGTAGGTAAACTCTCTTTCCTAAAAAATATAGGAAACCAATTTCCTTCCGAAAGATATAATTTTCAGTGATAAAATCAACCATGGAATTATAGTTTTTTGAAAATGCTAGCAAACTGTTGGTTGTAATTTTATGCATAATATTTAAATGATCAGTAAAAAACAGAGTATCAAAGTGACTGGTACCACAAAGTGGGGGGAAGTGTGGATCAAAGAAGTAAGGTAGGAGGCAAGTAGGTCCGACCTGTAGAATCATTAAATCATGTTGCATCAAACGCTCTCCTGACAGACACCTATAAACGTTTACGTGACCAAGATAAAATACACCAACATATCACCCAATAGAATCTATCTAACGCTATAAAATTTAGAATTTATCCCAAATTTCTCATTTAAATTTTTCAGAGAAATTCTTTAAAGTGCGTGTCTCTACGATGCGTGAATTTTTTTGGAATCTTTAGTAACCTCCTAGCATGAATCTTCCTAAACAGCTAGATAATGCGACGATAAATTTAAGTGTGCAGGCCTAGATTAAGAGGATAGTGAAGTGGACCAAGAGAGTGGTCACCAAATACAAATTCACTACAACGTGATGACTCTAGTGTGAGTTACAAGTGATCATCAAACAAAATACTTACGGGCTCAGAGATAGGCAACCGTAGTAGACTAGGTGACTCGAGAAATACTGAGATCGAATATGTGTCATCTAAGGTGAGTGACACGTCCTAGCAAATCCTTCTTCCTGGAGCAAGGGCTCGGGAAGAAACTCAGTGACTACAAGTTGTGATTCAGTGGGGCCATGTGGAAGCATGATTTCAGTCGAGATGATAGGATGAGCACGAAGGAGCTCTCTTTTTTGAAGCTAGCGCTCACGAAGAATCTCCACAACTAAAAAAGTGATGTGGTGGAGATGGGTGGGGCAAAGGTGCTTATGAGGGTGATAGGGAATGGGGCATCTATGACCATACAAGTGGGGTACAATAGTTGTATAACCCGTAATTCATCGAGATCAGAAGTACTCAAGCAGATGGCTATTCGCAGACCATTGGGCGAGCTTGGGCGAGCTGTGGCGAGAAGAGACGAGTAGTGGCGAGCAGAGGCAAGCTTGAGCAAGCTGTGGCGAGCTTGGGCGAGCTGTGGCGAGCTTGAGCGAGCTATGGCGAGCAGAGACGAGCTTGGGCGAGCTATGGCGAGCAGAGGCGAGCTTGGGCGAGCAGTGACGAGCTGGGCGAGCTGTGGCGAGCAGAAGTGAGCTTGGGCGAGCTGTGGCGAGCAGAGACGAGCTTGGGCGAGCTGTGGCGAGCAGAGGCGAGCTTGGGCGAGCAGTGGCGAGCAGAGGCGAGTTTGGGCGAGTATCTCACGAGTATGGGCGAGTAGCCCTAGATACTCGTTCGCAAAGGCTGGATACTCGCCTACCAGCCCCCCTAGGATTTCTCTATAAATAGACCCCTGAGGGTACTGAAAAAGGGACTTTTTGGAAGAGGCGAGGTCCCCCCAAGTAGATACTCGTCAAGTCCATGCCGGCCTAGTACCTCGCCCAGCCTTTTGGTTGCGGAGGGGAAGCTTCTTCTAAGCTTTCGGGTACGTGGTGTGTTGGTACCCTAGTTTGATTTGAGTTTAGTCTTGCCTTTTTAGTCCCTTGACCCAAGAAATATCTATGGTCATTGGTTAGTGGTCTAGCTGTAGAGTCCTCGCTTTTCCAGATGAAGAATTTGGTTAAGTAGGTTTTTCGTTCGACTATAGTCGAACGCCGCTCGACTATCGTCGACTAACTGTTCGACGATCGTCTATCAGTTGTTCGACTTTCAGTCTGCGTTGATAGTTCGACTATCTGTTGATAGGTCGACTATCTGTTGATAGGTCGACTATCTGTTCCGCTTTGATAGGTCGACTATCTGTTGATAGGTCGACTATCTGTCGTCTTTGATAGTTCGACTATCTGTCCTGATAGTTCGACTATCTGATAGCTCGACTATCTGTTGATAGATCGACTATCTGTTTTGTTTTGATAGGTCGACTATCTGTTGATAGGTCGACTATCTGTTTTCTGTGATAGGTCGACTATCTGTTTGATAGGTCGACTATCTGTTTGTGTTTGATAGTTCGACTATCTGTCCGGATAGATCGACTATCTGATAGTTCGACTATCTGTTCTGATAGGTCGACTATCTGCCGAGGTAGTTCGACTATCTTCTTTGATAGGTCGACTATCTGGATCGTTCGACTATCTGCCCGATAGTTCGACGATCTCCGTGCGTCGGTCGACGATCTCCGAGGGTCGTTCGACGTTTTCTGTCTGCCTTTTTATTTTGTATTTATTTATTCTATTTAATAAATTAATACATTATCTGGCATTTTATTTCAGTTGTTTTATGATAATATTTCCAGGCAATATATGCTCCATCTCTTTTGCCTGAGTAAAATCTTTTCAGATAAAGTCGTTTGTCTTATTAGCTGTCATTGTATTTTACTTTATCTGCTGTCAGTCCTTTATAGCCGTTAGACTGAAAAGTCTTCCTTTTGCTATAAAGAGTTTGTTTCTGATGTGATTTTATTTAGTATCTTTATTATCAGATTGCTGCCTGCAGTTTCTTTGAAAAAGGTTTATCCCTTTTATGGAATATTTTGCTGCAGAGTTTGTTTGTCCTTGTGATATTTGCAGCCCAGGTTTCAAGTTTCAGAAGAAGACAAACAGTTCAAATTGAAAAGAGCCGTTGCTTGTTGCTGTTATAAAAGGAATCCTTTGGTGAAGGATTTCAGCTAGCTAACCAGTTATTTCATTTAAGCATTCAAGCCTTCATCAAGACCAAGTTTTCTGCTCTCAGCAATTTCCATTCATCTGAGAAGTGTTAAGCTCTTCTGCTCTTCTTCAACCTGAGTTCTCCTGTTCAAGGAAGTTCTGACTCAGAGTTCTTTTGAAGAAGAAGAAGAAGAAGACAACTGCTTGAAGATTTCTAATTTTATTATTTATTATCTTTTTGTAGTCTTTCCTTCAGATCTTTCTGAAGAGTTTTCTGCACTGAAGCAAGACTTCACCTGGACATTCTTTGAGCCAGGGGGAGCCTTGATTCCTTTGAGCTGTCTAGCTCAGTACAAGTTTTTGTGCTTCTCTAATCTTTTGTAAAATAGAGAAGACATCTTAACCTTCTTTCCCCCTCCTGTACAGGGTTATTACTCCCTTCAAAAGTATCCCTTGGTGGCAGGGCACCTGATCAAAAACTTGTGTTCGGTTTTTAGACACCTGATCAAAAGTCTAAAGGGTTTCTAGATCTACCTGAAACAGATCTTGTGGTGGCAGGGCACCTGATCAAAAACCTGTAGTTGATTCCTACCGTGTGGGTAGAAGAGTGGACGTACCCAAGTTGTTTGGGGAACCACTATAAATTCCTTGTGTCGTCTGGCTTGCTTAATTTATTTCTTACATTGTGGCTGTGATTAGATATAACTAGGTTTGCTAGTTGCTGATTAGAATTTCCAAGCCTTAACTGTAATTACAGTTAGCTTGAGTTTGTGCACAACACTTTTGTTAGGCTTTAGGGTTATCTCCTTATCTATAAGCTTTTCATTCCGCATTTCACTCCAAGGGAGTTGGGCAGACTATTAAGTTTTGTCTAGTGCAAAATTTGATAACTCTATTTACCCCCCCTCTAGAGTAGTATCTATCCCTTCACTTTCAATTGGTATCAGAGCCAGGTTGACTGACTGAATAGGCTAACACCTAAGTCACAAGATCCTGATAGATACCAAAAGTTTATAGATATTCAATATCACTATCATGGCCCAGTCCAAGGATTATTCTAGCACCAGACCTCCAGCATGCAACTTAGCTAAGTTTGGCATCTGGAAGGCAAGGATAAAATTATATATGAATTCTATTGATGAAAGCATCTTTGCTTCTATTTTGTCAGGACTCCAAAGAGCACCTGCTGCTGCTTCTTCCTCATCATCTGATATGAGTGCAGTGCTTCCTCTAGACTACAATGATGAGTACAAGAAGGCAAAGATAGCAGATGTCAAGGCGATGAAAATTCTGGCTCAGATAATGTCTGATGAGGTATTTCAGAAGGTTGCTGACTGCTCCTCAGCAAAAGCTATGTGGGATACACTGAATTAGATTGTAGCTGGTTCAGCTGATGAAAGGAAGGACAGAAGGTCCAACCTTATCTCACAGTATGAGAACTTCAAGAAAACTGATGCTGAATCAGTTGAAGCCATGTACACCAGGCTCAGCTCAATCATCAATGAGCTGAGGACCCTTGACAAGGACATATCATTGACAGAGGTCAATGATAAGATTCTTATGTGCTTCCCTAGCACATGGGATCTGAGGATCTGGCCCATCAAGGAAGCCAGAAGTACAAATGAGATTTCAACTGAAGCCCTTCTCGGCAAGCTCAAGTCATTTGAGCAAGTGCTGAAGACAAGGGAAGCAGAAGCTGAAGCAAAGACCCCTACTCCAACAAGAAAAGAGCAATCTCTAGCTCTTAAGGCTGCTGATGCTTCTGAAGGCAGCCAATCCAATGAGGAACTAATGGCATTATTTGCCAAGAGGTTTCTCAAGATGGGGAGAAAGGAATTCAGGAAGAAGTCTTCACGCTATGAAGACAAACCAAGGTATGACCGTTCACCTGCTAAAGAAATTATTTGTTATGGTTGCAGGAAACCTGGACACATCTTACCAGAGTGACCAGAGGAGAAAAACAAAGATAAGAGGAAAGAAAAGGAACAGCACAGGAAGCACTCCAAGCCATCCTCCTACAAGAACAAGAAGAAGGAGAGAGGTTTCGTTGCTGAAACCTGGAGTGATTCTGATGAAGAATCTTCCTCCTCTAGCTCTAGTGAGGATGAGGAAGAGAAGAAGGCAAAGGAAGTTTGCCTGATGGCAATAGATGCATGCAGCAATCATTCAGCTGCAGAGAGTTCAGATTCAGAGGAAAAATGCCAACAGAAGATGAGGTACTATCTTCTTATGACTTCACTTCTGAAGAATTTAAATTAGATTTAAATCCTTATGCTTAGACTTAATTAGTTCAGAAAAAGAGATTAAAGAACTTAGAATTAAGTTAGCTGACTCAGAATTAATTGCTACAGAAAATATTAAGTTAAAGGAAGATCTCACTACTTGTAGTGAAGAAATTAAATTTTTTAAAATAGAGTTAGCTAAGTCTAAAAGGTTAGAGGAATCTCTAAATGGTAGAAGCCTTAAGTTATTAGAAATAACCAGCATGACTAACACTAGGTCAGGCAATAACAAACTAGGCTTAGGAGCTTCTCCCTGTGAACCCCCAGTTATTCTTAAAAATAATCTTTCAACTCCAGTGAACTTTATCTCAGCTGATGGGATAAAGAACACTGAGCAAGTAAATCAAGTTAATAAAACTTTAAATAAAGCTAAGAGAGAAAAGAGGAAGAAATTTTTTAAAGAATTACAAAGAGCGTCGAACGCCGCTCGACGATCGGAAGCTCCATGGTCGAACGAAGCTCGACGATCTGAGCGCCCATCATCGAACGTCGATCGACGTTTTCAACATGATTTTCAAAATCATCATCAAACCCATAGAAACCTAAATGAAAATAGAAACCCTAGGTTTGTTGACCCATCATCTGCATGGAGAATCCCACCTAGGAGATCTCACCCATTAGGTTATCACCCCCAGCCTGCATTTTCATTTATTTCTAGCTTTTCTTATGTGAAAAACAAGGGACCCAAGGTTACCTGGGTCCACAATGTCTAAATGAATGTCTTGCAGGTGAAGGCCTATCCAATCACTCAAAATAAGTGGTATTTGGATAGTGGATGCTCCAAGCATATGACAGGAACTAAAAATCTTTTGTCAAAATTCAAAGCTAAGCTCGGCCCAAAGGTGATCTTTGGAGATTCAAGCTGTGGTCAGACAGAAGGCTATGGCAGGATAACTATTGGAGCTGTTACTTTCAAGAGAGTTGCATATGTGACAGGACTGAAGCACAATTTGATCTCAGTCACCCAGCTATGTGATGCTGGCTACCAGGTTTCATTTTCTAACTCTTCTTGTAATATTACTTTAAATAATAATGTTGTTTTAGTAGGCATTAGAATAGGTAATATTTATTTAGTAGATTTCAATTCAACTCATTCTGAAATCTGCCTGTTTAATGAAGTAACAATTAATAATAATTCTTTGTGGCATAAGAGGCTTAGTCATGTTAACCTTAAAAATATATCTAGGTTATCTAAGCACAACCTTGTGAGAGGTTTACCTTCTTGCCCCTACAAGAAGGAGAGCCTATGCAAGGCTTGTCAGCTAGGCAAGCAAACCAAAAATTCTTTTAAATCTGTAAATAAAAGTGATTCTCCTAGAATCCTGTACTTATTACATTTGGACCTTTTTGGCCCAATAAATGTACAGAGTTTAGGAGGGAAGTATTACACCTTAGTCATTGTAGATGACTTCTCTAGGTTCAGTTGGGTTTTCTTTTTGAGAACTAAGGCTGATAACTTCAAAGCCCTTACAGACTTTCTATTATGTGTGCAGACTGAGTACTCTACTCATGTGGCCTTGATCAGAAGTGATCATGGTACTGAGTTTGACTCTCTTCTCATGCAAGAATTCTGTGAGAGAGAAGGTATCAAACATAGCTTCTCAGCTCCTAGAACTCCCCAACAAAATGGGGTAGTTGAAAGGAAGAACAGAACACTCATTGGAGCTGCTAGTACATTGTTGGCAGATGCTAATATGCCTCTTTCCTATTGGGCAGAAGCTGTTAGTACAGCCAATTATGTCTTGAATAGAAGTTTGATACACAAGCTTAAGTGTAAAACTCCTTATGAGTTACTTAAAGGAAAGAAACCTAAAATTAATTATTTTAGAATATTTGGTTGTATTGTGTATATTCATAATAATAATAAAGAATACCTTAGAAAGTTTGAAGCAAAAGCTTCAATGGGAATTTTTCTAGGATATTCCCAAGTAAGCAAAGCTTATAGGGTTTATAACAAATCAACCTGTAAAATTGAGGAATCTGTGCATGTATCTTTTGATGAGTCTTAGATGTTTTACAAGGAGAAGGAAAGTTCTCCTTCCCCCAGTTCATTGCAGGTACCTGATGCTACTCAAGAGATTCTTCAACTATCAACTCTTCATATCACTGAATCAGACAGTGATGAAGACATTGCTGAAGTTGTTGTTGTTCCACTAATAGTAGATCAAATTCCTCCTGAGGAATTAATCCCAACTATTGCTGAAGATCACATCCCACCTGCTGATGTTGTCACACTTAGAGATCACCCGACATCTCAAGTGATTGGAGACATATCAGCTGGTGTGCAAACAAGACATCAATTAAGACAGGATGTGATGCACGCTTGTTTCCTCTCACAGGTTGAGCCCCTCACCTTTAAAGATACAGAGCTAGATCCCCACTGGATCATTGCTATGCAAGAGGAACTCAATCAGTTTGAGAGATGTAAAGTTTGGACTTTGGTTCCAAGACCTAAAGGCCAACTGATCATAGACACCAAGTGGGTGTATAGAAACAAGTTGGATGCAAATGGAATTATTATAAGGAATAAAGCTAGGCTTGTAGCTCAGGGCTACAGACAGGAGGAAGGTATAGATTATGACCAAACCTTTGCTCCTGTTGCAAGGCTAGAAGCAATAAGGATCTTCTTGGCCTATGCAGCCTTCATGAAGTTTAAGGTCTTTCAGATGGATGTCAAAAGTGCATTCCTAAATGGTGAGCTTAAGGAAGAGGTGTTTGTTGAACAACCACCAGGGTTTGTTTCTTCAACTCAGCCCTCACATGTGTTCAAGTTGCAGAAAGCTCTATATGGACTAAAACAAGCCCCTAGAGCCTGGTATGAGACTCTAGCTAGTTTCCTTTTAGAGCACAACTTTACTAGGGGAGTAGTTGATAGAACCCATTTCGTCAAGCACCACAAGGACACAATCCTGTTAGTTCAAGTGTATGTGGATGATATTATATTTGGTTCCACTGATCCCAAACTGTGCAAAAAGTTTTCCAACTTGATGCATTCAAAGTTTGAGATGAGTAGTATGGGTGTGCTGTCTTACTTTCTTGGTCTCCAAGTTAAGCAAGATGCTGATGGTATCTTCATCTCCCAATCCAAATATGCCAAGGAATTGGTAAAGAAATTTGGGATGGCTGATGCTTCAGCAATGCCTACACCTATGGCTACTAATGTAGTTATTGATTCTGATGATCACGGCAAGCCAGTTGATCAAAAGAATTATAGGGCCATTGTTGGTTCCCTATTATATTTAACTGCAAGTAGGCCAGATATAATGTTTGCTACATGCCTTTGTGCTAGATTCCAGGTCAACCCCAAGGAATCTCATCTGATTCTTCTCAAGAGAATCCTGAGATACCTGAAGGGATGTCCAAATCTAGGACTTTGGTACCCAGCAGAATCAGAATTTGAGTTAATTGGATACTCTGACTCTGACTATGCTGGTTGTAGAGTTGACAGGAAGAGCACCTCAGGAACTTGCCAGTTCCTGGGAGAGAGATTGGTCTCTTGGTTCTGTAAGAAGCAGCTTCTGTATCAACTTCAACTGCAGAGGCTGAATATATAGCAGCTGCCAGTTGTTCACAGATCCTGTGGATTCAAAACCAGCTTGTGGATTATGGTTACTCACACAAGAACACCAAAATCATGTGTGATAGTACCAGTGCTATCTCAATTGCACAAAATCCAGTGCACCACTCTAGAACGAAGCACATTGAGATTCAGCACCATTTTCTGAGAGATTATGTTGAAAAGAACAAGATTTGTCTTGAGTTCATATCCACTGAGTTTCAGAGAGGTGATATATTCACCAAGCCCTTAGATGAACAGAAGCATCTGTTCTTTTTAGTTCAACTAGGCATGATCAATGGAAGAGACTAAGTGTGACTATATCTGCCAATGTTGAAACTTGCTTGAAGATAGTCGAACGACGTTTGAAGATAGTCGATCGGGTCAAGCCCATCGTCGACCTATGGTTGATGAAGGCTTGTCTGATTGAAGATCGTCGACCGGCGTTCGACCATCGTCGAACAAGTCGAGCTCATCGTCGATCCCTGGATGACGACAGCTTGTTGTTTGAGAAGCCAGAAATAATCGAACGATTGCTCGACTACTCTGCTTCTAGACCGATCGTCGAACGACCGTTCGACCATCGTCTCCAGTATCTTTTAAATAGATCGACTATCTCCGGTCTAATATAAAGCCGATAGTCGACCTAGGTTAAAAGATCTTTTGTTTTATCGTCGACGGAGAGCGTCCTTTCGCATTCCGTCTTCCCGCTTGCTCCTCCTCTTGCGATTTTCTGCCGACTCGTCCTCTCCGTCTCTCTCGCGCCCTCTCCAGCTCCTTCAATGGCGATTTCTCCAGCATTGCTCGCAGTTGTGAAGTTCGACGCAGGATTTAGTGTCGACTTCGATGCCTTCAGCTGTTGTGAAGCAGGGATTGTGGAAATTCTTCAGTTATGCCGAGATCAAGGTCTAGAAAGACTAATGTCTGCAAGGATAAAGTTAAATATTCCCGAAATTAAGGAATGGGCATTTACTTCGTCCTCCACCGACGAATCGATGACCGGCTCTATTGGCGGAGAAGAGGTTATTTTAACTCCCGCCATTCTGACTGATGTTTTTGGTTTGATAAATGGAGAAGAAGATTATGAGCAAGATGCTCAAGAGTTTGGAAGAATGCTTACTGAGCTGGGGCATGCCGAAGGCATTCCCTCCAAGCTGCTCAAGGTCAATTTCCCATTTAAGATTAAATTTCTTGCTGAGATAGTTGGAAAAGTGCTCCTTGGGAAGCACTCTGCTCATGACAACATTACAAGGCAACAATTTGCATTGATGTGTGCAATTGTTAATCAGAAAAGGATTGATTGGGCAGGAGTAATGTTTGATCTGATAAGGAAAAAGAACAGTAAGAAAGAGGTTACCCTAGGCAGGGTTATTGGAATTTTTCTGAAAGAAAAGTATCCCCAGCTGCTGGTTTCAGTTGCTACAACAATTAATGCCAGCAAGAGGATGGACCCGAACTTGTTCTCCAAGTGGAAGAGGACCTTCTTGAAGCCCGCTCTCACAGGGGCTGCTCCAGCGGCATCCGAGAACACAAGGACTGATTCAGTCACTCCTCACCCTCAAGAAGCTGGCTCAGCTCATCCTTCTCTTCCATCATCTTCTTCTGCCTTACCATCAACTTCTACTGAAATAGTTCCATCCTCTTCAGTTCCGTCTACCTCAGTTGAAGTTCCATCAACTTCAGCTGAAGTACGAATTTCTGCTTCTCCTGTTCAAGATACAACCACGGTTGTTATCCCTTCTCCTCCTGCATCTCCTATACCTTCTCATCTGGCTAGGATATCTGCTCCTAGTTTTGATTTGTTAGGATCTGAGAGGACTCCCACACCTCGTCAGTCTCCTGTTCGTTCCCCAGTTCAACAGGAATACATTCATCCTGCTGATCTTCCATCATCTGCAGTTCCCCCACATTCTTTTGAAGTCACCCCAGCATTCATCTCCAGCATTTTGGAGTTGATTACCCCTTCAATCAAAATTATGATTGAAGAGGCAATTGCTCCACTTGCTTCCTCCATTGCTACCTTGACTGCTACCATCAAATCCCTATCTAATTCTGCTGAGCCCTCTTCTTCCAGGGGCCTGGTTTCAGTTCCCACTGAAATCAGGCAGGGGGAGATGTTCTATGAAGATGTCTCAGAGCGTCCAGCCTCCCCTCCAGCAGATCCTCCAGCAGATCCTCTGATAGATATAGTGATGACAGCTCAAGAAGAGACTGCTCAAGCTCAAGAAGAATCAGTTTCAGTGTTATCTGAAAAAGAAATATCTGATGCAGTTATGTTATCTGAATTTGCTGTCAAAGTTTGTTTAGAAGATCTCACCACTCCTTTGGTTGCCCGTTTCCTAGAAGGCATTATTACATCCTATCTAGATGAATCCTGGGAGTTGGTCAAGTCTGAAGGTATGTCACTCATTGAGTTTATAGACTATTCAATTAATCTGTCAGTATGTGAATACCTGGAAGGTATGATTAGTTGTTATTTAGCGGATTTGTGTTCTTGATTCTTCAGATGAAATCCTAGAAGATATAGCTGCTCAGGTTATAGTAGTTGTTTCAGAAGCTGCTCCAGATGTTCCTGATGTTCAAGTAGATCCAGAATTGGATTCCTTCTTAGATGATATAGAAGATGTGTCTGAAAGTCAAGATGAAATCAAAGATGACACCCCTGTACTGAGTTTGGAAGAAGAAAAAGCTAGAGCTGCTTGGCAAACAAGAGTACAATCTATGTTGGAAGAAAAAGAAAAGGATTTACAAGTTGAAAAATCAACTGTTTGGGATGATTCCCCAGGACTTGACCTGGATTCCCTTCTGGCTCAGGATGCCATAGAAGAAGAAAAGGAAAAAAGCTGCTTTAAAGGAAAAGGCTGTTTCTGAAGCCTATGACCTATATGACAATCCTCCATTATCTCACTCTGAAGATGAAGAGGATTCAGATTTATCTGAGAATTCAAAGAAAAAGAAAGCTGCACAGAAGAAAAGAAAAGCTGTTGCTCCTCCTCCTCTCAATCGTGATAATGACACTCCATATTATATTCTGAAAGGAATTGACCCCAAGTCAAAAGAGTTTCAACATTGGATGTGGTTCTCCAAGAACCAGCAAAAAGAGAGAAAGAGATCTAAGAGATATGATACTCCTGCTTCCAGATGGACACCCAGAGGTCCCCCTCCTCCACCTCCCAGTGCAGGAGCCTCTGGCAACCTTTCTGCTAATCCTTCTGCTCCGTCAGCAAAATCTGCTCCTTCTCAGTCTTCTTCAAGGAAAAGCTCTCAAAGTTTTCAAGGTAAATCATATTCTGGCTATCAAAGAACTGATACAGTGAGAGATCAAGTGAAGGAGGTTGTGTATCAAAGACCAACTTTTTCCCCTCCTCCTTCTCCAAAGAAGTTAAGTAGTTTATTTTGTTTAAAAATTCTAGCAAGAACTTTGCTAAGTCTGCTCCCATGTCTTATCTAGTTAATCAAGATAAAGAACCAAATGATACTCCTTCTGAGACTGTTTATGAAAGTCCTGAGCTTGATCCTAACTTTAGGATGGCTCGTTTTCTCGAATTGGTTGGAGCAGCTCAAATCAGGAAAGCAAAAGCTGAAGGAAAGGATACTACTGGATTAACCACAATGTCTACATTCAGAAAGAAGGAGTTCGAAAATTTCCAGGTTAGTCCTGAAGTTTTTGATCCTTCTAAATATATGGAAAAGCACCCAGAAGCAGTTGTTCTAAGGGCTGCAGAACTGAAGATCATTGGCGAGCAAGATTTGAAGCTATCCAAGAAAGAAGCTATTGATCCCTTGCGGAAAATTTATTTTGTTCCTAGCTCTTCTGTCCCTAAGCCAGATTCTGTAGATTCTTAATTTTGATTGACTGCTGTTATATATATCTGACTGTTTGATAATTGCTAGTTAATTGCTATCTATTTCATGTATTGATTATAGTGTTCTATAGCTAGCTCTGTGTTTTAGTTTTTAAGAGACTTAACTCAAATAGGGGGAGATTGTTGGTACCCTAGTTTGATTTGAGTTTAGTCTTGCCTTTTTAGTCCCTTGACCCAAGAAATATCTATGGTCATTGGTTAGTGGTCTAGCTATAGAGTCCTCGCTTTTCCAGATGAAGAATTTGGTTAAGTAGGTTTTTCGTTCGACTATAGTCGAACGCCGCTCGACTATCGTCGACTAACTGTTCGACGATCGTCTATCAGTTGTTTGACTTTCAGTCTGCGTTGATAGTTCGACTATCTGTTGATAGGTCGACTATCTGCTTTCTTCTGATAGCTCGACTATCTGTTGATAGGTCGACTATCTGTTCCGCTTTGATAGGTCGACTATCTGTTGATAGGTCGACTATCTGTCGTCTTTGATAGTTCGACTATCTGTCCTGGTAGTTCGACTATCTGATAGCTCGACTATCTGTTGATAGATCGACAATCTATTTTATTTTGATAGGTCGACTATCTGTTGATAGGTCGACTATCTGTTTTCTGTGATAGGTCGACTATCTGTTTGATAGGTCGACTATCTGTTTGTGTTTGATAGTTCGACTATCTATCCGGATAGATCGACTATCTGATAGTTCGACTATCTGTTCTGATAGGTCGACTATCTGCCGAGGTAGTTCGACTATCTTCTTTGATAGGTCGACTATCTGGATCGTTCGACTATCTGCCCGATAGTTCGACGATCTCCGTGCATCGGTCGACGATCTCCGAGGGTCGTTCGACGTTTTCTGTCTGCCTTTTTATTTTGTATTTATTTATTCTATTTAATAAATTAATACATTATCTGACATTTTATTTCAGTTGTTTTATGATAATATTTTCAGGCAATATATGCTCCATCTCTTTTGCCTGAGTAAAATCTTTTCAGATAAAGTCGTTTGTCTTATTAGCTGTCATTGTATTTTACTTTATCTGCTGTCAGTCCTTTATAGCCGTTAGACTGAAAAGTCTTCTTTTGCTATAAAGAGTTTGTTTCTGATGTGATTTTATTTAGTACCTTTATTATCAGATTGCTGCCTGCAGTTTCTTTGAAAAAGGTTTATCCCTTTTATGGAATATTTTGCTGCAGAGTTTGTTTGTCCTTGTGATATTTGCAGCCCAGGTTTCAAGTTTCAGAAGAAGACAAACAGTTCAAATTGAAAAGAGCCGTTGCTTGTTGCTGTTATAAAAGGAATCCTTTAGTGAAGGATTTCAGCTAGCTAACCAGTTATTTCATTTAAGCATTCAAGCCTTCATCAAGACCAAGTTTTCTGCTCTCAGCAATTTCCATTCATCTGAGAAGTGTTAAGCTCTTCTGCTCTTCTTCAACCTGAGTTCTCCTGTTCAAGGAAGTTCTTACTCAGAGTTCTTTTGAAGAAGAAGAAGAAGAAGACAGCTGCTTGAAGATTTCTAATTTTATTATTTATTATCTTCTTGTAGTCTTTCCTTCAGATCTTTCTGAAGAGTTTTCTGCACTGAAGCAAGACTTCACCTGGACATTCTTTGAGCCAGGGGGAGCCTTGATTCCTTTGAGCTGTCTAGCTCAGTGCAAGTTTTTGTGCTTCTCTAATCTTTTGTAAAATAGAGAAGACATCTTAACCTTCTTTTCCCCTCCTGTACAGGGTTATTACTCCCTTCAAAAGTATCCCTTGGTGGCAGGGCACCTGATCAAAAACTTGTGTTCGGTTTTTAGACACCTGATCAAAAGTCTAAAGGGTTTCTAGATCTACCTGAAGCAGATCTTGTGGTGGCAGGGCACCTGATCAAAAACCTGTAGTGGATTCCTACCGTGTGGGTAGAAGAGTGGACGTACCCAAGTTGTTTGGGGAACCACTATAAATTCCTTGTGTCGTCTGGCTTGCTTAATTTATTTCTTGCATTGTGGCTGTGATTAGATATAACTAGGTTTGCTAGTTGCTGATTAGGATTTCCAAGCCTTAACTGTAATTACAGTTAGCTTGAGTTTGTGCACAACACTTGTGTTAGGCTTTAGGGTTATCTCCTTATCTATAAGCTTTTCATTCCGCATTTCACTCCAAGGGAGTTGGGCAGACTATTAAGTTTTGTCTAGTGCAAAATTTGATAACTCTATTCACCCCCCCTCTAGAGTAGTATCTATCCCTTCACTTTCATGGTGGGACCTCCCCGCTGGAGCAATTGGGGCGTGCTTATAGATAGTTTCCTCTCTCTCATGCTAGCCACTTGATCTGTGATGTCGGACTGTAGAATTAGTAACCTTAGACTGCCTTGATCCTATTTCAGAGGTTAGGAATTTTCCTGGCTTCAACACTTGGTGCAGTGAGCGTGGATAGTAACCGAGGAAGAAATTTTTGCGAGAAAACTTCATGGCTTAAGATGGCGAGCTGGAGACCCAAGACAATAACTCGTGATAACTCGGCAAGGTGGGCGAGTTCTCAGCAAGGTGGGCGAGTTCTCAGCAAGGTGTTTTCCATACATGTTCATACTCTCCCTCCTCCTACTTCATCTCCTTTTTCAATAGTGGTGTTTTCCATACATGTTCATACTTACGGGTGCTTTGGTAAAGCTCGTGAGTACTTTTTGTATGACTGACAAGCAGGGCAAATGACGACGAGTTCCCACCGAGAAAAATGTATGAGGTGCTTTGCGAGCTCCTACTCGATGATCTCCTCCATCAACCTACATCCCATGAGACGTCTTACTCATGACATCTTCAAGCTAGTATTCTACAAGCTTCTACTCGTGATACTTGATGGCGGCGTTGCTGATGCGGCCGTTGATCCCCGACATAGAAAGTTCGTGGATTGGGACGGTCATTGCCGTAAGCTTGAAGATGACAGTCTACCACGACGTTTCTTCGCCAACGCCGTGACGTTCTTCGCCAACGCCGCTACATATTTTGCACGACGTCTGCCGCTGCCATTTTAAATAAAATATATAATTATAAATTAAATAATTATAATTATATATTTTTATTTCATATTTTATTATTATGTCCTTTTTTATTATTTCATTTCAAATATGATGGGTGCTTATAACCATCAAGAGTATCTTTTATTTCATGCATGTTTTATTTTATTCATATTGTATGCATTATATGTTAGATTGTTTTCCTATTTTATGAATGGTGGAGATTGAGTGGTGTAGCCTAAATAAGGCCTATATTGTTTTCCTATTTCATGTATGGTGGAGATTGAGTGGTGTAAGGCTATATAAAGCCATGCTTGTTGTTGATTTGGATAGTGAAGAATGAAAAAGAAAACCTAAGAAATTCAAAGTGAATTTTTCCCCCCTCTTGGCAATTTTCGGCCTCCTCTTTCTTCTCCCCTCTCTTGGCCGCCGGCCACATCTCCTTCACCTCTCTATCTCGGCCTCCTTTCCTCCTCCCTCCTCCTTCTCCAAGATCGTTTCCGGCCACCCTCCTCCTTTTTCCCAAAACCCGAGCAGCCTCCTTCCACAAAACTGCCGGCCACCACATCTCTCCCCTAGCCGCCACCCCCCATCATATTGAGAAAATTATTTTCTCATCACCTTTTCTCTCTCTCCCTATATAATTACTGGACTTTTCAAGGAACTCCCTCTTCTAGGGTTTTGCGAAGGAAGACGGCTTGCGTTTTCATCATCCGGCGCAGAATCGTGGAGTTGCGTGGGAATAGAATCTACCACCGTCGTGTGTGCATCCTCCACCCATCTCGTGGACGGAATTCTCGTGGGATTTTGGGTAACGATTTCCTATACCATCTCTCGTGTGATTCTTTCTAAACTATTGTGAGTTTTGGTGGAAACAGAAGGCTAGTATTTGGTCCTGATTTATATTGAATATTGTGCTTAATTAAAATCTAAATTTTCAAGCCTAAATCATCCGAATATTCTCATGAAAATTGGAACGGGTAAGCAACCCTCGTATTAATTAATTTTTGGGGATTATTTTGGACTTAGTTTTTGATAGTTTTACTTTCAAGACAACCTAAACACCTAGAGGGGGGGGTGAATAGGTTCTAATTTCTTGTTTATAAATCTAGGCAGAATTCAATTACAAATTAAATTATCTAGCACAACATTCACAGACAACTGAGCATCACAGATTGCACAATGTTTTATAGTGGTTCCCCAAGATCTGGGTACATCCACTTTCCCCCTTCACCTATCTAGCAATGTGCTAGATTCGGCCAAACTTCCACTATTCTCAGATCCTCAGATCCTACAGCTCAGAACCTGGATAGGTTCCTACAACTCAGGCTCAACAGCCCTACCTCATCCTTGCCTCAAGGCCTACCACTCAGAGAATAACCTTCTCCTACACTCAGGCAAATAGCCCTACCACTCAGAGATCACCTCTCCTACACTCAGCCTTTATAACACAGGCTTACAACTCAGATCTGTGTAAACAGATCCTACAGAAATTTAGAAAAGATATTTTGATGTCTTGCCTTTGTTGAGAGAGAAGAGGACAAGACACTTCTTGATCAGCTGATGAAATCAACTGAATCTGAGCTTTCTTCAAAGCTTCTTGAATCTGAACTTAGCTGAGTTGATTTCCAAACAGCTTCTTGAGAAACCACTGATGGCTTCCTTCTTCTTCTTCAAGATGACTGGATCTCCCTCTATCCAACACCTTTTTGATACTTCAGACTTCTTCTTCTTAGACCTTCTGATGAAGATCTTCTTTTTCACTTTTTTGAATTGAAACTTCAACAGGATCGTAATCCTTCTGTTTCTTCTTCTTAGATCTTCTTCTATTATTTTTCTTAGCTTAGCTGCATAACTAATTCCTTCTGAATGTGTCTATTTATAGACTTTCTTCATGGTAATCGGCTGATCTGGTTTCTAACTGTTTTCTGACAGGTCTGACAGCTTCAGTTAAACGGTGGCAACCCACAGCTGTCAAGTCTTCAAACAGTTCTTGTACCTTAGCCTTGGACAGCAAAATGTCGAGACAGTCAGTTAGAAAGTGTCGAGACCAATCTGTCTATCTGTGTCGACACAAGTGACTTTGGTGTCGACATAGTCTTTGATGATGTCGACTAAGTTGCCTTTAAGTCGACACAGCTTCTTCAGAAAATAACTTGGTCTAGACTCTGCAGTGTGTCGACACAAGTCCTGTGTGTCGACACAGTTATTGTAGATTCAGAACTTAGTATGTGTCGACTCAGCCTTCTGGTGTCGACACAACAATCTTCAATTCTGCCAAAATGTGTCGACTCAGTCTTCTGGTGTCGACACAAGCATAGTCGACTTCTGCCAATATGTGTCGACTCAATCTCAAGGTGTCGACACATCCACCCAGTGTCGACTATCTTTCTCTGGTCGACTATCTTTCACTAGTCGACAATCATCTTCTGTGTCGACTATCTTTCACTAGTCGACTATCTTCTTCTGTGTCGACTATCTTTCACTAGTCGATTATATTCTTCTGTGTCGACTATCTTTCACTAGTCGACTATCTTCTTCTGTGTCGACTATCTTTCACTAGTCGACTATCTTCTTCTGTGTCGACTATCTTTCACTAGTCGACTATCTTCTTCTGTGTCGACTATCTTTCACTAGTCGACTATCTTCTTCTGTGTCGACACTGCTTCCCAGTGCTGAGGTCGACGATTTTCTTTATGTGTCGACACTGCTTCCCAGTGTCGACATAAATGTGGTCGACTATCTTTTTCTGTGTCGACACTGATATTCTGAAGTGTCGACACAAATATTCTGAAGTGTCGACACAAATATTCTGAAGTGTCGACACAATTTCTTCAGGTGTCGACATGTGGACTTAGAATATTTTTCTGCATTATTTAATACTTCTTCACCTGCACATGTCAACTCAAAACAACATCAAATACACCTTGATGTATATCATTGAGCTAAGTTGGGCTTCTTCAAATCAGGTACACATTTTCCAATGTACCCAACAATCTCCCCCTATTTGGTGAAGTCATAACCCTATAGCCAATGATATACACCATTTATAAAAAGTATAAACTGATGATATATGACATAACATGAATACTTAATATAAACAAAACATAAAAACAATCCATCACAGAATGAACATTATATGATACCAACCAACATTTTGTTTATAACTTGATAATGTTTGAATACAGAGATTTACATTTAATGATTTAATCAAAACATTACAAAGTACTTTGAAAGAACTAAAAATTAAGACTGATCAGGCTCTTTAATGACAATCCCTTTGCCAGATAGAACTTGACCCTTCACAGGAGCTTCAGAATCTTCAGCTGGCTTCTTGCCTTTTAGATCAGCCTTCTTCTTTGCTTCTTCCTTGAGCCTTTGCCTTTCAAAATAATGAAAGGGCTTTGGGAAGTACTTGCTTGGCTCCTGAGCATCTGGAGGCAGCCTACCCAGCTTGGCTTTTCTTCTAAACTGTACAATGGCCTCTTGCCTGGCTTCATACTTCTGCCATTCCATCTCATTGTACCACTTGCCTCTTTCCTGCACTTGGTCTTTGACAGCCTTCCATGCAGTGAGTATTATATTTCTGGAAGTAGGACTCCACTGCTCAAAGTCTGGCTTAAGTTCAGCCTGCTCTCTAAACCTTTTCTTAGATAGAAGAGCATCTTGCTGATCTTTCAAAGTAGCCTCAGGCTTATCAACCTTCCCAATAACAATATTAGTAACCTCCTTTGGAGGACTATACATCCCTTGTACCTGCTGATCAATCATATCATAATCTGGAGGGGGGTAAATGACTTGGGCAACCTCAGGTTGATTGCCTTCAAGTAGACTTGTTTGTATTCCTGACTCAGCCACCATAGCATCATCACACAATGGGGGATATCCCAATGTGGCTCGAATACTATTGGTCACCCATTTGGTGTGCTCTGAGCCTGCATGAACTAGCATCCTCTCCCCCTTTATGGCTTCTCTAGAAACATGATCTCTGAGATCTTCCTTTTGAAATCTGATTTGGCCATCCAGATAATTCACACCCTCTTTAAAAAATGGTTTTAACTTTAGAAGCTTGTCAGATATTTTCTTTTGAGAGGTAGTGATTGCAGTCTTAACAGAAGCAATAGCAGCTTGAAAGTTCTTATCAAATTCTTCCATTTCCTTTGATCTAGTTGCAGGCAGACTTGGAACAATCTTTTGCAATTCCTCAATGATCTTATGATGAGATTCAGTTAAATTGTCATTCATCCTTAGCTGATTTTCCAAGACATAGCTTTGCTTTAAAGCAATGTCATCCATCTTAGGGATGATAGTCTGCTGTTGTTTTGCCAGATATACCACAGCATTGCCTCCCTTATGGAAGCAATCTGTCATTTCCTTCTTATGCATATTGACCTCAAACCTAATTGATTTTATATCTTGAGCTAAGTCAAATTGCAGGGACTTGTTGTTCTCATCAACATATTTTTCTATAGCCACTCTGTGTTCATCCAATTTCACCTGTAAATCTACCAAGAACTTGTTATAATCAAAGTCAGAAGGAGTGTGATGTGCTGTAGACTGTAGAGCCTGCTTATAGCTCTTGCTCCTTCTCTGGAAGACCATAAGTTTTCTCTTTTTAGCCACCCTGGCTTCTTCAGTCTCTGAATCAGAAGTACTATCAATTTGAACTCTTTCTTTGGGAGGAGGAGAAACAGCTGCTTCAGTGCCATGTTATACAGTCTCAACATGCACTGGCTCCCCCTCAATTTCTTGCTCCACTACCAGACTATCAGTAATTATTTCATCATTTGGAAATAACTCCTCCAGAGTATATTCCTTCTAGGCTTGATCATTTGCAGTATTCAAATTTGGAGATTGATCAATTTGAGCATCTTCTTGCACTTGCTCCCCCTGGACCTGTGCAGAAATAAAAATATTAGAAATCTCTTTTGTAGGAAAATACACCAGCTCCCCCTGCACCTGTACCTGGTCATGAGTAGATACAGTTTGTGTAGGTGAATAAACTTGCTGAGCTGGTATACTTACTTCTTCTTCTTGAACTGCAGGTATTGTGGCATCCTGAACTTGTGTAGATGCAGGCTGATCTTCAACCTCTAGTCTTACTTGCTCTTCTTGTGGATGCCCAGTACTGGTAGCATGATCTGGGGATTTCTCAGGTGAATCCTGCCTTTCCACTTCAGGCATCTCTTTGGTCAGCACCCTATCCCATCTGGAGAACAATCTCATGTCCATCCTTCTTATGTGATTAATTTTAGTTCCAGGTTGTTGTTGCATAACCTCAGGAATCTCCTTACTTAGGTATATACTCATTATCCTAGCCAGATTTGGCTTCTTGATTCCTTACTTAATCTTCTCAAAGATTACAGATGACCAATCCGTTGGAATTGTAAAAACAATCCTGGTCATTAGGCTGAACATATAGGCAGAAATCCTATCATGTCCACCTGGCTTGCACAGAATAACTTTTCCAACTACTTCTGACAGAAACTTGCCTTGTTGATTCATTCCTTTCCGATTGAACGCAGCTCCAATTTTCATGATGGATTCCAATCCACACCATTGAAGAGCCTCCCTAGATTTAGAAGCAGGGACATCCTCTTCATTCTCAATTGTAGGTAATTGCAGAATTGTTCTTAACTTTCTTGGTGTAATCTCCACAGGTGACCCATGAACTGTGGATTTTATCTCATGACTTTCAGAGTTTACAGATGCAGAGGTAAAGAACTCGTGCACCTCCTTCTTCCATATCTTTGATGGTTCGGAGACCAGAAATTCTAAACCTGAGTCGGAGAGGAGAGAGATAACCCCAAGAACATCTGGAGGGGCAGCTGCAAAGGCCTGGCGCACCAACTCATATCCTTCATTCACATTGTCTTCAATCTTTGGCGCCATTGATCAGTCGAGAAAGCTTGAAAGATGAGAGAAAGAGAGAGAGAGGGAGAATGTCGACACAGGGTTTCGAAAACCTTATAAGCGTGTCGACAGTATGAGTTTTTGACCTATTTATACCTTCTGTTTAAAGAAGATCAAAAGACGCCAAAAACAGACTATAAGTGTCGACACAGATGGATTGTGTCGACACAAGCTTCTATTGACTCGACTACAAGTTCGTCTACTATGTGTCGACACCAATTTGCGGTTATGTCGACACCAGAGATATATAGTAGAGCATCAGAAATTCTGTGTCGACTCTTAGTATAAGGGTCGACACAAAATCACTAAGTGTCGACACCACTATCCTGGTGAAGTCGACACTACATTCCTGGATAAGTCGACAATAAGATTCTTAAGTGTCGACACATATTTTCTGTGTCGACACAATATCTCTGACTTGTCGACATTACTACCCAGAGTCGACACATTATTACTGAATGTGTCGACACCATCTTACTTAGCCAATTTCTGTTTGTTCATCGCAACTTATAAGTACAACAAAGTACTTTATACTACTTCAATATGTCTTAATATCACTTGAATGTCTTATTACCACTTCAACTTTAATGTTGATGATTTTGTGATTACACTAATTAATGGTTAACATACCTAATTCAATTTTGAATTTATTGAATTTTGTCTCATCTAGGGGCTTAGTAAACACATCTGCTATTTGATAATCTGTTTTCACAAATTCCAATGAGATGTCTTCTTTTTCTACATGTTCTCTAAGAAAATGGTATTTTATTTCTATATGCTTAGTTCTACTATGAGAAACAGGATTATTAGCAATAGAAATTGCACTCTTAGAATCACACAAAAGAGGTGTTCTACTTACTTGAATACCATAATCCTTTAGCTGATGCTGCATCCATAATAGCTGTGCACAGCAGCTTCCAGCAGCAACATACTCGGACTCAGCTGTGGAAATTGCCACACTAGTCTGCTTCTTACTACTCCATGATATTAGTCTTCCTCCCAGGAATTGATAAGTACCTGTAGTACTCTTCCTATCCTCTCTACATCCTCCAAAATCTGCATCTGAATAGCCTGTTAGTTGAAAATCTCTATTCCTAGGGTACCAAAGGCCTAGATTAGGTGTGCCCTTAAGATATCTCAGAATCCTTTTAACTGCAGTATAATGAGATTCTTTAGGGCAGGCTTGGTACCTAGCACAGACACATGTAGCATACATAATATCTGGTCTACTAGCAGTGAGATATAGTAGTGAGCCAACTATTCCTCTATACAAAGTCTCATCAACAGGTTTACCTGCATCATCTTTGCATATATGCATACTTGTTCCCATAGGAGTTCTCATGGTGGAGGATGACTCCATACCATATTTCTTAATCAATTCTTTGGTGAACTTAGACTGCGATATGGACAAGCCATCATCAGTCTGTCTTACTTGAAGTCCCAAGAAGAATTTCAGTTCCCCCATACTGCTCATCTCAAACTTCCCTTGCATAAGTTTGGCAAACTTTTTACAAAGGTTGTTTTCAGTAGATCCAAAGATTATGTCATCAACATAGATCTGAACTAAGATGATCTTGCCTTTGGATTCCCTAAGGAATAGAGTTTTGTCAATTTTTCCTCTTGAGAATTTATTCTCAATAAGGAAAGTAGACAGGGTTTCATACCAAGCCCTTGGAGCTTGCTTTAACCCATACAGAGCTTTCCTAAGCTTATAAACAAAATCAGGTTTAAGAGGATCTACAAAACCTGATGGTTGCTCTACATATACTTCTTCTTTAAGATCACCATTCAGAAATACTGACTTCACATCCATCTGGTATACTTTGAAGTCTTGATAGGCTGCATAGGCAAGGAATATTCTGATTGCCTCCAGCCTTGCTACAGGAGCAAAGGTTTGATCAAAGTCAATCCCTTCTTTCTGCCTGTACCCTTTTGCAACCAATCTTGCTTTATTCTTTACTATTATTCCACTTTCATCTAGCTTGTTCCTATAGATCCATTTTGTGCCAATTATGTTGTGGCCTCTTGGTTTAGGAACAAGCTCCCAGACATTGCACCTTCTGAATTGATTCAGCTCCTCTTGCATAGCATCAATCCAGTGCTGATCTTGGATAGCTTCTTCAAACTTCTTAGGCTCCATTTGTGACAGGAAACTTGAATGTAGAACTGTGTTTTGATTTCTGCTTCTAGTTTGCACCCCTTGTCTTGGATCACCTATTATCTGATCAGCTGGATGATCTCTTAAATGTCTTGTAGCTGGAGGAAGATTTCCTTCTGGTTGAACATCTCCAGCTCCTTCATTTAACTGATTCCCTTGATTTTCATCAGCTTCTATAGTGTCTTGTTCTCCCCCTGGACTGAAGCCTTCATTTTCCAATGCCCCATCTTCCTTTGATACTTCAGTAATGGAAAGCTTGTCCATACTTTTGCTTATTCCTGTTGAGTCATTTGATCTACAAGATAACTCACAGTTGATTAATCTTGTTTCATCAAACACAACATGCACAGATTCTTCAACAACTTGAGTAGTCAAGTTGAAGACTCTATAGGCCTTACTATTTGTGCTGTACCCAACAAATATCCCATCCTGGGATTTGGCAGCAAACTTAGTCAAATATGACTTGCCATTGTTAAGTATATAACACTTGCAACCAAAGATCCTAAAGTAAGATAGATTTGGTTTTCTGCCTTTCACAATCTCATAGGGAGTCATTTTGTGGCTTTTGGTGATAGTAGCCCTATTGATTACATGACAAGCAGTGTTAACTGCCTCAGCCCAAAAATATTCTGGGAGAGAGGTGTCACTCAATAGAGTTCTACCAGCTTCAATTAATGTTCTATTCTTTCTTTCAGCAATTTCATTTTGCTGAGGTGTTATAGGTGAGGAGAACTCTTGGAAAATCCCAAAGTCTTTACACAAGTTTGTTATGCTTTCAGATTGAAACTCAGTACCATGGTCACTTCTGATTTTGACCACTTTACTATTCAGTTCATTCTGAATTTGCTTTACAAAATTAAGTAATACACTTGGGGTTTCAGATTTTTGTCTCAGAAAGAACACCCATGTAAATCTAGAATAGTCATCTACAACCACAAAAGTGTCGACCTTCCTACCTAGACTATGAACTGGCATAGGACCAAAAAGATCCATATGCAAGAGGTATAAGCACCTCACAGAATCCTTGTTTTCAAGGCTTTGAAAGGAGGATTTTGTCTGCTTGCCCTTTTGACAAGCTGAGCATATCCCTTCCTTTATACACTTAATTTGAGGTCCATTCCTCACTAACTCTTTGGTAAAGAGTTGGCCAATTGTCTTGTAGTTTAGATGAGCCAATCTCTTGTGCTACTTAACACAATGAGAAGCATTGTCATCAGCTACAAGACAGATGGGAGAAGCCTTATTCTCACATTCAAAATTAAGACAATATACATTTCTCTTCCTATACCCAGTCAATATGATCTTTTGATCACTTGACCTCTTGATATGACATCCATCTTTAACAAATGAAATGTCATATCCTAAATCACTTAGCTGGCTTATGCTTATTAGATTATGTTTCAAACCTTTTACATAAGCCACTTGAGTGATAGTGATAAGGTTAGAAGAAATGTTACCAAACCCTTTGATGACTCCTTTTTCAGATCCACCAAAGATCACTTTAGGTCCATCTTTGACAGATGAATACTCCTTCAGCAGCCCCTTTGTTCCAGTCATGTGCCTGAAACAACCACTATCCAAGTACCATATAGGGGCATGGTTACTTGGATTCACCTGCAACACAGAATTACTTACCCTTAGAACCCAAGTAAGTCTTGGGTTCTTGGTTCAGGTTAGCATTAATAAAGCTACCATAACATCTTCTAACAGGTAGACTATTATTCTTTATAGCACTTGGGTTATACCAACAGTCTAGTGCAAAATGGCCTCTCTTGCCACAGCACCAACATTCAAACTTATTGTATCTAGATCTAGATACATCCTTGTCAGAAGAATTTCTGTTCATTGCTAGTGCTGCAGCAACTTCACCTTCTGATTTCTTAAAACCATTGGGTTTATGACCATAGGTAGGCCTGCTTGCATTTACACCCTTGTTCTTCAGAACATTAGTCTTAATATGACCTTGAATATCTTCATGATCACATTTGTTAGAAGGCACTTTCACCTTACTAAACTTTATGGGGACTGAAAGATTTAGTGGCTGAACAGGAGCTTTGCCTTTCCTCTTGAATCTGCCAGCCCTGGAGTTACCTTTAAATCCTAATCCAGCCTTACCCTTTTGAGTGACAAATTCATCTATCAAGGGTAAGACAGATTTTGGCTTAGAGTAACTAGCCACTAAATCCCTTTCAATTCTAAGTCTGGCCTCCAGACTCTTCACTTGATCATTAGTATAATTAATTGTGCCCATCTGAATAATAGTTATATTCTTCAGCTTGGCAATTTCATTTAATTTTTGATCAATAACTTTCTCTAACTCAGTTGTAGCAACCCTTAGTTCAGCAATTTCCTGAGCCTGAGATTTAACCAGGTTCTTGCTTTTCTTAAGGGCATGCAACAAATCCCCATACTTGTCTATCAATTGATAGACATCTCCTTCAGATTCAGATGCATCTACATCACTTGATGCAGATGTAGCTGATTCTTCACTTGTACAACAAACAGATGTAATAGAAGGACATTGTACCTTATTAGGACCAGACTGATTCTGGCATATGTCCTCTTCTGATCCTGCCATTAGCCCCATACACTGATGATCCTTTTGTTCATTGATGGAGTCTAGCAACTACAGAAACTCCTCTTCCTCAGACACAGCATATAATCCAATATATGCTTCAGCTTCAGATTCTGACTCTGAAGTTGACTGGTCTGTTAGACTCCTATCTTTCTTTGCAACAAAAGATTTCTCCTTCTTGCCTTTCTGATGAGTCTTCTTCTTGTCTGAAGACTCCTTTCTCTTATCAGGACAGTCAGCCACTACATGTCCAGGCCTATTGCAACAATAGCAGACAATCTTTGAAGTAGTGGCTTTGCTGGGCTTTAATCTGCTCTTCTCTTTCCTTGATGACCTTTTCTTCTGATAATAGTCATCATCTTGCTGTGATGTGGAAGGCCTAGACTTCCATTGCTTCTTTTTAAAGAACCTCTGGAATTGCCTTGTGAATGCAGCAAAGTCTGCATCTGAATCACAGCTTTCTGAACCCTTATCTGAATTTTCAGAACTATCTTCTGCAACTTCCTTAGGAGGAGATGGTGATTTCCTCCTATTCTTTCTGGTGGCTTCTGCATTGAATGCCACAGTCTTTTCTCTATGCTCTCCTCTTGAATTCTTTTCCTCCTCCTTCCTCACCATAAGTTGCATTTCATAGGATAGCAACTTTCCAAACAAGGTGGGAGGAGATATCTCTGCCAATTTAGCCACTTCTCTTATGGCACAGATCTTTGTGTCCCAATCCTTTGTTAAGGATCTCAAGAATTTGTCATTCAGTTCATAAGTACTGAAGACTCTTCCATAGGACATAAGCTCATTCACAATTCTATAGAATTTTTTGTAGCACTCAGTTATGCTATCAGATTTTCCTTGTCTAAAACTTTCATACTCCTGATTGAGCATAGATTTCCTATCCTGCCTTACTTCTTCAGATCCCTCCATGTAGACAATCAATGTGTCCCACATCTCTTTGGAGGTCTTGCAGTGAATCAGATTCTGAAATGTTGAATCATCTATGGCACTAACAATAATGTTCTGAGCTCTTTTATCCATGGTTGCCAAGATGATTTCATCCTTGGTCATTTCTGAATAACTCTTTGGAGTTTGGATATTTGCATCAAGAACTGATACCTTCATTGGAATGAAGGGGCCTTCCTGTACTGTGATGTAAATCCTTGGGTCAGATGCCTCCATGAACAGTCTGACTCTTTCTTTCCAAATTCCAAAAATTTCTTTCTTGCATATGGGTAATTTCATAGACCCTAGCTCCTTATGATTCTCACCTGAACCCATCTTTTTGAATCTAAATTCTGCCTTTCAGATCTACCTCAGACTGTTAAGTCCTTTTTGAGGAACCTCCCTCTGATACCACTTGATAGTTTTACTTTCAAGACAACCTAAACACCTAGAGGGGGGGGGGGGTGAATAGGTTCTAATTTCTTGTTTATAAATCTAGGCAAAATTCAATTACAAATTAAATTATCTAGCACAGCATTCACAGACAACTAAGCATCACAGATTGCACAATGTTTTATAGTGGTTCCCCAAGATCTGGGTACATCCACTTTCCCCCTTCACCTATCTAGCAATGTGCTAGATTCGGCCAAACTTCCACTATTCTCAGATCCTCAGATCCTACAGCTCAGAACCTGGATAGGTTCCTACAACTCAGGCTCAACAGCCCTACCTCAGCCTTGCCTCAAGGCCTACCACTCAGAGAATAACCTTCTCCTACACTCAGGCAAATAGCCCTACCACTCAGAGATCACCTCTCCTACACTCAGCCTTTATAACACAGGCTTACAACTCAGATCTGTGTAAACAGATCCTACAGAAATTTAGAAAAGATATTTTGATGTCTTGCCTTTGTTGAGAGAGAAGAGGACAAGACACTTCTTGATCAGCTGATGAAATCAACTGAATCTGAGCTTTCTTCAAAGCTTCTTGAATCTGAACTTAGCTGAGTTGATTTCCAAACAGCTTCTTGAGAAACCACTGATGGCTTCCTTCTTCTTCTTCAAGATGACTGGATCTCCCTCTATCCAACACCTTTTTGATACTTCAGACTTCTTCTTCTTAGACCTTCTGATGAAGATCTTCTTTTTCACTTTCTTGAATTGAAACTTCAACAGGATCGTAATCCTTCTGTTTCTTCTTCTTAGATCTTCTTCTATTATTTTTCTTAGCTTAGCTGCATAACTAATTCCTTCTGAATGTGTCTATTTATAGACTTTCTTCATGGTAACCGGCTGATCCGGTTTCTAACTGTTTTCTGACAGGTTTGACAGCTTCAGTTAAACGGTGGCAACCCACAGCTGTCAAGTCTTCAAACAGTTCTTGTACCTTAGCCTTGGACAGCAAAATGTCGAGACAGTTAGTTAGAAAGTATCGAGACCAATCTGTCTATCTGTGTCGGCACAAGTGACTTTGGTGTCGACACAGTCTTTGATGATGTCGACTAAGTTGCCTTTAAGTCGACACAGCTTCTTCAGAAAATAACTTGGTCTAGACTCTGCAGTGTGTCGACACAAGTCCTGTGTGTCGACACAGTTGTTGTAGATTCAGAACTTAGTATGTGTCGACTCAGCCTTCTGGTGTCGACACAACAATCTTCAATTCTGCCAAAATGTGTCGACTCAGTCTTCTGGTGTCGACACAAGCATAGTCGACTTCTGCCAATATATGTCGACTCAATCTCAAGGTGTCGACACATCCACCCAGTGTCGACTATCTTTCTCTGGTCGACTATCTTTCACTAGTCGACAATCTTCTTCTGTGTCGACTATCTTTCACTAGTCGACTATCTTCTTCTGTGTCGACTATCTTTCACTAGTCGACTATCTTCTTCTGTGTCGACTATCTTTCACTAGTCGACTATCTTCTTCTGTGTCGACTATCTTTCACTAGTCGACTATCTTCTTCTGTGTCGACTATCTTTCACTAGTCGACTATCTTCTTCTGTGTCGACTATCTTTCACTAGTCGACTATCTTCTTCTGTGTCGACACTGCTTCCCAGTGCTGAGGTCGACGATTTTCTTTATGTGTCGACACTGCTTCCCAGTGTCGACATAAATGTGGTCGACTATCTTTCTCTGTGTCGACACAGATATTCTGAAGTGTCGACACAAATATTCTGAAGTGTCGACACAAATATTCTGAAGTGTCGACACAATTTCTTCAGGTGTCGACATGTGGACTTAGAATATTTTTCTGCATTATTTAATACTTCTTCACCTGCACATGTCAACTCAAAACAACATCAAATACACCTTGATGTATATCATTGACCTAAGTTGGGCTTCTTCAAATCAGGTACACATTTTCTAATGTACCCAACAGTTTTAAAATCACTTATTTAGTCCGGATATTCTTGTATTGGTCTTGTGAATGTTTGCGCGTAACTTAGTTTGATTTGCTAATTATCGAATCTAAGAACGCGTTGTTTAATCCGTCGAAACCATGGGCCTGCATCAATTTGGTATCAGAGGGAGGTTCTCGCCAATTTCCTAATTGGCACTCCTCCCCCTCTAAAAATTTAAAAATTCAAATTTCAAATTTAAAATTTCCAGTTTCGAATTTCAAATTTCGAATTTCAAAATTCAAAATTCAAAATTCAAATTTCGAAATTTCAATTTTCAAATTTCAAAATTCAAATTTCAAATTTCTAATTTCAAAATTCAAAATTAAAATTTCAAATTTCAAATTTCAAATTTCAAATTTCGAATTTCGAATTTCAATTTCAAATTTCAAATTTTAAAATTCAAAATTCAAAATTCAAATTTCCAATTTCGAATTTCAAATTTTGAATTTCAAAATTCAAATTTAAAAATTCAAATTTCAAATTTCAAATTTCGAATTTCAAAATTCAAAATTAAAATTTCAAATTTCAAATTTCGAATTTCGAATTTCAATTTCAAATTTCAAAATTTAAAATTCAAAATTCAAAATTCAAAATTCAAAATTCCAATTTCAAAATTCCAAATTTCAAATTTTTCTCCAAATTAAAACAAAAAAAATATATAATAATAATTTTGTGGTCTGCCAATAGCCGGCTAAATTTTATTTTTAGCAATAAAAAAAAAATCAAAATTTTATTTTAATAATCTCTTATTTATTTTCAGTAAGAAAATCCAAAAAAATATTTTATTGCCTTAGTTATTAAGCGAGAATAAATCCATCTATTGGATTTTATATAGGGTCTGATTTATTATTCATTCCACGTGCACCAGTTCCGGGTGAGTTTTCTCTCCGGTTCTCGTTATTATGGCCTATGACCTGTATGCTTCCCGTTTAGATTATTGGTATGTTAATCCCATGGCTAAACAAAACCCAGACTTGCCTTCATACCATAGGAATACCAACCATCCCCACGTTTATCCTCCCACTAGAATTGAGGCACCTACTTATGACGGTTTAGGGTATCCCCAAAATTTTAGAGACTGGCTTAAAGGATTAGAAAATTATTTTAGGTGTCATGTATGGGACGACCACCAAAAGGTTAACATAGCCCGAGATCGATTAGTAGGTCGAGCCCGCGTGTTTTGGCTAAACGAAGAGCGTCGTGTTGGTAGTTATAAACATGTTTGGCCGGCAATGCGTAGCCTACTCTCGGATCAATTTGATCCCGCCTATCTCCGCACTACTAACACCAAGCCTGTGAGTGAGTATCATTGTGGAACTAGACCCATAACTATTCATAGGAGTTACCCTATGCCTCAGGTTAGATCATTTCCCCACAATGATAGGACTACACCTAGTGTGCCTAATTCCACTCCTAGGGAAAGTACGCAACCTAAACCCAATATTTTTGAATCAAAAAATGTTACTACTAGGGTTATGCCTCTATTAGCCTCGATGAATAAGCCCAATGAGATAGTGACTGTTACCTCTGAGGATGCTGATGTTGATATACTATCTCTGGATTTTGAGGATGACCCCGTAGGTGATAGTATTATGACATGTTCGCTAGTGCCTGTCGATTCTGAGGTGTCTGAGTCTGAGGGAATCCCTAGTGATTTAGAAGACGATGTATGGGATGATTATGTACCAATCTGTGAGAGTATTGTGAAGCCTATTATTTTCCCTACTAGCGCTGTGACTGTTCACCCTAGTATTGAGAGCCCTCTCCAGGCTATGATCCCCATCGTATTAGAGCCTACGATTACACATGCTGAGATTATATCTGAGTTACCTGAGGATTCTGACTGTGTGGATGTCCCCATTATTATTGTGGATGAGTTACCATGTGAGGGAAGGGTAATTTTGGACGATTCTGTTGTTGTACACCCGGATGAGAGTACTTTGATGTCGTCACCGTTGGGTGAAATTTCTACTGATTTTAATTTTATCCCGGGCTTGATTTTACCGACCCTTCCCCCTACTTATTTACCCACAGATGTTGACCTTTTAGGACGAGGAACCAGAATACCTAGTTTGAGTTATGGTGTCACGCCCATTTTATCTCCTACTTTGACGTTGACGCAACGTATAGATATTACTATGTTAAGCGCACTAGTATTTAGACTTTTCACCACACCTCATAGGAATGACTACACGTCACTTTTGCCTGCTCATTTTCTATGTGTCCGTCTACGGTTCCGTACCCTACTATGACTGATTCTGATTCGTCGGCAATTGTGCCTCTGGATGTGGTGTCCCATAGATATACTTATATACCACACCCGGTCGCACGCATTTACCCACCGCCTTTTGATGACCCTTATTTACCCACGTTTGTGACTATAGTTGGGTCTCTTGAGTTGTCTCGCTCGCACATCTTTTCACATTCAAGAGCGTCCAATTCTATTGTATGTGATGAGCGGTTCACCTTGGCATGTCTTCGTGCCAAGCGTGAAAATATTAAAATTAAAATTAAGACTACTGTTTTGGAGCCCATGAAATTTTTCCCTGATTTGAAAGCTCTCGTGCCACCTGACTTAACCCCCTTATCCTCCGTATTTGGGTCTAGTCATGTAGCACATGGATTCTCTCCTCATGTGTTTTGGACGTTAGTATATCACCTTAAGTTATGTCGTACACACTTCCACTCCTTTTTGAGACTGTCCGACGCTAGAGCTAGTGATTTGGGTTTAGTCTGGTCAGTCCCCGAGCAGATACCTTCGGTCTCCGTTAATAAATTAATATGTAGGAACGCCGACCCATCCAAAATTATGAAGAACGTCGGATTTTATGCTTTTATTCTAGATTTTTATATAGCATAGAGTGTTTCACTTTATTTCAAGTTTCCGGACTTTTTACTGTACGTCTCTATTCCACCTGAGTGCATTTCTCCGTCGTTTCTTCCTACCACTAAATATTCTTTTGGGTTGGGGAGTGTTAGTACTGTTGTAAGACCCCCCTTTTTTTTTCTTTTTCAACCACCGGGGTCTTAGCCCAGAATTGCAGCTTTGTAGTGGCACCGACTCACGGGAAGGCAACCACTACAAAACGCCAATTCTGCCGGCCCTTTTCGATCACAAGAGAGAGAAGCATTTATACAAAAGTGTAAACAAGTCCACAGAAACATGTAAATAAAAGTGAAATCATAACCAGTCCATCAATAGTAATAATAGGAAAATAGATAAATGGGCTCGAGCCCAGTACATCAGAGTCCTCACTACAAGTCACTCATCGCGGAAGCTAAGAAAATACTAATCACTCACGGAGCTGGTCGCAGGTGCACCGGTGCTAGACTGTCCCACCTCCATGCGCACCGTACTCCGCTGGTGCTGGTCCCTGTCTCCCATCCGGAGCTCCTGTAATGTTTGGTTCGAAAACCATTAGTCATAAAGACTAAGCCATATCATCCCCTACCCCTCCCACCACGGCTCCTAAGTACCGGGCGGAGAGGAGGAAAGGGAAGCTACAAAAGTGGAGAATAATCAAGCAGGTGACGGTGGACCTAACTAGCAAGTTATAACGGGTGAACAGTGTAAATGTTGTAATAGGTAGAGCAATTAATAAGTAGCAAATTGTATAAAAAGAAGGTAGCTAGAGAATAGTAAATAAACAAACAAGTAAGTAGGTATGTAACCTTAACTTATATGAATGCCCATACAAACTTATAAGTTAAGGGATCTTCTGCAAAGCTCCCATCGTATAAAAAGTCCCATACCGATTTATACATTGGGGTGTCGGTTGTATGCAATTATGAGTGTAGTGATATGCTATGCCATGATTTATGCAAGTGCAACTCACGCACACGACTCTATGCGCACAGACCTTTAGTTCCCCCTATTCGGGCAGCTAGCTTCACTCCCAGGAACCTCCATAGTGGCAAACGGAGACAGTGGGTCGGGCCCCCCACTCCTAAGCGGGCATCCACACTACCAGGCCTAGCCCTTCCGTACGCCCCTAGAAGAACACAACCTAGAGTATCCGCGTACTACTGCTGGCTGTACCCACCAAACTTTCTTTGGCTAAGTGTCCCACACCGCCGAGTCAGCGTACCGATGTCGGTGTGAATGACAATCAGATACCGAAGACCCACCACCTTTATTCTGTACTCCAACCCTCGAGCCCTCGGCCCCCCAGACAGTCCCGTCCGTGCATCTACCTTCAGAGCTACTATCTGAATGGCAACCAGTCCTATTATTCTACTTTCCTGGCTATCGGGGAGTGTGCATGTGTAACCCTAGTTATACTAGTTGCTCTTTTAATTTATTATTCCTACGGTTTACGTTAGCCCAGGACTGCCCCCGGTATACCCCGTGAAGGGCTCTCAAGGGGCACTAGGAACCAAGACGGTGGCATTACGGCCCGAAGTTCCCTTTCGCAAGACACTTATTATTATTGGTTGATCTCCCTTAACCCGATCCTCTTTTAGTTACTTTAGTTCTAACCCTAGAGTATTAAGACTCTTCCTCTTCTTCCCGGGATGGACGATCTTTCGTCGTTCCCGTACTCCCTTATCCTAACCAGTCTCACACTCTAATTATCCTGACTTCCAATAATGAACTCAATCCTAACTTGCCCTACCAACCATCAATTACCAGAATTCCGTGGCTTACTATATGTAGACCATCCTAAGCTATATGAGGTACACAAGGGGAGGTACACCAAATTATCTTCTAAATCTTCTATAATAATTACTGGAGGTCTACCATATCATAATTTGTCTAAATCCAGAAACTTATAATTTTCCTAATTAATCTGATATTTATTTAATTTTTCCCAAAGATGGGCCATGGGTAAATTTAAACATGAACTACATGGTATTCTTAAGTAATGGCCACCCAAAAATTTATGATCACTAAATAACAGCAAAATAACCTCCAATTCAGATTTCCAGAATTTTACAGAAAGTATTTAGCCTCTAAATAATTTATCCAGTATAATCGCGTTAATTCTATGTAATGAAGGAAGTACTGAAATTACTCATCGGAAAATTATAGAAAAATTACTAATCAGTAGTATTGTATAAAAAGGATCTTTGTGCAAAGAATCATAATTTTTCCAGCTTGCTAAACACCACTAAAGATTTAATCAAATAATCAAGGTAAAACATACTTAATGAAGCAAGCCTTAGAAATAAACTTCCAAAAATCTCATAAAAATTTACAGAGATTTAAAACCATAATAAACGTTCTCTGCCTAAATCTCATCAATTTCCAAGAAGTATATATTCCATAATAAATTTTCTAAGCAAATCATACAAGCTACTACATCGTTAATGAAGTATCCAAAATAATGATCTTAAAATTCATAGAAAAATATCCAGAGCTTGTACCATCCCTATAACTCAGTCTACCCAAATATCAACACTTTTCAATGTGTTTTAGTGTCATTTCCTATCTCTACAAGTTTTGCACCCTAAACTAGGGTTAGATTTTTAGGTATCCCAACGGTCTCCAAATCTACTAAGATTTCATCCAGAAAACTATATTGGCCCTATGGTTCTCTTCACCCAATTTCGGGTCAATCCAAGGTCATTTGACCACATGACCTTCACAAACCACCAAGATCCATCCTTAGGGTTTGGCCTTGGTTCTTAGGGTAAACTTACCCCGATCCGCCTCAAACTCTATGAGGGGGTGCTAGAGAATATTACTAGCCAGTGGTAAAAATCTCAGCCTCTGTTGAGGTGATCTGACCACTCAAATCTCAAAAGTGCACTTTTAACCTAAGATCCCTTATTAGGGCAAAACTTAGGGTTAATCATTTCTAATCCAAACCATCTCCAAATGAGATGAAAAATTATACAGAACCTTACGGTGAACCCAGAGACCACTCACCAAAATTTGGGAGGGTTTGGAAATTATTTAACCATCTAATTAAATTAAACTAGGCTTATTGAATTTTTCTCAAAACTATAGAAAAATATTTTCCAAAAATTCTCATTTTTGTATAGCACCTAGATATAGGTAAGATTAGGCCACACCCCAAATTTCAAGTCATTTTGATGACTGGTTTAGAGTGGGAAATTTTTCTAAGATTCAGACGGCCCTCTGGATAGATCTCACCAAAAAGGGTGCTGTGGTCTAACCAGGATTCCAAATTGAGTGAAATTAATTTTGAATTAAACTAGACTTCAAGTGCTACATTTTCTATGTTGACCACTTTTCCTGTAGGAGCCTCTAGGTATTTTTCCCAAATTATTTAAAGTGACAGATATTTTCATTCAGAAATTGCTTCACAAATAAAATCTAATTAAACGGCACTGTTCATCTTCTTCTACAGCCCGAATCCAGAGCCCTGAAAACCTAATTTCCTGTAGCTTTTCCAAGCTATTTACCGGCCATCCAGAAGTCTCCTTGGCCGACCACCACCACCACCACCTCTGTTGAGGTGAGGGCTATCGTCAGGCGGCGGCACGGCCGCCGGAGAGGCGGTTTCCGGCGAACCCGCCACCATGAAATTTTCGGAAAAACCACGAATACGCTCACCCGATCTGGCTCTTTTGAGCCCGATATCTCTCCTAACGATTCCTAAGATCTATCCACAGAAGAAGAGGGAGGGGAGGACCTTGTTCGCGGGCTGAAGGCGTGCAGAGCGTCGGGAAGCCATTGGCGCGGTGGTGGCGTCGCCGGAAGTTCTTAAACAGCAAGGGGGAAAATCTGAAATAGTTTGAGGAAGAGTGTAACCTTTTCCTCTTGCTCTTAGGAGTCTTTTATAGATCAGCAAGTGGGGAGGGGAAAAGATGAAACGTTCGCGGGCATTAATAATTCCCTTAATGACGTTTCGGTTATGGCAAAGTCATTTGAAAAGTTGGAGATGAAGAGGTGTTCGCCAGGTGGCGATTTCCTATTGGACCAACATTTCCTTAATTATTTAAATAATTAAAGTAGGAAACGGCCCATAAATACTATTGGTTTTCATTCGCTTAATCAGATTTTATTACGACGTCAGTTACCGAAATTTCCAACCTGGCTGTCGTTTCGGCCTTGGTCACGGGCGTGACACATAGGTCACGGGCGTGACAGGCCCGGTTAGCCAATTCTGGGTTCGACGATCGTCGAACTGAGATCGATGATCGTCGAAGGGTGGTCACGGGCGTGACACCCGGGTCACGGGCGTGACTGGCCCGTGTGGCCAAATTCTGGGTTGACGAGCGTCGAACTGAGATCGACGCTCGTCGAGCGTGGTCACGCCCTATGTCACGGGCGTGACATTGAGGGTCACGGGCGTGACATGCCTGGTGACTAATTCTGGGTCGACGCCCATCGAACTGGAATCGACGATCGTCGAGCGTGGTCACGCCCTATGTCACGGGCGTGACATTGTGAGTCACGGGCGTGACAGGCCATGAGGCAAATTCTGCGCCCAATGATCGTCTACCTGGGATCGACGATCGTCGAAGGAGTCACGCCCCAGGTCACGGGCGTGACACCTGGGTCACGGGCGTGACAGGGCCGGGTGGAAAATTTTGCGCCCGACGATCGTCTACCTGAGATTGACGATCGTCGAGGGAGTCACGCCCCAGGTCACGGGCGTGACACCTAGGTCACGGGCGTGACCAACCCGTGACCCGAAATCCTGGCCGATTTATTTCAACTTTTGGGCTCCCTAGGGTTCTACCGCAACCAACCGACTCCTAGGGGTCTAGCCGGAAATGGGATGTTACAACTGTCGTGTCTATTTTCCACGTTGACTCCTTGGTTCTTGAACCGGATGGTAAGATTCAAGTTTTATTTCTTTTGCTTGACACCCTTTCGAGTTTCCTCGAAATTCTTGTTGTTTCTATGCCTGATAGGTTCGCCGTACTCATGGATGTTCATGCTACTACGACATGGATTGTGGGGCCAGATTTGCCCAATATTGCTGCTGCTTTTGCTTGTTCCCCCCTCACGGGCCACTCATCGGAGATGAGTAATTTTGAGTGGGGGAGGATTGATGGCGACGTTGCTGATGCGGCCGTTGATCCCCGACATAGAAAGTTCGTGGATTGGGACGGTCATTGCCGCAAGCTTGAAGATGAGAGTCTACCACGACGTTTCTTCGCCAACGCCGCGACGTTCTTCGCCAACGCCGCTACATATTTTGCACGACGTCTGCCGCTGCCATTTTAAATAAAATATATAATTATAAATTAAATAATTATAATTATATATTTTTATTTCATCTTTTATTATTATGTCCTATTTTATTATTTCATTTCAAATATGATGGGTGCTTATAACCATCAAGAGTATCTTTTATTTCATGCATGTTTTATTTTATTCATATTGTATGCATTATATGTTAGATTGTTTTCCTATTTTATGAATGGTGGAGATTGAGTGATGTAGCCTAAATAAGGCCTATATTGTTTTTCTATTTCATGTATGGTGGAGATTGAGTGGTGTAAGGCTATATAAAGCCATGCTTGTTGTTGATTTGGATAGTGAAGAATGAAAAAGAAAACCTAAGAAATTCAAAGTGAATTTTTCCCCCCTCTTGGCAATTTTCGGCCTCCTCTTTCTTCTCCCCTCTCTTGTCCGCCGGCCACATCTCCTTCACCTCTCTATCTCGGCCTCCTTTCCTCCTCCCTCCTCCTTCTCCAAGATCATTTCCGGCCATCCTCCTCCTTTTTCCCAAAACCCGAGCAGCCTCCTTCCACAAAACTGCCGGCCACCACATCTCTCCCCTAGCCGCCACCCCCCATCATATTGAGAAAATTATTTTCTCATCACCTTTTCTCTCTCTCCCTATATAATTACTGGACTTTTCAAGGAACTCCCTCTTCTAGGGTTTTGCGAAGGAAGACGGCTTGCGTTTTCATCATCCGGCGCAGAATCGTGGAGTTGCGTGGGAATAGAATCTACCACCGTCGTGTGCGCATCCTCCACCCATCTCGTGGACGGAATTCTCGTGGGATTTTGGGTAACGATTTCTTATACCATCTCTCGTGTGATTCTTTCTAAACTATTGTGAGTTTTGGTGGAAACAGAAGGCTAGTATTTGGTCCTGATTTATATTGAATATTGTGCTTAATTAAAATCTAAATTTTCAAGCCTAAATCATCCGAATATTCTCATGAAAATTGGAACGGGTAAGCAACCCTCGTATTAATTAATTTTTGGGGATTATTTTGGACTTAGTTTTAAAATCACTTATTTAGTCCGGATATTCTTGTATTGGTCTTGTGAATGTTTGCGCGTAACTTAGTTTGATTTGCTAATTGTCGAATCTAAGAACACGTTGTTTAATCCGTCGAAACCATGGGCCTGCATCAATACTCTTCATGCTTAATAGGTGCTCTCCTTCGATTCTGCGAGTTTCATACTCACGAGGTGATCTCTTCAACAGGCTAGGATGCTCTCCTATAATTTCGCGAGCTCCATACTTGCGAGGTGACCTCTTCAACAGGCTAGGATGCTCTCCTATAATTCCGCGAGCTCCATACTTGCGAGGTGACCTCTTCAACATGTTAGGATGCTCTCCTATAATTCCGCGAGCTCCATACTTGCGAGGTGACCTCTTCAACAGGCTAGGATGCTCTCATCTAATTCCGCGAGTTCCATACTCGCGAGGTGATCTCTTCAGCGGCTAGGATGCTCTCCTCTAATTCCGCGAGCTCCATACTCGCGATGTGATCTCTTCAACGGATAGGCTACTATCTTTTTAATTCCACGAGTTCCATACTCGTGAGATCACTACTTCAGCAACTATGGTGTTCGAATTCTGCGAGTTAATACGCGTGAGGCTATCACTTCAGCAACTAGGACGCAATGCTATTCATTTCATCTCCTCAAATACCTGGAGCGAGGATGAGCTGAAAAAGTTCTACCCCCAGCGGTAACATGTATTGCTTACCTGTAACATTGTTTCCAAGTTGTTTATACATTTCCTCGCCCCCGGAGTCACGGGTTATTGCGAGTTGTCTTCTTTGTGTTGATTCATCTCAAGTTATCTAGGAGCAGTGAAGTTAAACTCCACGATCGATTTAGGAAACCTACACTCGACCTGTTTCTCCTATTTAGCCCAGGGCGTACGATGGGACGATGCCTCGGGATTTAAGCGTCCTTATAAGACCGAGCCCCTACATTGACGGCCGAGATCAGCTCCCCCCCTTGCATGTCGGCCTAGCTACCCAGATTGCATCTCTCCTCCGACTGGAGGAACTATCAGGGACAGGTCTGGATGTTAACCTCCTGAACTCGATAAGGGATCGACCTCACAAAGTGATACCTTGTATAAAGGAATCATCGGTCTTTGAGAAGACTAAAAGACCCGCTCTTAGCGACCGCAGGTCCTGTGAAGCAGGACGCGTCTCTGTTTTTTGCCAAAACAGGATAACCTGCCTAGCTCTGAGAAGTGCAAGTTTGCGGAAGGATGGTGGAATCGAGAGTGTCCAGTAGGACCCCCCGAGGATCATTTCTCTGCGCTTGTACTCTGGTTTTCGTAACCAAGTGGCAGAGCTGAAAACGATCTCCATGGTTGGGATGAAAAACGTGCCTTTGACCTGTTTATCCTAGATAGCCTAGGGCGGATGATGGGACGACGCCTCGGGATATAAGCGTCCTTGTAAAATCGAGCCTCTGCATTGAAGGCCGAGATCAGCTCCTCCCTTGCATGTCGGCCTAGCTACCCCCGATTGCATCTCTCCTCCGACTGGAGAGACCATCATGAACAGGTCCGGACACCAACCTCCCAACTCGATGAGTAAAAGATCGCCGTTCTCTTTAGAATTCCTTCATCCTCAAAGATATTGATGCATTTGACTCCTTGACAATCTCATAAGCAACAGGGCGAACTACCTCAACACCGATAGAAGGCCTCGAGTGGCAGGGTAAATGTAAGTCCGTGTCCCTGCACGAGCTCCTCTCCTGTATACCGACCATCGAACCTCCTCGAGGAGATCAAGTTCCTTATTACGAGTGATGTCGTAGCTCGTCAACTTTGTACGAGCTCCCCTCCTACAGACCGACTACTTGCCTCCTCGAGTCGACTCTCTACCCCCAGTTGAGCTTCCTCCTGCAAGGTGTCCACTCCAAGAAGGCCTCTCGTGGCAGTATAAACGTAAGTCTGTTTCCCTGCATGAGCTCCTCTCCTGCATACCAACCATCGAACCTCCTCAAGGAGATCAATTTCCTCGTTGCGAGTGATGTCGTAGCTCGTCAACTCTGCACAAGCTCCCCTCCTACAGACCGACTACTTGCCTCCTCGATTCGACTCTCCACCCCCGGTTGAGGTTGACTCCCTACAAGGTGTCGAATCCAAGAAGCCCTCGAGTGGCAGGGTAAACGTAAGTCCGTGTCCCTATACAAGCTCCTCTCCTACATACCGGCCATCGAACCTCCTCGAGGAGATCAAGTTCCATGTTGCGAGTGATGTCATAGCTCGTCAACTATGCACGAGCTCCCCTCCTGCAGATCGACTACTTGCCTCCTCAAGTCGACTCTCCACCCCCGGCTGAGCTTGAATCCCGGCAACGTGTCGAGCCCAAGAAGGCCTCGAGTGGCAGGGTAAATGTAAGTCCGTGTCCCTACACGAGCTCCTCTCCTACATACCGACCATCGAACCTCCTCGAGGAGATCAAGTTCCTCGTTACGAGTGATGTCGTAGCTCGTCAACTCTGCACGAGCTCCCCTCATGTAGACCGACTACTTGCCTTCTCGAGTCGACTCTCCACCCTCAGTTGAGCTTGAATCCCTGTAAGGTGTCGACTCCAAGAAGCTGTCGAGTGGTAGGGTAAACGTAAGTTTGTGTCCCTGCACGAGCTCCTCTCATGCATACCGGCCATCGAACCTCCTCGAGGAGATCAAGTTCCTTGTTGTGAGTGATGTCGTAGCTCGTCAACTCTACACGAGCACCACTCCTGCAGACCGACTACTTGCCTCCTCGAGTCGACTCTCCACCCCCGGTTGAGCTTGAATCCCTTCAAGGTATCGACTCCAAGAATCCCTCGAGTGGCAGGGTAAACATAAGTTCGTGTCCTTGCACGAGCTCCTCTCCTGCATACCGGCCATTGAACCTCCTCAAGGAGATCAAGTTCCTCGTTGCGAGTGACGTCGTAGCTCGTCAACTCTGCACGAGCTCCCCTCCTGCAGACCGACTACTTGCCTCCTCGAGTCGACTCTCCATCTTCAGTTGAGCTTCCTCCTGATTAGGTGTCGACCTTTTTTACCACCTCCAGTTGAGCTCAGCTCCTGCGAGGTGTCGACCTATTTTCCACCTCCAGTTGAGCTCGACTCCTCTGAGGTGTCGTCCTCTTCTCCACCTCTAGTTGAGCTTCCTCCTATGAGGTGTCGACCTTTCTCCAACTCCAGTTGAGCTCGGCCCTTGCCAGGTGTCGACTATACTCGTCACCTTCTAGTTGAGCTCGTCTCCTGCCAAGTGTCGATTATACCCTCCACCTTCAGTTGAGCTTCCTCCTGCTAGGTGTCGATCTCTTTTCCCACCTCCAATTGAGCTCGGCTCCTGCCAGGTGTCGACTATACTCTCCACCTTCAGTTGAGCTTCCTCCTGATTAGGTGTCGACCTCTTCTACAACTCTTGTTGAGCTCGTCTCCTACGAGGTGTCGACCTCTTTTCCACCTCCAGTTGAGCTTGTCTCCTGCGAGGTGTCGACCTCTTCTCCACCTCCAGTTGAGCTCGACTCCTACGAGGTGTCGACTCTCCACCTTCAGTTGAGCTTCCTCCTGCTAGGTGTCGAACTCTTTTCCCACCTTCAGTTGAGCTCGGATCCTGCCAGGTGTCGACTATACTCTCCACCTACAGTTGAACTCGACTCCTGCCAGGTTTCCACTATACTCTCCACCTTCAGTTGAGCTTCCTCCTGATTAGGTGTCGACCTCTTCTCCATCTCTAGTTGAGCTCGTCTCCTACGAGGTGTCGACCTCTTCTCCACCTCCAGCTGAGCTCGGCTCCTGTGAGGTGTCGACTCTCCACCTTCAGTTGAGCATCCTCCTGCTAGGTGTCGACCTCTTTTCGCACCTCCAGTTGAGCTCGGCTCCTGCCAGATGTCGACTATACTCTCCACCTTCAGTTGAGCTTCCTCCTGCTAGGCGTTGACCTCTTTTTCCACCTCCAGTTGAGCTCAGCTCCTGCCAGGTGTTGACTATACTCTCCACCTACAGTTGAGCTCGGCTCCTTCCAGATGTCGACTATTCTCTCCACCTCTAGTTGAGCTTGGTTTCTGTGAGGTGTCGAACTCTTCTCTCCACCTCTAGTTGATCTCGTCTCCTGAGAGGTGTCGACCTCTTCTCCAATTGAGTTGAGCTCGGTTCTATGAGGTATCGACCTTCTCTTCACATCCAGGTATGCTTTACATATGAGATGTCCGCCCCATTCCCACCTCTTCTAGTTAAGCTCGCTCGCCTAACGAATGGCCTAGGAGGTGTCTACTCTTCTCCACCTCCTTCAGTTGGGTTCTATCTCTGGGCGGTGTCGACATTTTCTTTTCTCCTTTAGTTGAGCTCCTTTCCTAGAAAGGACCTCTTGCAGCGCATCATCTAGCGCCATCTCTCCGAACTTCGGGTTCAACATTATTTTTCCGAGCTCGTGCCGAGCTCGAAAAAAGCGGGGATTGTGTATAACCCGTAATTCGTCGAGATCAGAAGTACTCAGGCAGATGGATATTCGCAGACCATTGGGCGAGCTTGGGCGAGTTGTGGCAAGCAGAGGAGAGCTTGGGCGAGCTGTGGCGAGCAGAAGAGAGCCTGGGGGAGCAGTGGCGAGCAGAGACGAGCTTGGGCGAGCTGTGGAAGGCTTGGGCGAGCAGTGGCGAGCTGTGGAGAGCAGAGACGAGCTTGGGCGAGGAGAGGCGAGCTTGGGCGAGCAGTGGCGAGCAGAGGCGAGTTTGGACGAGTATCTCACGAGTATGGGCGAGTAGCCCTAGATACTTGATGCGCGTAAAATACGGCAAGCGTACCGGTCGCACAAGTAATAAAGTTGGGAATGAATCCCCGGATGTCGGTCTCTTGAGGAATGCAATTGGCGTCGAACGATTTAGACTCTAAAACTATCGTTATGAGAGTTAATTGAAATAAACAGAAAAAGAAAGGGGCTTTGGTTGGTGGTCTTACGACCGATTACACTAATGTAAACTATGCGGGTCGCAATCACCGCTTCTCAAGGCGAGATGGATGTAGCGGCCGCGATGCCGTACTTCGATTGGCGAGTGGACGGAAGTCTAGCGAGGGAGGTGATTAGTGCGGAGCGAGCTTGAGTGAAACGAACGTGTGGAGTGGAGCGAGATGGAGCGAGGCGCATCAAAGAATAAATCTCTAAAGCAAGATGAAACACAACCAATCAAAATAACGCTAGAAGTTGATGTTCATTACAAGCACAAACATTCCATACAACAAGAAAAGAGAGAAAATGCAAAACCACGAGATTGAAGATCCACCGCGTTTGTTGGCCGGAGGTGCGGGTTGTCAATCCGCTTCCAAGCGCAGTCCGAGGAGGGCTTCCGGTACCACCGAGCTGTCACCTCGAGGGCCTGTAACTCCGTTCTCTAGGTATGCTTCGTCTTCTTCCTTGGTGGAAAGCTCGGAGAAGAATGCTTCAATGGCCGGGAGGATCACCGGAGGATGCGGAATGCTTCGGAATCACCGGAGAAGGTCCTTCCGTTGGTAGGAATGAGGGTGGAGGTGAATGGAACTGCTGGAGGGCGAAACGGCGGACTGGTGAAGGTTCCGTAACGATTGCTCTCGCCCTAATTCGCGGAACAGCGTATTTATAGCTTGCAGAATAAATAGGGCGCACGACCAGTGGTCGTGCGCGACCAAGGTCAGCGCCCGTGCGTGAGCAACCTGTAGACCTGCATCAGAAAATCAGTAGTCGCGCACGATCAGCTGCGCACGATCAGTGATCGTGCGAGGCAATGCTGATGATCGTGCGGAAATAGCCAGACAGACTTTTGCAAAATGGATATGACTGCGCACGATCGGCGGCGCACGAGCGGTGGTCGTGCGCGGTATGGCAAGTGATCGTGCGAAAGGTTCAAGACAGAGTTTTCACAAATGAGACCGGGCTGCGCACGATCAGTGATCGTGCGCCAGGAGGTCGATGGTCGTGCGTGGGTAAAAACGCACGACCACTGACTCCTTTGCCAAAAATAGTGAAACGCCTATCCCGAATGCCCTCACGATCCCCAAACCTGCAGGAAAACTGCACGGGACATCGATCGTGGCAGCCACAGCAAACAGTAATAAACATAGCAAGAAAGTAAATGCACACAAGCACAGAAAATGGGCTAAAAAGGTGCACAGGGCGTGGAAAACCGTAGCGAACCAAAAGGAGTGCAAATGACGCTAAACGATGTGCAAGGACAAGAAAATAAGCCCAGATGAGTCCGCAAATAGGTATAAAATATGGACTCATCACACCCCCAGACTTAACTGTTTGCGCGCCCCGAGCAAACAAAACCTAAGCAGACGGGGAAAATGAACTAGCTAAGAAAGAAATTGCAGAACGGAGTACCATGCGAAGTCGCATGCTCGCGTGCATAAAAATAAAGTAGAGGAAATTCTTAAGTATACAAAATATTTTATAGTTTTCACAATGCGTAACAAAAATTTATTATTACTCCAAAGTAGAATCACGGTGAATCATCCGGTCTTACGCAGGGAGAAAGTAGACAGGCCACTAAGGTGAGCATTGCCGAAGACCGGGGCTCAAGATTACCCCCAAAGGAATCCACCAATGTCGGAAACCATAAGCTTGCCCGTTCGCACTCTCTCCACGGCACTAGTCAACTCAAGCGCAAGTCCGTAGGACTTCGGGTAATAATGGGGCTTGGGTTACGGTGAGATAAACAATGATAAAAAGAAAGGCTATGCACCTAACCCAAATGAGCTAGCCTAAGAGAATCCCTCGGCAAACCACAATATAACCAGGTGCACCACACCCCCAGACTTGATTTGTACAACATAGGTGTGTGCACCGCCTACTCCAAATCCAAATCTTCTCAAATAAATATTTTCAATCAAACTGTTTCTTTTCTTTTTTTTTCTTTTTCTCTTTTAAATATTTTCTTTTTCTTTTTACAAAATCAGCACATTTTTCTTTTGGGCACAACCACATATCACAAATAAAAACACCATATCACAACCCAACATAAAATGTAAACTACTAAAGCTCGAATTGGGTGTGCGACTAGGATTGGCTATGAGGCTTTGGCGAATATAGTGGAGCTGAATCAAAAGAAGGGTAGGCACAAAGGGGCTAGCAAGGGCGATGCTAGGAATGGGTACAAAGCTCAACCGGGCCAAAAGGTGGCCTACATCACTCTCACGCTAGACTAACCGAGTACCAATGCTTCAAGAATAGCTTGGGGCAAGTTCTTAGTAACCGAGAAAGATAATCCTCCCTCCCGACTCAAGCAATACGAGTTTAGTGGCGGCTACACACATTCCTACGCTACCGTTTGATTCACACCGGATTCACCAACTTTTGAGTAGAATAAAAGAATTTACGCAGATAGAAAAAGATAAACCATAAGCATACAGAAAAATTAAATCTACTCAAATTTCTACACAAAACGAGAGCAGTTGACGAGAAACACAGCAAGGCCAACATTTTACTCCGTCGCACAATCCTAAACTAGCACAGAAATTTTCCAAATCGAACAAAGATACAAGTTCAACTCGTGACACGCAAACCGCTAAGCTCGCGCTCAAGTGGGTGCAGTGGTGTGCAACAGGAGTCTAACACAATGAAGCAAAAAGGAAAACTACTGGCATGCGAAATTAAATGTGCTCGTGGAGTGCACAAGCGGCTCTTCCCCCCAGACTTGAATGAAAACATAAGCAAGAGAAATAGACATTCGACCAAGGAATGAAATCTGAAGCGAGAGAGAGTACCAATGCTCCAAAGAGGGGAGCATGCCAGAAGATTGCGTGATGATTCGCGGGAGTTGCTGCTTCGCACAAAAGATAAGCTGAACCTGCGAATTAGGCCGAACAACAGAAAATACAAAAAAGATAGAAAACATAAAATAAAAGAAAACATAAACAAGGGGACCAAAAGGTCCAAGCTTGGGTTGTCTCCCGAATAGCCCTTTTGTTTACCGTCCTTAAGGTGGACCAAATACCTGTATTAGCAGTTGTATATAATGTTTCTGCAGCAAAATAAAAGCTACGAAATAGAAAGTGAAATAAGGTCCCAAAGCAACTAGGAAAATAAGCAGGAAAAGCGAGGCAGAGCGGCAATCAGCTATATGCCGATTTATGATAAGTCTTTTCGGTGGAGAGCGAAGGAGAAGCAGAACTTTTCATAGGATCTTGAGGAGGGGATTTCCCCTTGCTCAGATGGTGCGCAAGCGCTTGGAAGGAAGAATAACGCTTATCACGCAAGCGTTTGGCCTCCTTCAGCTTCTCAACCGATGAAGACCTCCAAGGAGTGGATTCCACAGTTTTCCCAGATTTTATGATCAATGGCGTCATTTCCGGCACCGTGATGGCGATCGGATCAGCCCAAGCGACAGAACGCTTAGTACAGTCATGAATATTATTACAAGAATAACTGTCTAGGGATTTCTCCCGCATGGAATTAGAAATGTCATGCTCAACAACAGCATCGGTGGGAATTGGCACGTTCACCGTGTCTTTGGTGCACTCGAACATCTTCGTGGTCGATAAGTCATTCGTCTCATCGGTCGTCTCGGGCAATCCTCCCTTGGTTTTCTCATCTGTAAGGGTTGCCTTCAAAGCTTGGATTCCAAAATCTTCCTTGAGATCTGCACTACGTAGTGAAACGTCGTTTCGAACAAGAGAGGGGTGTACGGAAGTATCATCGAGGGTGAAATCATCAGCCGGCCAGGTGACGCGTCCTTTGGAAAAATCCAGGGATGCGCAACTGGCCTTCAGAAATGGGACACCAAGTATCGGAATGGAGTCATTTTCTTTTGGTCCCATGACCTGAAAATCAGTGGTAAAATGTTTGCCATTAACCTCGATCTCAACTTCCCTCACACCACCATCAGTATCAACCACATTACCATTAGCTAAAATAAGTCATTTCCGGTCTTCGGTGTTTATTTGCAATTGCATCTTCGTGACATCCTGCAGAGTGAGGATGTTGCTGGATGCCCCGGAATCACATAAAGCAGTAGTTTCAACATTGTTGATCATACAGCTAATCACGAGTTCGTTGTTATTCCCCAGCCTTTCCTCCCCAAGGCTTTTCCCTTGTTCATGGGGATTTTTTTCGGTGTTGCTTGGGAGAGTACCAAGAGTGCGCTCGGAGACCATTTGAGCCAATTGGCCCAACTGTGCCTCGAGCTTACGCATTGAAGCGGCTTGGTTTTTCATGTTTGTCTGGGAAACTTCAACAAATTTTTCAAACATTTCAGCCAATGAATTGGTTTTTTCGGTGGGGGGCCCTTGAGGATAATTCGGGTGGGGTGGCCGCGGCTGGCTTCCGGAGGCGGAGGCATCATATTGATGCTGCCCCGGTTGCCATCGTTGGCCCGGTGCATTTTGATTCCACGAGAAGTTCGGGTGATTTCTCGCACCCGGATTATAAGCATTTCCATAAAGCGCACCCCTGTTTTGATTCGCGATAAAATTAACGGTTTCATTAGAGAAGGCGGGGTCATACATTACCTCCGCTCCAGGGCACTCAAAGCTATGATGATCGGTACCTCCGCATCCTTGACACGAAATGGCCAACACCGGAGCAGCAGCAGCGGGCCTAGATGCTTCCACAGCAAAGATTCCACTTGTCCCACGGGGGGTATTCCTTCCTGCGGTCCAAAAGGCGCTGTGCGTGGCGGTGTCCTGCAGAACTCTCAAAGCATCCTCAGGAGCAAGGTTCATAATTGTCCCACCAGAGGCGGCATCAATCATGGCGCGGTGTTGAGGTTCGATGGAGAAGTAGAAGCATTCCACGAGATTCCACGTTTGGAATCCGTGGTTGGGGCACTTCCGCAGCAACTCATTGAAGCGCTCCCAAACTTCCGCTAAACTCTCTTGGTCGTTTTGCTTGAAATTAGCGATGGCGCATCTCAAACTCACAATACGGTCAACCGGATGGAATTTAGCTAGAAACTTTGTGGTAAGAGCCTCCCAGGTTGTGGCCGTTCCAGGAGGAAGGGCATGAAGCCATGACTTGGCCTTGTCACGTAGAGAGAAGGGGAAGAGACGGAGCTTGACCGTATCGTCAGGAATCCCAGCATAACGGAAAGTGGCACAGATTTCTGAAAAGTCTGCCAAGTGTAGATGGGCATCCTCCGTGGCCATTCCGGATAACTGTGCGTTGTTCCGGATGATGTTAAGAATTGCTGGTTTGATCTCGAACTGTTGGTTTGCGATCGCCGGTCCGAACCCAGGGTAAATGCTCCCTACAGTGGGGGTAGTGTAATCTCTCATGGTTCGGACATGCGGCAGATGCACCTCATTCTCATCCCCGTTCCGATTATCATGGAGGTTCCCTCCAACACGAACTCCGTTGTCATTGTTCAACTGATCTCCCATTGTGATTGGATTGATTGCAGCGGCACGGCTTTGCGCACGAAGAGTTCGCTCGATTTCAGGATCGTAAGTAACGAGATCTCTTGCAGCACGTCCCTGCATCCACTGAAGCAACAAATCAAAGAAACAAAAATCAAAAAACTCTAACTCTTATACCAATACTTCCAGAAATCATGATCGTTCAACAGTTGCATTCCCCGGCAACGGCGCCAAAAACTTGATGCGCGTAAAATACGGCAAGCGTACCGGTCGCACAAGTAATAAAGTTGGGAATGAATCCCCGGATGTCGGTCTCTTGAGGAATGCAATTGGCGTCGAACGATTTAGACTCTAAAACTATCGTTATGAGAGTTAATTGAAATAAACAGAAAAAGAAAGGGGCTTTGGTTGGTGGTCTTACGATCGATTACACTAATGTAAACTATGCGGGTCGCAATCACCGCTTCTCAAGGCGAGATGGATGTAGCGGCCGCGATGCCGTACTTCGATTGGCGAGTGGACGGAAGTCTAGCAAGGGAGGTGATTAGTGCGGAGCGAGCTTGAGTGAAACGAACGTGTGGAGTGGAGCGAGATGGAGCGAGGCGCATCAAAGAATAAATCTCTAAAGCAAGATGAAACACAACCAATCAAAATAACGCTAGAAGTTGATGTTCATTACAAGCACAAACATTCCATACAACAAGAAAAGAGAGAAAATGCAAAACCACGAGATTGAAGATCCACCGCGGTTGTTGGCCGGAGGTGCGGGTTGTCAATCCGCTTCCAAGCACAGTCCGAGGAGGGCTTCCGGTACCACCGAGCTGTCACCTCGAGGGCCTGTAACTCCGTTCTCTAGGTATGCTTCGTCTTCTTCCTTGGTGGAAAGCTCGGAGAAGAATGCTTCAATGGCCGGGAGGATCACCGGAGGATGCGGAATGCTTCGGAATCACCGGAGAAGGTCCTCCCGTTGGTAGGAATGAAGGTGGAGGTGAATGGAACTGCTGGAGGGCGAAACGGCGGACTGGTGAAGGTTCCGTAACGATTGCTCTCGCCCTAATTCGCGGAACAGCGTATTTATAGCTTGCAGAATAAATAGGGCGCACGACCACTGGCGCACGACCAGTGGTCGTGCGCGACCAAGGTCAGCGCCCGTGCGTGAGCAACCTGTAGACCTGCATCAGAAAATCAGTAGTCGCGCACGATCAGCTGCGCACGATCAGTGATCGTGCGAGGCAATGCTGATGATCGTGCGGAAATAGCCAGACAGACTTTTGCAAAATGGATATGATTGCGCACGATCGGCGGCGCACGAACGGTGGTCGTGCGCGGTATGGCAAGTGATCGTGCGAAAGGTTCAAGACAGAGTTTTCACAAATGAGACCGGGCTGCGCACGATCAGTGATCGTGCGCCAGGAGGTCGATGGTCGTGCGTGGGTAAAAACGCACGACCACTGACTCCTTTGCCAAAAATAGTGAAACGCCTATCCCGAATGTCCTCACGATCCCCAAACCTGCAGGAAAACTGCACGGGACATCGATCGTGGCAGCCACAGCAAACAGTAATAAACATAGCAAGAAAGTAAATGCACACAAGCACAGAAAATGGGCTAAAAAGGTGCACAGGGCGTGGAAAACCGTAGCGAACCAAAAGGAGTGCAAATGACGCTAAACGGTGTGCAAGGACAAGAAAATAAGCCCAGATGAGTCCGTAAATAGGTATAAAATATGGACTCATCAATACTCGCTCGCAGAGGCTGGATACTCGCCTACCCCCCCCCCCCCCCCAAGGATTTCTCTATAAATAGACCCTTGAGGGTACTGAAAAAGGGACTTTTTGGAAGAGGCGAGGTCCCCCCAAGTAGATACTCTCCAAGTCCATGCCGGCCTAGTACCTCACCTAGCCTTTTGGTTGCGGAAGAGAAGCTTCTTCTAAGCTTCCGGGTACGTAGTGGGATCGCTGGAGCAATTGAGGTGTGTTTATAGATAGTTTCCTCTCTCTCGTGCTAGCCACTTGCTCTGTGACGTTGGACCGTAGAATCAGTAACCTTAGGCTGCCTTGATCCTATTTCTGAGGTTAGGAATTTTCTTGGCTTCAACAATAGTGAGACTAGAAAGAGGCCTATAAGTAGACCAAAGTTCAGACTCCACTCTATAATATAAGGGGTAGGGGTGGGGAGGTATAACATAATGTTTGTGCCATGTTGCTTCAAGATTGCTTACTGAGGTGCACAGTTCGTACATGTCCTGCTTTATGTTTGTGGTGAGGATCTCAACCATTGTCATTATTTTACAAGGTGCATGTCAAAAATTTTTGTTTTAAAAAAAATAAAGATTCTAAAATAGCTAAAAAAAATAAATAAAGAATCAAATAGCTAAAAATTTTTTAAAGGAAATACCTAATTTTAAAATACTCTAATTTTTTAAGACCACTTATTTAAAGACCTTAAGATTTTGTTATTATACTTTTTTGAAAATCTTAAAATAAAAGAGAATTAAGGGAGAACAAAATTCATTCATTTTTTAAATAAGAAAAAACTCTAATAACTAATAAGTAATTTTTCTAAAAAACTGGACAAAGCATGGATTCATTAAAATCTTGTAAAATAACAATTTTTACAAAAACGAAGGATCATTGATCCACAATAGGAGTGCATCAACCTACCTCTAATACCAAACTGTTGTAACCAAGATTTTCGTAATTGATTTAAAATTAATAAATTTGAGCCCTCTTCTAAATATGGAGCGCAAGTAAGAGATTTTCAAATAATATCAAGTGGCAATCAACATTAGTTTCACAAACGCGTCTACGAGTCTAGCAATCGAACATAATTAACAATTACGAAGTAATTCTTCCACAAGTCTTTCCAAAAAGAAAAGAACACAAGAATTTAAAAATTAACGACAAAGAGGTTCTAAGATAACCAAGGGCAAGCATACTCAGAATTTTAAGACAATAAAATAAAGCATAGCATTAGACTAGTAATTAAGGTTCGGAGTATACCATAAGAGCATCGAATCAAATCCAGTTGCAAGAGTGATGGAGGAATTTGACAAGCCATGAGAATGAAATCTAGACTTGATAAAGGAATCAATTCGGGGGCAGACAGAGGGCTACGACTCAAATAGTTACATGGTCGTTCGATCCGACACGGGAGGGACGGGAACTCTGGAGGAGGCTCTCCGGAGTGCTGGTCGAAGCTCTGGGTGGTTGGCGGCGGTGGCGACGGTAGCAGCAGCGAAGTCCGATGAGGAGATGGTTTCGGCTGGGCGTGACATTAGGGCGTCGGGATCAAGACGGCTCTCAAGGAAAACAAACAAAAATCTATTTCTTCAATAACGCCAAGCTGCCTTTCTCTAGAATGAAGGAGGTCCTTTTATAAAAGAATTTGATATTCGCAGGCCATATTTGACTATTTGTACCCAAAAAGCATTAATATTTAAATAACCCTTCACAAATAAAAAACCCTAATTGTACCCCCACTCCTTTCTTTCCCCTATCGTGAAAAGCCGCCTCGCGTGAAAAGGGAGAAGATCGCCGCCCGTTCGCCCCTTCCGCCGCCCAGCGTGCCTCGCCCCCGGCTTCCTCCACCGCCGACCAACACCGCCGGCCTGCTCTTTCGCCGGCGACCTCCCGTGAAAAGTCGGCTCGCGTGAAAAACCTAGAAGATCGCATCCGCCCGTTCGCCCCTTCCGCCGGCCAGCGTGCCTCGCCCGGCTTGCTCCACCGCCAGCCTGCTCTTTCGTCGGCGACCTCCACATTCCCGCTCCGGTGAGTTTTCAGTGGGATCATGTCATACTCCACTTCTTCCTCCTTCATGCATAAAAAAAATTACAATTTTTTCTGTGGGATCATGTCAAAATGCCATAATAAACATTTTGGGGGCATAAAAAATGAATTTTGATCAATTTTTTGCCTGCTTCCTCCAGTCACTACCACATTTTTGAATGGTATAACATTTTTTATATCTGCTAAACAATGTTTTGTTTAAGAATTAATCTTAATTAATTTGTCTACTGGTTTAGTTGCATCTATTTTGCATGTAGATCTGTACTGGAACAATAAATCCTAAGATTTTCTAGATCAGATTTAGTGCTAGGCATGAGGTTGCCATCATGTTTTGTATATTAGGGTCAGTTAGTAGAATAACAAAGATGTTGTTTAAGCAAAATCTTTTAAACCATGATTATAGAGAATTAGACATAACTGTTATGGAGGGTGGAATAATATATGTACATGATGCATTTATTAAATTGGATAATTTTTTTTGGAAATCCTTCATGCAGCCGCTGTCATTCCTTCCGCCGCCATTGATTTCTCCACTTCGGCCGGTGTTTTCTCTAACGGCGGCAACATCTCTATTACTGCCCTCCGGTTAGTACTCTCTCATCTTCTCTCAATTTTTTCTCTCTAATAATCAAGGTTTATCTTTCTAAAACATTTTTATATAGGTTTTTGATTTTTTTTGTTATTGATATCACAATCTCTTCGGTGGATCCCCAATGTGAGTTTTCAATTTTTTTCTCTATAATACCCTAGGTTTGGGTTATTGATATGAGTTTTAATTTTCGCTCCGAATGCATGTTTATAAATGTTTGTTTATATATGTTAGATTGAAACGAATTCAGAAGATGTTAAGTTATTGGAAAACGTTGAATGGCCTAAGGATAACTCAGTTGATGTTGATATTCATTTTCGTACAAATATGACTTTTTCAAGTAAGGAAGAATTAGTTGGATGGAACCAAAGTATTGCAAAAAATTTGAGGTTTGTTATCATTATTTTGAGGGCAAATAATCTCATTGCAAGAGCAAAACCTAGGGTAATTCTAGGTTGTGACAGAGCCGGATCTTCTCGTGATAGTCAAAATAAGAAAGGTTATATAAAGAAAAATATCAGAAAATCAAGTTCTAAACATTGTGGATGTAAGTTTGCACTGAATGGGCGTCGAGAAGAAAATAATGAATGAACGGTTGAAGTAAAAATTGATTTACATAATCATGAATTTGTTCACTTAGAAGCGCATCCATACGATGGTAGACTTGATGAGAATGAGCAAAAAATCGTGTCTGATATGTTTAATGTTGGAGTTAAGCCACGCAAAATATTGTCGTCGTTAAAGAAAAGAAATTCGGAAAATACAACGACCATCAGAACTATATATAATGAGAAGGCCAAGCTGTATCACAGTCAATTAGAGGGTGGAACTCCAATTCAATATTTTTTTAAATGCATTAGTGAAATGGGGTATATCAGTTTTCATCAAGTGCATGCAACTACTAATTGTTTGGAGAGTATTTTCTTTGTCCATCCAACTTCAGTGCGTCTGAGCAATATGTTTTCAAATGTATTCTTGATAGATTGCACCTACAAGACTAACCGGTACTGTTTGCCTCTGCATAGTAGGTGTGACATCCACCAATCAAACATTTTTCTCCTCATTTACATTCATGCCCAACGAGACAGAAGCTAATTATATATGGGCATTACAATGTTTCAAGTTTATGTTTGATGAAAATATCATGCCTAATCTATTTGTTACAGATCGAAAAATTGTCTTGATGAGTGCTATCAAATTTGTGTTCCCGTAAGCTACCAATATTTTATGTCAGGTTCATATAAACCAAAATATTTTGGCACATTGTAAAAAGTATTTCACACAAGGTAAAGAATGCGAGAAGTACTTAGGTGTGTGACAACAACTAGTAAATTCATCGTGTGAAAATGAATTTCACTTCCGGTATAGCCAAATGTTAAATGAATATGGAACAAAATATCCCAACGTGCTTTCTTATGTCACAATATCCTGGATAGAGCCTTACAAGGAATTGTTTGTTTCATGTTGGGTCAATAGATATATGCATTTGGGGAACACATCGACAAACTGTGTAGAGGGCAGACATAGCCAACTTAAAAGGTTTCTTGAAGTATCAGTTAGTAATCTAACAACGATATGGACAACTTTTGATCAAATGATCAACTTGCAACATACAGAAATTAAAAGACTATTTGGTCAAAGTAAGATTCATGTCGGCACGAGTTTCAAAGGTTCTCTTTATTCTAATCTTATTGGCAGTGTTTCTATCGCAGCATTAGAAATAATAAAGAAGGAAGTTGATTCAGTTAAAAATAGTGGTTTGGAGGCGGGCCAGTGTTCACATACCAGTAGATATACGATGGGTCTATCTTGTGCACATGAGTTGGAGTCGTATGTTAAGCACGGTGTTGGGTATATTGGAAAATGTGTACCTGATTTGGAGAAGCCTCACTTAGCTCAATGATATATATCAAGGTGTATTTGATGTTATTTTGAGTTTATATGTGTAGGTTAAGTATTGGCTAAAATGCAGAGAAAAGTTTCTAAGTCCATGTGTCGACACTTAAGGAAGTCTGTGTTGACACTTGGAAAAGCTGTGTCGACACCTGAAGTAGCTGTGTCGACACACAGAATATATTAGTCGACATCAACTGTGTCGACACCGGGAGGCAGTGTCGACACCCAGAATAGTTAGTCGACATCAACTATGTCGACACCGGGAGGCTGTGTCGACACACAGAATTCTTAGTCTACATCAACTGTGTCGACACACAGGACTTGTGTCGACACACAGCAGAGTTTCAACATAGTTGATTGCTGTGGAGTGAAGAAGTGTTTGTGTCGACACAAATACTCTATGTCGACACATTCTCAAGATGCAGTGTCAAGAAGCAGTGTCGACATCAAGGCAGCTATGTCGACTCCACCAAAGTCTGTGTCGACACTTAAGTCACATGTGTCAACACATATTGACAGTTTGTCTCGACACATAATGACAGTCAATCTTGACGCTTTGCTGACAGAGACAAAGGTTCAAGAGCTGACTGGGGACTTGACAGCTGTGCATTCCAACAACTTTAATGAAGCTGTCAGACTTGTCAAAAGTTAGTTAGAAACCGGATCAGCCAGTTACCATGGATGAAGTCTATATATATAGATGGATTCAGAAGAAGAATAAGGAACAACAGATCATACACACACAACTAACACAACTATTGAGAGATTGATCGTTGATCAAGAAAGTGCAAGTCACACAGAAGAAGATCTTCGTTAGAAGATCTAAGAAGACAATCTGAACTGATTATCCACTCAGATTTTGTCTAAGGTGAATTCATTCTTAATTCAGAAGGAACTTCAGAAGATTTGGGGAGAGAGAGCTCCAGCTGTTTTGAGGTCAAGAAGGAGACAATCACAAGTCTCTTAAGAAGTAGATCCTTAACTAATCTACTAAGTAGATCCAGATCCATATCTGGAATCTAAGAAGGAAGCTGCCAGTCAGTCAACTTCAAAGGAGATCAACCCTACTAAGTTTAGATTCAAGAAGCATTGAAGAAAGCTAAGAATAGGTTAATTTCAGTCATCAGTCTCATCAAGAAGCTGATCAAGAATTCTCTTATCCTTTCTCTCTCAACAAGGGTAAGAGTCCATCAAATTACTTATCAAATTCTGTAGAATCTTTTCAAAGATCTGAGTTATAAGGCTGTGTTATAAAGGCTGAGTGTATGAGATTTTGATCTCTAAGTGGTAAGGCTGATTGAGCCTGAGTGTAGGAGAATTTGTTTTCCTAGTTGTAGGCCTTGTGGCAAGGCTGAGGTAGGGCTATTAGCCTGAGTTGTAGGAACCTTATAGGGTTCTGAGTTGTAAGAGCCTTTCAGGGTTCTGAGCTGTAAGATTTGTGGATCTGAGAAGAAGGAAGAAGTTAGGCCGAATCTAGCATACTGCTAGATAGGTGAAGGGGGAAAGTGGATGTACCCAGACCTTGGGGAACCACTCTAAACCTATGTGCAATCTGTGATGCTTGTGTTATTTTAGATTCTGTGATTGTATATGTTGTGTTAGCTGTAAAGATTTGAGATTTATATTAAAGAACTGAAGCTATATTCTGCCTTAGTTTAAAACAAGGAAAAGAACCTATTCACCCCCCTCTAGGTGTTTAGGTTGTCTTGAAGTTAAATCTATCACACGGTAATCCTTTGTCGTTATGGATTGCGAGCAAACAATGGAAGCAATTGTTAGGTATTGCATCCACAATAACCCAGATTTGCATGAAGTCACCCTTGAACTAAGATGAATTAAGTTGTATTTGACATCCTTGTTCTAGTTGAGTGTTTGCAGATTCTCAGTGCTAAGTGTAAACCAATGTCAGTCTATAGTGGGTAAGGAACACAGGACCATACAGTGTAATCCCTCACTATGTGACCCAAGGTATTGACTCATGTATAGCCTCTCAATTGGGATACACTTTATGTTCAAACATAAGGAGCATGGGATGAAGACAGAACTAGAAGAAAACTTCTCTAAAGTTTTGAAAATTCTCTAAGTCAACTTCTCGAGAAGTACCTTTTGAGTTCTCGAGAAGTGAAGTTAGACGTTCTCGAGAAGTCCCAGTTTTAATTCTTGAGAAGTCTTGTGTAGTTCTCGAAAAGTCTTCTTTGTTCTCGAGAAGTCTTGGCCAGTTCTCGAGAAGTCTCTATTATAGTTCTCGGGAAGTCCAACTTGTTCTCGAGAAGCTTGGCTTAAATTCTCGAGAACTGCCAGCCCTATTTCTCGAATAGTCAAAAGTTGCCTCAGAAATCTCTCTAAGTGTTAGTTCTCGAGAAGTCTCCATAGTTCTCGAGAAGTCAGTTAGTTCTCGAGAACTCAACCTTTTGTTCTCGAGAAGTCCAGACATCTTCTAAGTAGTATAGTTCTCGAGAAGTCCTGATAGCTCTCGAGAACTCAGTTTCTAGTTCTCGAGAACTAAAGTTACTTCTCGAGAACTGAAAGTCAAATTTTCCAGAATTTTTTTAAGTCCAAATCGGCCAGATTTTCAAATGACTTGACGTGATTGGTCCACGTATCGTCATTAATGTCTTTTCTAGCCGTTAAGGGTAATCCTATATAAAGTTTTTTCATTAAGACAAAACCCAAATAATAATTACAAGGAGCGGTATTCCGTACATTCTAAATTTCTGGATCAGCCTTCTCTTTCCAAAAGAACACGTTCTGAAGCCGTCGCCGCCGCTCACGAGTAGATCGAAATTTCTACTTTAAATCCAAGAAGACTTGCTGTTCAAGGGATCATCATCTTATCCTTGATCGAGTAGGTCAAAGATTTCTCAGGTCAGATCGTCAAGTCTTCTTCAACCGTTTCTGAAAGAGCCGCCAATTCAAGAAGAAGACCTAAGGCTGAATTTTTTCAGATCTGAGAAATCTCTATTTGTAATTATTCAAATCTTTCTGTTATCATTGTTGGAGATTTTATCCGAGTGTAGGAGCGTTGTTCTTCGAGTTTGTAGGAAGTTTTTATCTTCTGAGTGTAGATCCTTTTGGATTGAGTTTGTAGGAACTTGGTTCCGAGGCATAGGATTGTTTTCAATCTGAGATAGTAGAGTAGCCGAGTCTAGTGATTTGCTAGATCGGTGAGATAAAGTGGATGTACCCAAGATTAGGGAACCACTATAAATCTTCTTGTCTTCTGTGATTGCTTGATGTTTTGTGCAAGTTCGTTAAAATTTTTATTCCGCAAATAGACGCACGATTCACCTATTCACCCCCCTCTAGGTGATTTAGGTTGACAACTTTCCACTTTCAATTGGTATCATAGGGAGGTTGGTCGTTAAAAGGTTAACACCTTGGTCAATTTCCTCTCGAAAGTTGTCACTTGGATATTCAAGCAATGGATAAGGCCAAAGATTTTTCCAAGCTTTCTTTGTACACTAAGAAAAACTTTCCCATGTGGAAAGAGAGAATCAAATTTTTCATGGAAGCTGTGGACCCCCGTATCTTCATGATTGTTGAAGGTCCTTACGTTCCCATGACTATCTCCACTATAGATCCAACCAAGAAAGTTCCTAAGAAATTAATGGATCTGGATAAGGACGAGATTGCACTTGTCTCTTTGGACAAGAAAGCTAAAAATATCATAGCAAGTGCAGTCGATGACTCAATGCTGCAGAATATGATTCACTGCACATCTGCTAAGGAGATGTGGCAGTCTCTAGTAACTTTGATGGAAGGTACTGAAGAAGTAAGGGATGATAGAAGATCCCTATTAAACCAGAAATATGAAGCCTTCAGGCAAGGGTCAAAGGAGACCATTGTAGATACTTTTGAGAATTTCTTCAAGATAGTAAATGGCCTAAGAGTGTATGGCCGAGTCTTCACTAATGGGGAGCTGAATGATAAGTTTCTGAGGTATCTCAAAAAGGAATGAGACAACAAAGTCTGTGTCATCCGGAAGTTTGGCAGACTAGCTGAAACAGACCCACAGAATCTATTTGGCAAGCTGATGTCCTATGAACTGCAAATCAATTCCAGAAAAGCTAAAGAAGAGAAAAGTTGCTTCTCCTCAAAAGAGAAGTCGGTTGCATTAAAGGCTGACAGTTCAAGGAAGGGCAAAGCTACCTCACCAGCACCTGCTCAAGAAGTGAGTGAAGAAGAAAACTTTGAGCCAAGCACCTCGGGCTCAAGAACTATCTGAAGGAGAGTTCTCGTTGCTCTCTCGACAGTTCAAGAAATTCTTGAACAAGAAGAAGCAGTGGAGAGGCAAGGATGCCTCATACAGAAGATCACGGCATGACGGTGATCAGCGAAAGAAAGGCTCAAGTAACCATGACAGGTATATCTCTAAACAGAACAAACAGATTTCTACTGACATTGTTTTCTACTGCTGTAACAAACCAGGCCACGTCATAGCTGACTGCCGCCACAAGAAGAAGGAGGGTGGCAGAAGAGAGGAAAAGAAGTCCTCATACCATAAGAAGAGTACAGAGAAGAGCCTGTTGGCCAAGAAGGGCAAGACTCTCAGCGACTCCGACTGATCTGAGTCGAGTGACGAAGAGGAAGCCTACTTTGGGCTCATGGCTTAATCAGATGACGAACAAGAGCCCCAGTTTATTGGGGAGGTAAAATCTCACACTCCTCTCTCTGAAACTGAAAGTTCTGAGCATGATCATGAGGATAGCTCTTCTGAAGATGAGTCGGAACTTATGGCCCAGTACAAGGAGTTACGACAAATGTCGTCGAGTCGTGAAAACTCAGGCTAAAGAGATTAAGTCTCTAAAGGCTATTGAGAGCAGCTTGAGAGAAGAAGTCGCTAAGACTGACTCTCTTCAAGAGAACTTCAATCTTGCTATTGAAGAATACAATCAAGTTCTTAAGCACCTCGACCTTAAAGAGGAAATCATCAAAGAGTTGAACGAACAACTCGAGGTTGAGAAGAAACTTGTTGAAAGTTTCTCTAAGCCTAAGATAGTTCTTCCACTCGTTGCTGAATTTTCAGCTAAGGCCCAAGGAGCTGGACTAGGCCATGTTGCCGCTCATAGTAAATCTTCTAGGAGAAACAAGGCTCAATGGAAGAATAAGGCCGCCAAGAAGGCCTTAGCCAAAGAAAAGGGTAAAGCCCCTCTAGATCAGACTGTTTTTAAGAAAGTTATCTTTCCAACAAATAAGTTTGATCTGGACTCGTCCTATGGTCACTTGACCAGGCCTACTTATGTAGATCCAAAGTCTCGGTACTAAGGATAGACTCGCCCTCGAAACTTTGGAGAGAGTGTCTTTAAGGCACCTTATGAAGAAGTGATTCTTCAGGGTTATGGTCCTTATAATCATGGCCATAACTTCAAGAAAGCACCTAAAGTAAAGCCCGTTGGGGAAAGACCTCCGAAGGAGAAGAAGTCATGTGATTGTCATCATCATGAAGCCTCCTCCTCCAAGAGTGCTACCCCTGCTAGACCACTATCTCAAAAGGTCAAGCAGGAGTACGTAAGGTAAAGATACAATAGGTTTGACTGTTGGTGCGGTGACAAAATTGGTCATTTGCCATCGATTGTTGGTTCAATACCAGGAAGGTTGCTACTCCTCAAGTTGGCAATATGAGACTGACCACTCAGAATGCAAATCTTCGTAGGGGGAGTATTCTAACCCGAGACCAAGGACCCAAACAAGTTTGGGTTCCTAAGGCAAAGTGATTATGAATGCAGGTATGTCCAAAAGCCACCAAAATGTCAATCTGGTACTTGGATAGTGGATGCTCTCGGCACATGACCGGGACAAGAAGCCTACTCCAGAATTTCACTTCAGTCTGCAACGGACCAAAGGTCATCTTTGGAGGTTCAGACCGAGGGATAAATAAAGGCTACAGTATGATCTCTAACGGCAGTGTATCCTTTTCGGATGTAGCTTATGTGGAGGGATTGGAACACAATCTCATAAGCATAAGTCAACTATGCGATAAGGGATACATAGTTGAATTCCACGCTGACAAGTGCTTGATAAAGTCTATTGACAATATGGAAACGATTCTATCTGGCACTCGAAGCAGGAATGTTTTTTTGTTTAAATTTCATTTGTATAGACTCTTCTACACTAGTGTATCTTTTGGCAAAAGATAGTGCGTCTCTTGGTGACCAATGGCACAAGAGGCTAGCACATATTAATTTTAAAACTATTAATAAATTATTCTTTCAGAACTTAGTACGTGATGCCCCAAATTTCAAGCACGTCAAAGATAGACCTTGTCATACATGCGTAAAAGGCAAGCAAACAAGGGCTACCTTTAAAAGCATCATAGGCAAAAACTCTAATAGGTGTTTACACGTACTTCATATGGACTTGTTCTGTCCATTGCAAGTTAAAAGTTTAGGAGGTAAGGATTATACATTGGTAATTGTTGATGACTACTCGCGCTCTGCGTTGGTGTTCTTTTTTAAAACACAAGTCAGATACCTTCGATATCTTTACAAACTTTGTTAGGCAGATCCAGAATGAATACAACAGCTCCATAGTCAAAATCAGAAGTGACAATGGAACTGAGTTCAAATCTAGGGCCATGACAAAATTTTGTGAAAGCCTAGGTATCTTTCATGAGTTTTCCTCTCTTCGCACTCCACAACAAAATGGAGTAGCTGAGAGAATGAATAGAACACTCATAGAGGCCTGCAGGACCATGTTGAGTGATGCTTCACTACCGGAATACTTCTGGGCTGAAGCCGTCAACACTGCATGCCACGTGCAAAATCGAGCCCTCATAAACAAGAATCATGATAAGACACCTTATGAACTTCTAAAAGGAAGGAAACCAACAGTCTCATATTTTAGATTTTTTTGCTGTAAATGCTTCGTACCTAACAATGGTAAGTATCATACTACCAAGTTTAGTGAGAAAAGTTTTGAAGGTATTTTTGTAGGATTAGTAACAATAGTTAGGCATATAAGATTTTCAATAGAAAAACTCTGGTTGTAGAAGAATCAATACATGTTGTATTTGATGAGACGAGCTTGCTGCAAAGCAAATCGTCTAGTATGCTTGTTGAAGATGCAGGTACAAGGCTTAAAGAAATCAGTTTGGATGAACAAACCGAAAGTAAAGATGATAAGTTCATCAAGATAACCTCTCCGAACCCTATTGGAGAGGTAGAAGATCAAGATGAAAACGTTGTCCAAATTGATGAAGTCACTCCAATAGCTGAAGAAGTTCCAGATGCCAGAAATCTAGAGCTCAGACATCTGAAGGATCACCCAATGGACCAGATCATAGGAGATCCTCGGGATGGTGTCAGAACTCGTCGAGGTACAACTAACGAGAATCTCTATTTAAGTTTTCTCTCGCAGATTGAACCAAAGAAGTTTGAGGAAGCAAACTCAGACGCATCGTGGATCTTGGCCATGGAAGATGAACTAAATCAGTTCAAGCGCTGCAAAGTATGGATACTTGTTCCAAGACCCAAAGGTAAAAATGTCATCGGAACTAAGTTGGTCTATAGGAACAAGATGGATGAGGATGGGACGATCATAAAGAATAAGGCCAGACTCGTCGCCAAAGGATATCGTCAAGAAGAAGGGATCGAATTCGACCAGACATACGCTCTAGTGGCAAGGCTGGAGGCCATCAGACTGTTCCTAGCTTATGCTGTACTGAAGGGCTTCACTGTCTACCAAATGGACGTGAAGTCCGCCTTCCTTAATAATGACATAAAGGAAGAAGTGTATGTGGAACAGCCCCCAGGTTTTGTTGATCCTAACTTTCCTGAGAATGTTTATTTATTATCAAAAGCGTTGTACGGTTTGAAACAAGCTCCTCGAGCTTGGTACGAAACGCTGTCTAGCTTTCTCCTCGAGAACAAGTTCACAAGGGGAAAGATAGACAAGACATTATTTCTTAGGGAAATTAAAGGCAAGATTTTGCTAGTGCAAATCTATGTTGACGACATTATTTTTTGCTCTACAGACGACAACCTCTGCAAAAAGTTCTCTAAACTTATGCAAGGGAAGTTTGAAATGAGTAGTATGGGAGAGCTGAAGTATTTCTTAGGACTTCAGGTGAAACAATCTGAAGATGGAATTTTCATCTCACAGACGAAGTTCACCAAGGAGTTGATTAAGAAATTCGGAATGGAGAGTGCAACCTCTATGAGGACTCCAATAGCCTCAGCTATGTCTCTAGACAAGGATGAGAAAGAGAAACCTTTTGATGAAACAAAGTACAGAAGTATAGTTGGATCCTTGCTCTACCTTACTGCCAGTAGACCAGACATAATGTTCTCCACATGTGTCTGTGCTAGATTCCAAGTGAACTGTAAGGAATCTCACTATGCTACTGCAAAGCAGATTTTGAGATACCTTAAAGGTACACCGAATCTTGGCTTATGGTACCCAAGAAGTAATGACAGCAAACTAATCGGTTTTTCAGATGCAGACTTTGCAGGTAGCAAAGATGATAGGAAAAGCACTTCCGAGACGTGTCAGTTCCTTGGAAGAAGGCTTATTTCATGGAGTAGTAAAAAGCAAAACTGTGTCGCAATCTCAACTGCCGAGTCAGAATACATTTCTGCCGGTAGTTGGTCTGCACAGTTGCTTTGGCTAAAGAATCAGCTAGAAGACTACAATATGAAGGTCAAAGACATTCCATTATTCTGTGACTCCTCCAGCGTAATTGCAATCGCAAACAACCCAGTCTCGCACAGCCGGACAAAGCACATCGAGCTCAGATATCATTTCATCCAGGAGCATGTGGAGTAAGGGGATGTGGATCTGCAGTACGTGCAAACAGATCGGCAAGTTACAGATATCTTCACAAAGCCGTTGGACGAGAACAAGTTCAATTTATTCAAAACTAAACTTGGAATGCTGAACAAAGAAGGATAAATCAAAGGGAATCAGTTCAAGGCTCAAGAATCTAGGACTCTTCAAAAAGGTCAGAAATTTCTCAAGAGGAAGCTAGTTCTCGAAAAACTCTGCCTACTTCTGGAGAAGCAAAGTACTAGTTCTCGAAAACTTACTCAACTTCTCGAGAACAAAAGTCTGTCTTTCGAGAAGTCCCTTAAGTTCTCGAGAACTAATAACTCTACCTCTCGAGAAGTACTCTGAAAGCTCTCGAGAACTAGGCGCTACTTCTCGAGAAGTCTACTATCAGTTCTCGAGAACTTATTTCCTTACTTCTCGAGAACTATTCTGCACTTCTCGAAAACTAACCCTACCTCTCGAGAAATGCCCCGTCTTTTCAAATTCTGTCTTTGCGCAAACCGACTTATTTTCAAAATATTAAAATGCTTATATTAGATTAATTAGACATTTAATTATCAAAATTAGAATTATATATATATATATAAAGTTTTAGAAATCAATAATCAATCGACATTTCAAACTTCTTTCTCTCGAAAACCTTTCGACTTCCTCCGACTCAGTGCCTCGACACCTCCATTCTCCCGCACTCCGATCGTCGCCTTCTTCAGGATAAATGGCTCAGCAATCAAAGATAGGAGTTGGAAGTGTGCTGCTTGCGGTAGGGATTGCCGATATCTCAAATGACTTCAAGAACCTTCTTCTTCTCCTCCAGGCCACCGATTTGACCTTTGTTCTTCAAGAACACTGTAACATCCTCTTCCCAGAGGTTGAAGAATTTTATAAGAATGCCAAAATCAGGAGGAATAATACAGTTATTAAATCCAAGGTAAAGGTAGTCAAGATTAAGCTGAGCTCAAACATTGTGTCAAAACTTCTTAGACTGCCAACTGGAAATGATGAAGATGAACTCACACAGGAAGATATCAGTAGGACTTATCATTTCTGTGGAGTACCAGAAAGCATTACCTCTGTGAGGAGATCAGCCATGAATGATGTTAGCAAGCTTTTGGTGGACATTATTGGAAAGATCTTATGGAGCAGGACAGGATCTATTAGTTTCATTACCAATATACTATTTAATGTGATGGCTGCCATTGTCTGCAGGAATAAATTCCCTTTTGGATTGATGATCTTTGATCTGATCAGGGAGAGCATTCCAGAACAAAAAATTGCCAGGATCATCACCTTGTTGCTGCATGAGATTGATCCAATCACATTCAAGACTTCCAGAGGCACACCCATCCATCATCTGAAGAAGATTTCCATTACTTCCATCCAGAGATGGGGTTTAAAACTGAAGAATCCCAAGCAGTTAGCTAAAGAACTTGAAACTTCTGCCTCAGAGGTTAGGACCCCATCTCCTCCATCACATAATATTGTTGAACCTTCTGGTGCAGTAACTGAGGGGGAGCTTGCAACCTCTGCTCAATATGCCAGGATTCACACTCCTACTCCCTCAGCAAGAACTCCTCTTATAAGCCTAGTGAGATCTCAAGTCAGGAGCACAGTGGCAGATCTTCGAGATGCCACCCTTTTAGATGCTCAAGTCCAGGAAACCCTCAAGATCACAGTTGAAGTCATTGACAATATGATTGAAGAACTCACTTAGAGTCCTTAACAAAGAAACCATTGCAGAACCATCAAAAGAACCATCTCCACCACCCTCACCCCAAGCTACTCCACCTCCTTCTCCCTCTCCAAGGAAAGAATCTACTCCACCAGAGACCATCCTTCTCTCTAAAGAGGATGAGCCAGAACCTGAAGAGGTGGAAGCCCCTCTCAGGAACCTTAACTTCTCCCTCCCAAGATTTGTTGATGAGGAGGATGATACAATATCTCACACTACAAGAGCCCAGAGCTCTGTGGTAATATAAGAAATTCTTCCTTAGAAAGCACCTCCTCTACGTCAGATTGTTACACCTAGTGCCCCTCTTACTGCCATTGTTTCTACCCCTCCTCATGCTGCTGCTACCTCTTATAATTCAGAACTTCTCAGTAAAATTTAACTTCTACTGGCTGAACAAAGAAAATATTTTGATGAATCCATCAAGTCAGTTAAAGATAAAGTGCCTGATCTTGAGTAAGAGATGAGTAGAGGATTTGCTGAAATACAACACAACACAGATTCTCTTAAAGAGCTGTTCATAATAGGTGAAAAAGCCATAGACCACACAATCTCTAGTGTTGGTCAAGTTATGGAACAATCTCTCACTCTTGCAAACAACCAGATAGAGCTAGAAAAGAAGGCTAAAGAGCATATGATGACAATCTGTAATGAAGTTGGTACTTTCAAAGAAGAAGTCATTGATAAGCTATCTGTAGAATTCAGAAAGGGGGAGAATTTAGTGAAAGAATAAGTGGACAGGCTTGCTGCCAATGCACAAACTCTCTAGATTGAAAAATTGACTGAGATAAATAAGAGTGTTTTAGCTCAAATCCAATCAGTGAAGTTTTATACCTATGATACCTCAGTTTGGATGCACAACCAAATATTCCCAGACTTTCAAGCTGATCCTAATGTGATTCCACATCATCTGAACCCCCTTGCTGAAGGAGAATCCAGTCAAATGCCAGCTCAGATGCAACAACCTCAGATGCCTACTTTCTCTCCCAGGCCAGAAGACCAAGCACCTCCTCCTGCTTCTTATTTCCAGGTTTGGGATGATGATATTCCTCAAGGCTTACCTGAACTTCATATCCTCAAGAAAAGGAAGTATGGAGAAGGTCCATCTGCAAGAAAATCTATTCCCCGGCCAGATGCAGAGAAAAGGAAAGCATAGGAGTTTGCTGAAGTTTGGAGCCCCACTTCAAAAGCCTTAATTCTTGACACTCTCAAATTAGTCATGGACTTTAATGAGAACAGGAATCTCCACTACAGCTCCTCTGAGTGGAAATTATATGAGAAGTCCATGACCAAGAGAAGGAATTATGATAGAGAGTATGACAAGAATAACCCTAAAGCTCCTCCTAAGCCTCCAAGGTACTATCCTAAGCCCTTCAGCTATCAGAGAAGACAACAAGAGAAGCAGGACAGGAAACAACAGAGCAAAGGATGAATTTATATATGTGTGTTTTTGAGAATTTTGATGAAATGGTTGTTGATGAGAAATCTAAAACATTATATATATAATTTCTAGTTTTGCCTAATTATGTCTTTAATTAATTTGTTATTGCATTTAGATTCCATTTTTCTTCTCTTCCAGTTTTTTCTTAATTGTGATAATTACCCTTAGTGTAGAGGGTTCTGACTTCTACAAATAGGGGGAGATTGTTGGTTATTGCATCCACAATAACCCAGATTTGCATGAAGTCACTCTTGAACTAAGATGAATTAAGTTGTATTTGACATCCTTGTTCTAGTTGAGTGGTTGCAGATTCTTAGTGCTAAGTGTAAACTAATGTCAGTCTACAGTGGGTCAGGAACACAGGACCATACAGTGTAATCCCTCACTATATGACCCAAGGTGTTGACTCATGTGTAGCCTCTCAATTGGGATACACTTTATGTTCAAACATTAGGAGCATGGGATGAAGACAGGACTAGAGGAAAACTTCTCTAAAGTTTTGAAAATTCTCTAAGTCAACTTCTCGAGAAGTACCTTTTGAGTTCTCAAGAAGTGAAGTTAGACGTTCTCGAGAAGTCCCAGTTTTAGTTCTCGAGAAGTCTGGTGTAGTTCTCAAAAAGTCTTCTTTGTTCTCGAGAAGTCTTGGCCAGTTCTCGAGAAGTCTCAATTATAGTTCTCGAGAAGTCCAACTTGTTCTCGAGAAGCTTGGCTTAAATTCTCGAGAACTGCCAGCCCTATTTCTCGAATAGTCAAAAGTTGTCTCAGAAATCTCTCTAAGTGTTAGTTCTCGAGAAGTCTCAATTATAGTTCTCGAGAAGTCCAACTTGTTCTCGAGAAGCTTGGCTTAAATTCTCGAGAACTGCCAGCCCTATTTCTCGAATAGTCAAAAGTTGTCTCAGAAATCTCTCTAAGTGTTAGTTCTCGAGAAGTCTCCATAGTTCTTGAGAAGTCAGTTAGTTCTCGAGAACTCAGCCTTTTGTTCTCGAGAAGTCCAGACATCTTCTAAGTAGTATAGTTCTCGAGAAGTCCTGGTAGCTCTCGAGAACCCAGTTTCTAGTTCTCGAGAACTAAAGTTACTTCTCGAAAACTGAAAGTCAAATTTTTCAGAAATTTATTTTAAGTCCAGATCGGCCAGATTTTCAAATGACTTGATGTGATTGGTCCACGTGCCGTCATTAATGTCTTTTCTAGCCGTTAAGTGTAATCCTATATAAAGTCTTTTCATTAAGACAAAACCCTAATAACAATTACAAGGAGCGTTATTCCGTACATTCTAAATTTCATGATCGGTCTTCTCTTTCCAAAAGAACACGTTCTGAAGCCGCCGCCGCCGCTCACGAGTAGATCGAAATTTCTGTTTTCGATCCAAGAAGACTTGTTGTTCAAGGGATCATCATCTTCTCCTTGATCGAGTAGGTCAAAGATTTCTCAGGTCAGATCATCAAGTCTTCTTCAACCGTTTCTGAAAGAGCTGCCAATTCAAGAAGAAGACCTAAGGCTGAATTTTTCCAGATCAGAGAAATCTCTGTTTGTATTTTTTCAAATCTTTCTGTTATCATTGTAGGAGATTTCCTCCGAGTGTTGGAGCGTTGTTCTCCGAGTTCATAGGAAGTTTTTATCTTCCGAGTGTAGATCCTTTTGGATTGAGTTTGTAGGAACTTGGTTCCGAGGCGTAGGATTGTTTTCAATCCGAGATAGTGGAGTAGCTGAGTCTAGTGATTTGCTAGATCGGTGAGGTAAAGTGGACGTACCCAAGATTGGGAAACCACTATAAATCTTCTTGTCTTCTGTGATTGTTTGATGTTTTGTGCAAGTTTGTTAAAAATTTTATTCCGCAAATAGACGCACGATTCACCTATTCACCCCCTCTAGGTGATTTAGGTTGACAACTTTCCACTTTCAACAATTAACTTTGCTTGATACACAACCCGAAAACAACATCAAGGTAGAGCCAAATGATGTAAACGATATTGAAAATGATGTCGAGGAAATACTAAAAAAGTATAGCCACGTAAGTGATCTACAAAGAAGAGAGATTAAAAAAAAGTTGCGTGAGATTGTCAATCCGAAAGCTAGTCAAACTATGGAGCCTAAAAAACCAACTAAAACTAAAGGCTGGCCGAAGGGAAGTACAAAAAATTTTATTGATGACTTCAAATCCACAAAAAGAGAACCTTCTCATTTTGAGCATGTTCTACTCTATGAGCAACGCCAACTCAAGACAAAGATGATCAAGGTAGCAAAAAAAATTCCGATTAGAAGAAGTGGATTTTTGGAGAAGGTTCGTACACAAATGTCGATGCATATGCAGGAACATATTGTCGTTGCCATCGATGTTATGGGAGATGGTCATTGCGACTTTACGGTTATTAGTATGGCATTAGGCATGGGAAATAATTGGATGCAAGTCCGTCATGATTGAGTAAGTGAAGTACATAACAAAGAAGTGTTATATAATGAGATATACCGAGTCTCGAGGACCATGGAATTACTGAAGTCTCTTGAATGTTGGGTGGTTCCAGCCCCACTTGAAAAGTGGATGACAATGTCCGATATGAGGTTATTAGTAGCGTCGTGTTATAACATTCAGGTTGTGTACTATTCAACTCATCAGTCATTCATATTTCTGCCCTTGTATTCAGCTCCTACGACTACTCAAAAGATTGTTCATATGGGATATATAAATGACAATCACTTCATTATGTTGTGGATGAGAAAAGATTGTATAATGCCACAAATATTTCCCGTATGGACGAGATACCATGAACAACAAGGGGATGAATGGAATATACCATATATCACACGACTTCTTTAATCATAAGGTATGCATATTTAAAAAATATTATTCAATGTTTATTACACTTTTTTATCATATGTAATCATGATTTTTTTTCTTTCGTAGTACTATTTTGGGGGCATGATGATCTTTTGAAAAAAAGTTTAAAAACAATGGGTGATCACCTTGATTTAAAAAGAAGGTATGGATAGTGTTAGTAGTAATAATTTTCTTAAAGTTATTATTATTTATGTGTACTAATTATTGTTTTTTTAGGATTTTTTGGGATGCGGTGCAATCAAGGGAAAATGAAGATCACAAATATCTTAGATGTATTTGACAATTTTTTTTTGGGATGTCTCAATGTTATTGTATTTTAATATTTTGTGGACTGGACTTTTTTACAAAAATATATTGGTTGGTAAGATGTATTTGACAAAGAGATAATCTTAGATGACAATGAATTTGTAAGGAACTCATTCTATATAACATTCATTGAAAAAATTTCATTTTTTGTGGGGTACGAATATCTATTTTGGGTATAATTATAATTTTGCGAGTACGAATATCGGTGGGAACAAATAGTCAAATATGATATGCTAATATCAATTCCCTTTATAAAAGGATTTTCTCTCTTTTTTTGGAATTTAATACAGAAGCCGTAAAAAGGGGGCTAATTGGATCTCTCTTTTTTGGAATTTAATACAGAAGCCGTAAAAAGGGGGCTAATTGGCTAAATATATAATGAAATATTCTTTATTTATCTTTAATATGGGATGGGTATAGAACTATAGATAGATTTTGGGGAATAAAAATGATTAGTTTTAAGACTCTTTCTCCTTTTGTTTTATCTGCTAAACCAATTCTAAAAAAGGGTGAAGAATTAATATTTACTTAATTTGATTAATAAAAAAATCCCTTTAACGTAGATTAATTTGATCAAGCTTGCTTTTATTAACATGTTACATAATTTGACGGATCTTTTTATTCAGAGGCTTATTGGAAAATAACAAATAAAATGTCACAACGAGTGCCAACGATATGTGCGATACAAAGTAAATAATGCATACACGATAAATAAATAGATGAGCGCTCTACAAAGAAAGTGCGGGAAATAACAGTAAAATAAAAATGTGCAAAGATGCGATGCAGGTTGCATGACTTTGGCCCCGTTTGGCGGGGCGAATCCGCGTCAGTCGCGCGGATAGCACCTACCGGCCGCGGATACCGCTTGTTTGGCAGGGCCGTGGTCAGGCAGTGGGGATCCTCCCTACCCCTTTAATACCGCGGAAAAGGCGCAAATTTCATCCACACCGCAGGAACTGCGGACGCGGTCCAGCAACGCTGATGAAATCCGCACCACCTGGTATCCCCGCCAAACAAAGTCTTTGTCTACAATTAGTTATGATTGTTAAGAAGAAAGTTAACCTAGGATCTGTTTGGGAGAGTGGTGGCAGTTTAAAAAAGAGTGGTAACAAAATGAGGGTAGGAAAATGAACTATTGGAAAAGGATTATTGCAAATGAAGATTTGTTTGGGTAAACTTCTTTTGCAGAACTTTTCAAAACGGAGAAGCATATTATAAATAATTTGGCAAATCTCCGTTGCGTTGACTACAACAACAACACTCAAGCCTTTATCCTCTTGTAGTGGGGTTTGCTATATGGATCCTTTGTTGTTATTGTGCCCTATCTTTTGTCATAATCTCACTAATGCCTAAGTACATTATGTCTTTCTTTATAGTTTCATTGCAAGTCTTTATTGGTCTACCACTCCCTCGACTAACAAGCCTAGTGACTAGACTCTCACAATGCCTAACATGTGCCTCTAATTATTTCCTTTGTGCGTGTCCAAACCATCTTAGACGAGCTTCTCACATCTTCTCTGAAATTGGTGCTACTCTTATCTTATCCCTGATACTTTCATTCATAATTTTATCCAATCTCGTGTGTCCACACATCCACTTAAGCATTCTCATCTCCGCAACTCCCATTTTTTGCTCATGTACACAATTCACTGCCCAACACTCAGAACCATAGAGCATCGTGGGTCTAATTGTAGTACGGTAAAACTTGCCCTTAAGTTTTAGTGGAACTTTACGATCATATAAGATCCCTGACGGGCCTCTCCACTTCAACTAACCAACTTTGATTCTATGTGTTACATCTTTATCAATGCCTCCAACTTTTTGAACTATCGATCCAAGATATTTTAAACGCTCACTACGGGAAATATCTTGATCGCCCAACTTAATAACGAAGTCATCTGTCCTTCTTATACTGTTAAATTTAAGCTCCAAATACTTCGTCTTTTCCCTGCTTAACCTAAAACCCTTCTTTTCTAAAGTATCTCGCCAAGATTCATGTTTTGCGTTTTCACCCTCGCGCGTATCATCAACCAAAACGATATTATCTGCAACAATAAACACCAAGGTATATCTTGTTGGATATGTCTTGTGAGCACATTTAAGATAAGGGTAAAGAGATAAGGGCTTAAAGCTAAACCTTGATGTAATCAAACAGTAATAGAGAATTCCTGTGTTAATCCTCCAGATGTCCTCACCCTTATAGCTGAATTTGTATACATATCTTTGATTATGTCAATATATGATACATTAACACCTTTCTTTTCTAAGACTCTCCATAAGATCTCTCTTGGAACTCAATGATAAGCTTCTCAAGATCAATAAACAGCATATGCAAATCTTGTTTTCTTTCCCGATAGTTGTCAATGAGTCTCCTCAAGAAATATATAGCTTCCATGGTCGACCTCCCTGGCATGAATCCAAATTGATTCTCCGAGATGTTAGTCTCTCATCTTAATCTTCTTTTTATTACTCGTTCTCATAGTTTCATGGTATGACTCATCAATATAATTCCTCTATAATTAACACAATTTTTTATATCTCCTTTATTCTTATACAAAAGTACCAAGATACTTTCTATTCATTGGTCTAACATCCTCTTTGACTTCAGTATTTTATTGAAAAAATATGCAAGACAAAAAATTCTTTCGTTATTTTTTAAAATTTCCTCTCTTAGAAATTCTAAAAAATAAAGTCATTTTTCACTTTAATGACATTAAATGTCTTTTGCTTTATAAAGAGCCCCTTTTCTATTCTAATCAGAGCATGTACAAATTTTGGAATATAGAATTTAATTCTTAGTTTCCAAAAGTCAAACCCGTGACCTATCCTCCTCATCCCATCCCCGTCTTCCTCCCGACAATAGGCCTGGCCGCAGTGACCCCTCTGTGTTCCATCTAACCACCAACGACAAGCAGCAGGGAGCATGACACCGTTGACCTCAAAGCCCTTCTGGTGTCCAGCATCTCCCGTAGGTGTGCACCTGACTTCCCGTCGGCCTGTGTCCTCTTTTCCCGCCGGCTGTGCCCGTCTCTAATTTCTACGAGATCCTTGGATGTCATCGACTTCTCCCTCCTCATCTGGTGTCCAGTGAGGTTCCTCTTTGTTAGCTGTCAGTGCCACCGCAGCCACCGCAGCCACTGCTAGCCTCCTCGTCCTCAGCCTCCGTGGACAAATTCATGAAGCCACATACAAAGTTAAGTTCTCATTCTTCAAAATAGAATTGGGCATGCTCAACAAGGATTCTTGAAGATAACTAAGAAGTCAAATTTCTCTCGGTGAAGTATATCTCTAAGAAGTCAAATTTTTCAAGGCAAATTCAATGAGAAGCTCTCGTGGTAACTCGTCGATTCGTTGAGATAATACGTATTTACTCCACGAACCTCAGCGATATCCGATGAATTCTGCTGGACTTCCGTGGGATTTTGATGAATTTTACTCTGGACAATTTTTTTGTATTGAATCTAAATAGTCACACGATTTAAGGTACACGTCTATTTCTCTCTCCTCAAAACTTTAAGTATATTTATGTATGTTATCGGGGCAAATAGGTTCACTTCGTCGAAGAGCAATCTTGAATCTTGTCGATTCATTCTCGCCGCTTCAGTTTCTCTGACAGCTTCGCCGTCAACAGAACAGTTTTCTGGCGTCTCCTACATTTGATTCGCCATTCGTTCTCTGCTCTCCTTCATAGCTCCCTGAGGAACAAGATGCTTGCTTGTAAGGGGACATCTAGTCTGAATAGGGTTTGCATCGACCAAAGACAAGTTCCGCAATGTCATCCTCATGTTGGAGTCGGCCGGGCTCACCTTCGTTCTCGAGCACCTGTGCAAGGTGCTGGACACAGGTGTTCTGGAGTTTTTCCACAATGCCAAGCTCTAGTGTGAAGATAAGATAATCAAGAGCAAAGTCAGACTTGTCCGAGTTAATGTGAAGGCTTCCTTCCTCATGAGGTTTCTGCGGCTCCCAGCATATGAAGAGGCAGATCAGATAGAAGACAATGATTTTGCTAGAGCTTTGTTATTTTGTGGACTACCAAGATGAACTATAACAGTTAAGCGAAAAATGGATGAACGATGAAGGAAAACTTCTTTCAGATATCATTGGAAAAGTTCTGTTGTGTAAGACTGGATCCCACGATTACCCGTCCTCAGACATGTTCAAGCTTTTAGTTGCCATCATCTGCCGGAAGAGGATTGATTAGGGTACAGTGTTGTTTGGAAGGAAAAAGGACAGTGTTCGGGCACTGAACTTTGGAAAAATTATTAGTCTATATTTGAATCAGTTGGCCAAAGACACCTTTGACATGACCTCAGGTGTGTCAATTCATCACCTGAGGAACATCAATGCGTCCACCTTCTCCAGTTGGGAAAGGAAGATCCCAAGGCAAGGAGGTCTAAGGGAAGTGGAGGAGGTTGTTCCTGATGATAGGATTCCTACTCCTACCCCTCCCCCCCCCCCCCGTGAGATTCATGAGAGCTCGTGTGCAGGAATTGAGGGAGATTCTACAGATACACAAGTGGATACTGATGTTCTAGTGCCCTTGAGTGTTCCTTCTGCTGCAGAGATAGTTGTTCCAGTTTGTACAGAGACAGTGACACCAAATTCAATTGTAGAGTTAGTTGATCTACTCTCATAGATTGCAGATATTGGTCGTCTTGTTGTTGTCGAGGTTGAGCCTGATGAGGCTGATGATGAGATAGTTGATGATGATGAGCCAATTGCCGCTAATTTTGATGAGGATGCTGATGATGAGGTCAGAGTTGCTAATAATACAGTGGCTTGAGCAGTTAACTCACTATCTCAAATGACCGGTAGTTTCTGTCATTATCGTCCGGCGACAGTGAATATCGTCTGGCGATAGTCAACGATTGCCATGATCGATCTGCAATGCGAAAATGAGGAATACGTGGGACACGTGACAGCCGGTTTCGATATCGCCAGCGAGCGATACCTAGTATCGACAGACGATATCGCTAAAGTATAAAAATTGTTCAATTTTCTGAGGACATCACAAATTTTATTTACTTTGAGTGTTCCTTCCTGTTCATCCAACCCAGAGAGCTCCAGCATTCAGCATTACTCCATCTTTCCAAGAAGGTTCAAGCGCAAAAGATCGACGGCTCATACACGACATTCAAAGCGACCTTGGCAAGGATTTGTCAGCATTTTTAGCGCTTCATTTAGAGGGAGTTTTAAATCTGAAGTTTTCTTTTTGTTTTGTTTTTATTCCTAATGTAATCGAGAGAGTAAATTGCCACCTTATACGTGGCGTCTAAGTCCTTGCTTGACTTAGGAGAGAATCGTCGCTTTGTGAGTGACGTCCAAGTCCTTGTGCGGCTTAGGGAGAAATCGTTACCATGTGTGCAGCGTCTAGATCAGGGTTAGATCTAGGGAAGGCTAGTAGTAAGATATAGAGAAAGATACGCTTTAGCCTGCCAGTTCTTGGTTGAAAGACTGGCGAAATCAAAAGTAAATTGTATTTTTATAAGCCTTTTTCCTAGCTCTATAGAGATATTTTGTATTCAGATTTAGCGTGTTTGAAATAAATCGTTATTATTTCTATTTTTATATATTTCTGAGTGTTCAAGTCTGTTTATGAAAAATTAGTCTTGATTTCATTATTTTTCTTCAAGTAAACTTTACGCAGTTAAAGAAAATTAATTAACCTTATTCACCCCCCCCCCTCTAAGGGCGCCTCACGATCCAACACTTGGTATCAGAGCAAGGTTACTCCAAAAAATGGTTTTACCACCGCGAGTAATGGCACAAAACACTCACGCTCTTGTTGAGGGGCAAGGTATACGTAGACCTCCCTTATTCACGGGCACAAACTATAACTATTGAAAAGCTCAAATGCAATGCTTCTTAATAGCTCTAGATATCGAAGTATGGGGCATGATAGATACATGCTACACTTCCCCTACAACTGTAGTAGGAAGTGTCACAATTGAAAAACCCAAGGACAAATGGGACGAAGTTGATAAGCTTCGTTGTAAGAATAACGCTAAGGCAATGAACCCCTTATTCTCCGCATTAGATATTATTGAGTTTAATCGTGTTTTTTCATGTGAAACTGCATATGATATATGGAATCTCCTTGAAGTTACTCATGAAGGTACATCACAGGTGGAAGACTCAAAGATTTTCTAGTTAGAGTAAGAGTTTGAAAAGTTCAAGATGGAGGTTGATGAGGATGTAAACTCCATGTACATGAGGTTCAGTAAGATAGTGAACGACTCGAAGATTTTAGGAAAGAGTTTCTCAAATGGATATTTGGTGACAATGATACTTAGATCGCTTCCCTCGAAGTTCAATCCAAAGGTGATTTCCATCTCGGAGTCACACGATCTAAAGACTCTCCAAATTGAGAATCTGATAGGAAATCTGAAAACCCAAGAAGTGGAATTGACGATTCAACAATAGGAGTATAGCCTGGAGCCAAGAAAGAAGGCATTGGCGTTGAAGTCAAAGAGGGAAGTAGAAAGTTAGTCTGATGAGAATGATGATGAAGATGAAGAAAGTTTGTTTGTGAAGAAGTTCAGGAAGTTCATGAGAAATCCTGAAAGAATAAAATCTTTCAGAAAATTTTTCAAGAAACAAGAATCTGGGTATAAAAGGGGAAAACCCCAAACTGATGGAGAGGATGACGAAGAGATACAACCACCCGAGTGCTATCACTGTAGGAGAGTTGGCCGCATAAAGAGAAAGTATCCAAAGTATCTGAAAGAGCTCAAGGAGAAGCGACACAGGAAGAAAGATAAGAAGAAAGTTCTGAAGACTGAAACCTGGGATGACGCCACTTTTGAGGAGTCAAGCAGTTCAGGTTCAGAAACTGAAGAGGAGGCCAACATGTACCTGATGAGAAAGAGCATTTCATCATATGATGACGAGAGCAGTGTCTAGAGCGACACTGAGGTAACTCCTGAAACTTATGATGAATTATATTATGAGTTAATAAGAACCTGCAAATATTTAGATAAAAAGTTGAATGAAATTCAGCCACTCAAATCTTAAAATAAACATTTATTAAAAGAAAATAAAAAATTAAAAAATGAAGTAAAAATACTCGGGAAGGAGAAAGCAACTTGTCAAGAGGATTGTCCCTCTTCGACAAGAATACTAGAACTTGAGAAAGATCTCTCTAAGTCTCGATCTCGGGTTGAAACTCTTATAAGATAAAAAGAGACCTTAGAGAGATCTCTAAAGCTTTCTCAATCTCAAGTAGACGACAACAAAAATACCTTTGCAAACTGATGTGGCACCATAGTTGTTGAAAGCACCGCATTTAGAGGCCGAGTCCATGATTTAGAAATGGCCACTAACAAGTTTGGAATAGACCAAAAATCACTGAATATGATTTTGGCAAGCCAATGCTATGGTTCCGCAAAATTTGGACTCCTATACTCTCTAGAACACTATCGCTCGACGACATCCACTGTCGTCGGCGATAAGGAAAAATTCAGAAAATCGCCTGTTAAAACTAACATTAATAAATCTGTTGTCACTGCTGCTCCCAGTAAAAAATCAAAACTTGTCTTGAAAAACCAATCAACTTCTTTCATCACGTGTGCCAAATGTAATAGGTTTGGTCACATAACTCACACTTGTAAGAAGACAGGACATTGTTCTGCTAAATAAGTCTTGGTACCTAAGGCTTCCACCTACACTGTGGGAGGAACCACTTGGGTAGCCGGATCTTTACTCTCATCCTCCTTTTAAGTGTGTTGGCAGGCTAAGGATAAAGAAGATGTGTGGTACTTAGACTCAGGGTGTTCCAAGCACATGACGATTAACAAATCAAAGTTCCTTAGCCTAGAAATGAAGAAAGGAGGAGTAGTCACTTTCGGCGATAACGGAAAAGGAAAGATCATCAGCATTGGAGTAGTTGGTAACAAGTCATTTACTATCTCAAATATTTTGTATGTTAAAGGTTTGAAGCATAACTTAATTTCTATAAGTCAATTATGTGATATTATTTTAAATGTCTTATTTGACTCATCTTCAAACATGTGCATAATTTTTGATTCCAAAACTAATGATATTATTTTTACTGCTCCTAGATTTCAAAATATGTACATGATTAAATTTAATGATTGATCACATTCTTCATTAAAATGTTTTTTGTCTAAAAATGATGAATTAGATTTGTGACATAGGCGTCTTGGACATTCTAGTTCCAAGCTAATTGTAAAATTGTCTCAAAATAAACTAATTAAAGATTTACCTATTTTACATGGAAATCTATCTTCTATATATTCACAATGTCAAAAAGAAAAAATTTCAAAATCTTCATTTAAGAGCAAAAATATAGTTTCCACTACTGAACCTTTATAGTTGATTCATATGGATTTGTTTGGTCCAGTTAATACACTATGTCTAGGAGATAGAAAATATACTTTTGTCTTGATTGATGATTATTCACGTTTATGTTGGATAATCTTCTTATCAACAAAATCTGATGTATTTTTAGAATTTTCCAAATTATATGTACGTGTTCAAAATGAACTAGATTTAAAAATAAAGTGCATTCGTTCAGATCATGGAGGTGAATTTGATAATGAAATTTTTTTATCTTTTTGCAATGAGTTAGAATTTTCCGCTTCTCGCACACAGCAACAAAATGGTGTGGTTGAGAGGAAAAATAGAACTTTATAAGAACTAGCTCGCACTATGCTATTAGAATACAAATTACCTAGATCATTTTGGGCCGAAGCCATTAGTACTGCTTGTTATGCTATTAATCGTGTTATGCTTCAACCCTTCTTGAAATTAATACCTTATGAATTATATTTTCAAAAGAAACTGAATGTATCTTATTTTAAATTTTGTTGTTGTAAATGCTTTATTTTGAACACTAAAGATAATTTAGGCAAGGTTGATGAAAAATATGATGAAGGCATATTTATAGACTATTCTTCAACTAATAAAGCTTATAGAATTTATAATAAAAGGACAAAAACAGTTGAAGAATTCATTTATGTTAAATTTAATGAACTTTTTCCTTGTGTAGAAACTAATAATACAGGTCAAGATGAAGAACCCTTCCCGCCACTAAGGTCGGATGATGATGAAATCCTTGGAGACAAAGAAGAAGAAAAAGAAGACAAACAAGAAGAAGAAGTGCAAGAATATGTGCCTCCAAGCAAGCTAAGATATTCAAATGATCATCCAAAAGATTTGGTTATTGAAGAACCATCAAGAGGGGTAAGTACTCATTCATCATTACATAATTTATTCTCAAACATGTGCTTTATTTTTGATACAGAACCTAAAAATGTAGAAATCGCTTTAAATGATAATTCTTGGTTTTTAACTATAATTGAAGAGCTTAATTAATTTGAATGCAATAAGGTTTGGAAATTAGTTGAAAGACCTTCAAATCATCCTGTTGTAGGCATTAAGTGGATCTTTAAGAATAAAATGGATAGTGAATCTAGGGTCATTAGAAACAAAGCTAGACTTGTAGCAAAAGGTTATTCATAAATTGAAGGAATAGATTTTGATGAAACTTTTGCACCCATAGCACGTTTAGAAGCAGTTAGAATTTTTTTTTGCATTTGCCAGCTTTAAAAGATTTAAATTATTTTAAATGGATGTTAAACTGCTTTTCTTAACGGATATATTAAGGAAGAGGTTTATGTAGAACAACCTTCAGGCTTTGTTGATGTTAAATTTCCTGATCACGTTTTTAAATTAGAAAAAGCCCATTATGGTTTACAGCAAACACGCCGAGCATGGTATGATAGATTGACTATTTATTTATTGAAGAATGATTACAAAATGGATAATGCTGATTGTACTCTTTTTATTAAACATGTTCATGATGACCTTATAGTTTTGCAAATATATGTTGACGACATTATTTTTGGATCCACTAATGAAAAATTATGTGATAATGTTATAGAAATTATGATAAATGAATTTGAATGAGCATGGTAGGTGAACTCACTTATTTTCTTGGTTTTCAAATTACTCAAAGACATGATGGTATTTTTATTTGTCAATCTAAATATATTCATGATGTTTTAAAAAGATTTGGATTTGAAAATCTAAAACAAGCAAATATCCCCATGAGTGTCTCATTAAAATTAGGAAAAGATGAAAGTGGTATTTCTATAGATCAAATACTATATAGAGGAATGATAGGATCATTGTTATATTTGACTGCATCTAGACCCGATATTATGTTCGTTGTATGTTTATGTGCTAGATTTCAAGCTAATCCCAAAGAATCTCATTTAAAAGCAGTTAAACATTTTTTAGATATCTTATTGACACATTTAAGATTGGTTTATGGTATCCACACAATGATACTTTTATTTTACATTATTTTTCTGATTCTGATTATGCTGGTTGTTTGTTAGACCATAAGAGGATAAGTGGCACCTGTCACTTTTTCGGCCCTTCACTAATTTTGTGGTCGAGTAGGAAATAGAATTCTATTGCCTTATCCACCATCGAGGTTGAGTACATTGCACTAGGTAGTTGTTGTGCAAATACTCTTCGGATGAAACAAACATTAGAAGATTTTGGAATTAAGGCTCCGTCCTTCGAACCCAGAGCCCTATTACTAGAGTAATAGGTTCGTGTTTTCAAATTATCAACGAAAGTTGATCCCCGGCAACGGCGCCAAAAACTTGATACGGGAGACCATACAAAGTACTGCGAGTTCCACCAAGGACGAGGACATGATACAGAAGATTGCTCAAAGCTTAAAGAGGAAATTGAGTGTCTCGTCGGACAGGGCCTCCTGGGAGATTCTTCATTCCAAATTACTCATGAGTACACTTATCGCCACTCCACTTCAAGCGACCGCCGTTGTCTAGAAGAATTATTGTAATGAGTGGTTTCTTGTCACTCTTGAGAGATAACAAGAGTGGTTTATTGTCAACTGGACTTTCCTGTTACTATTTTTGTTCTCGGCTGTAAGACCCCTCCCCTTACCAAGGAGTTACCCGGTCTTATGCCCAGAATCGCTGCCTTACGGTAACACTAACACACGGGTTAGTCGCCACCACACGATGCTAATTCTGCCAGCTAGTACAATCATTTTAACTTGTAGGTCAATTTGAGAATAGAAGGAAAATAAACAATTACAAGTCCATAGAACACAAAAACATCATATATATATACATATATAGTGAAAGTGCAGTCCACAATGAGTACAAAAATGAGAGTAAGGGCTTATGCCCGGTACATGCCAAAATGTAGCAAATCTCTCTCTCACACACTCTAAGCGGAAGCAAAAAATGAAGCACCCATCATCACCTGACGCTGAGTTGTAGTAGTAGTGCACAATAACTGCTCCTCAAGTCTTGCCACCTCATCCTGTTGGTCGTGTTGGTGCTCCAGCTCCTCGAGCTCCTAAAATAATACGGTCACAACCGACCGTTAGTCAAAAAGACTAAACCATTTTGTCCTCGCCTCACCACCGCGACTCCTAGGCACCGTGCAGGAGGATGAAACAGAGGACAACAAAGCAATATCAAAGGAAGCAGGAGACAGTAGAACTACTCTAACAAGAGTAAAACTATCTAGCAGATATAACATTTTTCTAACAGTTCTATATAGTAAAAAGGACGGTAATAAAAGAAATAGTGGTACTGAAAAGAAGAGCAGTATAGTAAAAGTAAGTACTGTGTACAAAAGTAATTATCTACCGCTATGCTACTATCACAGGAGTACCTTAACTTATATGAATGCTCATACAAACTTATAAGTTAAGGTTTCAGGAATTGTAACATATCATATAAAAGAGCTCATACTAATTTATATAATAAGGATCTGTAGTATGAATGTCTTAATGACGTATGTATGCTATGATATGTTATGCATGTTATATTTTATACAAGTGCAACTCACTCACACGACTCTGTAATCACAGACCTTTAGTTCCCACTTTTTGGAGTTAGCTGAACTCTATGGTACTACTGTTGTGGCTAAGACAGTAGTGGAGCGGGCGTCTCCACTCCTAGGAGGGTATGCACACTACCATGCCTAGACCTCTCATACGCCTCTATACACGTCTGAGCACTCTAGAGTCTCTGCATACTAATTATTGTCTAACCCACCACTCTTTTTGGTCCGGTGTCCATTTTCGGGGATAGTCCTCCAGACCGCAATATAAAACAACCTACTGGCCCCTCAAACCCTCACACCTCACTAGAGTCATCATATTGCTATCGATGTGATGATTGGCCCAGTACCGCATGACCCACCACTAGTTTGTTTCTATGCACATGCAAGTTATTTCAACCTGAGCCTTCAGCTCGCAGGACTAACCCGTCCTGATATAAAACTCTCGAGCCCCAGCTCGCAGGACTAACCCATCCTGGTATACAAACACCTGAGACTCCAGCCCGCAGGACTAACCCGTCTTGATATACAACTCCCGAGCCTCAAGCTCGTAGGACTAACCCGTCCTTATATACAAACATCCGAGCCTCTAGCTTGCAGGACTAACCCTTACTGACATACAAACACCCAAGCCTCCAGCTCGTAGGACTAACTCGTCCTGATATACAACTCCCGAGCCTCCAGCTCGCAGGACTAACCCGTCCTTATATACAACTCTCTAGCCTCCAGCTCGCAGGACTAACATGTCATATATCCCTCCAACCTTACACGAGTGAGATTATTACGTTGTTCCCTTAAACATTAGACTACTCTTGTCTAATTTCTGTTCTATATAATGACTTAGGGATAATCATGGACTTCCTGGGGTCAACCCGTTGAAGGGCTCGCAGCGGTACTAAGGAATACGATGGGCTGAAAGCCAAATCTCCCTTTCTAGGACACTTACTTTTATTAGTGTCTACCAATTATTAATACCTCAATCTCGTTGTTGCTCTTGAGTAAACCTAATGACTTAAGTTACTTATTAGGAGAATGATGATTTTTCGTCGGACCCCACCCTAGCTATTCTCTTTGGTGACTTGCGCTCTAACACTCGATACTAAGTAGTGACATACTTATGATTCTGATCAGGATTTCAAACGTCCCAACACATCTCTAAATTCAACTATATCTCATTACCCTGAATGCCCTAATATTATATGTCACTTTTACCAAACGCAGCTCATGACTTGACCCTAACCCATATGAGGTGACTTCCAATTCCTTAGGCCAAAGGCCTCCAAAATTTTATCATGGGTTAATCATATGATTATTAGTGGTAATTCAGAATTCCATAATTTTTTTCTAATTATTTTGGACCATAATTAAAATCATTTAATTAAGTGACTTAGGTCACATTGAACAAGAACTACCATACCCAGAGGTCCTTTATGTCTAATTAATTTATCTGAAGTTCATCTATGTTTAAAAAATATGCACACCGAATATCATAATTTTCCAAGATGATTCGACCCTTGTTTTCTATTTATGACTAAAATCCCAATAATTCCCTTTTACAAATGAAGTATTAGAAATAATAAACTAAAAATTCAGGGAAATTTCGTAGTCATTAATATTGTCCAGATAATGTTCAAAACAAATTCTCATAGTTATATCTAGTGATTTAACCTAAGATTTCCACAATTCAAAATATATACAAAAATATCATTATTAATAAAAGTATCATAAAAGATCATCCAAAAATTTTAATAAAAATCACAGGGGTTCACAATACTGAAATAAGGGTCTAAACAATTTCTCATAATTTTCCAAGTACTACTAATCATTCTTTTAATCAAAATCACATAAGGGTATAATTGGAATTAAACTATTTTCACATGAAATAATTCTAAAAAATTCTCACTAATTTTTCCAAAGTAATGAAATGATATTTTAGTACTTGTGTCAAAAATTTAGAATTTTCCAAGTTCAAATGCCCTAATTTTCTTTTAAGACACATAAGTGTGCTAATTTTGAAATAAATCTAAATTATGGGATTTGTTATTCCAAAAATCCCAATTTTTCCATGAAAGGAGTATTCCACCTCCATAAGTCTGTCCAAAATTTCATGGACATGCATTGGGTCAAATGGGCTTAATTCCCATTTTTGCCCCTTTTTACTATTAGCTCACAATTTTTATTTATACCTTCATCATGCATGTTGGATCCTCTAACATGAAGAGGTCTAAATAACTCTAAATTTTAACCAAGGTATTAAAATGACATTAGAGTCATGCCACCCAAATTTGGGGGCATTTGGAGTTAAAATCTCCCTAAATTTCCTTTATTTAATAAATCAAATTTTTACTAAAACTATAAAAACATGCCCTCCAAAAATTCTAATCTTTGGACACAGTCTAAGTCTAGTATAGCATGACCTAAACTTTACTGTATGTGGAATTATAGTTTAGCCTAGGCACTCATTTTAATTTATGTCCTAGTTTAGGAGCAGTCCAAGAAGAATAGCCCTACAAAGAGCTACATTGCTTCAAATGACTTGTTTAAGGTGTCAAATTAAATTTAAGACATAGGGCTACATTTTCTATGTTGAACATTTTTTCTGAATCGGCACCTAAAGGGCCTAAAAGTAACATGCAAAGTACTGAATAAAGTGTGACCGATAAATTAAAATACTCCATAGTTTAATATGCATCAAACCGACGACATATAGTTGTCTTCTCCACTGAGCCAACGGCGCAGATCATCCCGACCTGGAGCACCTTGATCTCCTATTTTTCGGCCATCCGGCCACCTCCCCGGCCGGCCACCACCATCACCTTTGTTGAGGTGGGGGCATGCGTTTGGCGGCGACTTGCTCGTCGAAGGCCGCGATTTCCGGCAAACCCGAGCTCCCTCATAAGTCCGAAATTTCTTGTTTTGCTCTCATGGAATCGGGCTCAATTGAGCCCGATATCTCTCCGAATTGATATAGGAAGCTAGCACAAGGGAAGATGAGGAGAAACGAACCTTTATTGGGGCCCGATGGCGGGGGCGACGGTTGGCCATGAAACTTCTCTCCGGCGAGCTTGCTCGATTTCCCGATTCTCCACTAAAACCATTGAACCAAATATCGATTTCAACTCCTTTGGACCTTTTGAAGCTAATGAGATGGTTGAAATGAGATGGGAATGCTGCATAATGAGATGCCATCAAGGGGATTTCGGCCACCACCTTGGATGCTCCTCCTTGGCTCCAAGTGGCACGTCCACTGCTGTAATTCTGTTGGAAATTCATTTGTGAGCTAAGAAATGGGCTTGGGAAGAGAGGAGGACCACATGGCCTCCATCCCTCATTTCCCTCATTTTCTCTCTCCTCCACTTGGGAAAATTTCCAAAATAACCCCATGCGTGTTACTATCCTCCAAAAAAGCGGGTAGGGGATGTAATTGAGGACTTGGGCTGTTAATGGGCCAAGGTTCATGGGCTTAGCCGATTGAGAATGGGCTTGACTTCTAATTTTCTCCTTTAGGCCTTATGTGAAGGATTTGCTAGTGTAGAGTTAGGGCGAATTTTAAAAAAATACGCAACCACCAACAACACAAAATGGATCGGATATCCGTTGACAACAGCCAAACAAGGCATAGCAAATAAAATCTAACTCATCACATCTAACCATCACAAGAGGTTAGAAATTATACCTCTAGAGAACAAGATCTCTAGGCGGAAGAGGTGACACGTTGAAAAAGACGTTAGTGATCCGACCGCAACAATGAGGCTGATGCCTCGCCTCTTAGTTCACCTTGAACCCAAACAGTCAACCGATCTACTCCAGTGATAGAAGGAGTAGAGGGATGTGGCTTAGACCTACTCCCTCTTCAAGCCGTCGGAGACGACCAGTGGCTGAGCCACACTTATCGCCAGGAAGAAGATTAAGCAAGGGAAAATCGAGCAACACTTGTCGCCACACTTGTCATCGTCGGGTTGTCAAAGGGGAAGCCTAGGGCTCGGGATCAACCGAGTTCTTCACCAGCACAAGGCTGGGGCCGGAGCAACCAGGGGTCAGCACCCGAGAGGAACTTGAGGCCGCCGTCGGGAAGGCTCAAGGAAGTGGCGGGATCGGTCGCCGGCGCCCTGCGTGAGCCAAAGAGAAATCGCCTTCGCGATTTCTTGTGTCGCTGTCGTGTTCTCGAGAAAAAAACCGTGAGCCAAACACCAACTGTCACGACCCACATTTTCTCAACAATTATATCATATAAGAGCAAGAGAAAATACATACCGTGATGTCACGTCGTGCAAGGGATAACTGCATACGTTCAGGCAAAACTCCAGACTCTAATTTTAAGGAAAATTCATAGTTTAATATGAAAGAAAATCAGATATATTTAATGGTCGTATCACTCGGCACAATGGATCAACTAGTTCACACTTAAAGATATATTTATACGCAGCGGCAAATACTTTGATTAGGTTGTTTTGTCATCCTAAATAAGCATAAGTGTCCCCGAGGGACGACTAATGGTATGCACAATTCTAAGTTTAATATAGTATGAAAATAATATTTACTCTACTAGGAAAGAAAAATAGTGCTTTAGTTTTATAAATATGATGTGCATGAGATACATATAGTAATGCTTTAGGGTTTAAAATAACAGAAACAAGTGAACAACCTCAAATAGACAAAAGTAGCAGTTTAAGAACATGTTCAGCATCATAAGTAAGCCACCAGTGGACGTCAACAACCTGACACAAACCCACTAGTGAGTATGCATGTTCATACAGAAAGGAAGAAAACTACCTCACCAGGGTGAAGAATAGCAACCCCAGCTACCCAGGAGGCCACAAGCAAGCCCCTCCAAAAGAACTAGCCGCTCAACCGGTCACAACCTGGACCTGAGGCATTCAAAGAAAGAACACCTCAGCAAGAATATAATCAAAAAGAAATTGATCATTAGATTGATGAGCAAAAAAAGAAGGGTTTTCCGACCCAGCAACAAGGTGCTATCAGTAAAAGAAAAGGGCATGATCGTAAGGAAATAACAATGTCTAAAAAACAGTAAAAGCATACCAAGTGTGAGTATAATAACAATATGCTCTGCCAAAAAGAAACCTGCAGCGGCAACAAGGCATAAATATATACCAAAAGAAACAGCCATCTGAAAGGGAAGGGACTAACGGTCCTAATTTTGTGAATTATTGGCCGTGATGAAATCTCGGGTCGGGGTGGGTGGCACATCCCTCACCAACAAGCAGATCCAAAAAAAGTACTCCAGGGTGAAAACATCCGGTGGCAGCTACAGGGTCCACTCACCAAACCATACCAGCCCAAAACAGCCTAACAAGTGGTGGCCACAGCTCAGCACACACAATTTACCCCTTATAGAGCCCCCACCTGCCATAATTCACGAGTCGGCATGCAAAAACTAGCCGAACACCCAACACCCCCCCTAAGGAAAAAGTCATACTAACAGTCGTAAGGAAAACACAACCCAAGGCAAAAGCATCGAGTTCACTCGACGCGGCGCTGAGTGGGTTACTCAATACCAAGCACTAACCTCGGCGTTGAGTGAGGTCACCCACTCATCATAAGGAACATAGCCGCAAAAAAACCTAGCCATGGTGTTGAGTGAATCCACCACACTCAACGCCAAAACAGCCACGACATTGAGTGAGGTCGACTCACTCAACGCCAAATGACTTAGCCGCAAAAACAACCATGTCGTTGAGTGAGTCCACCACACTCAATGCTAAAACAGTCACGGCGTTGAGTGAGGTCGACTCACTCAACGATAAATGACTTAGCCGCAAAAACAACCATGGCGTTGAATGAGTCCACCACACTCAACGCCAAAACATCCACGGGGTAGAGTGAGGTCGACTCACTCAATGCCGAATGACTTAGCCGCAAAAACAACCATGGCGTTGAGTGAGAGCACCACACTCAACGCCAGAGGCCTAACAGTCTAGGCGTTGAGTGAGGTTCACTCACTCAACGCTTTTGACTTAGCCTAAAATTTCTAAAACCAGGAGCTATCCCGACCCCAGCCCATTCAACGCCTACTAACCCGAGAGTTGGAAAATTATTTCCAACTCTCTCTACTACTCCCCAAACCACCACAACCTAAGCTTGATTCTACCACTAATTAATCTAAGCTTTAACAAATCTAAGCTTTAACTCCAGCAAGAAAGGGGCTAATTATCGCTAGCTAACGGAGTAAAAAAAGGTCAAATTGGCAAGGGCAAGGAGCCACTTGCCTCACCGCCAAGATCTAGCAGCTGCAACAAGGAATTTGGCTTTGGCGGCAAGATCAGCCACCTACGGGTCAAAAACAGGGCTTTTAGAGAAGAAAAAGAGAAACCGAAAACCTTAACTCCTAGAAACAGCCCTAGAACAAGCATAACTTACCTAATTAGGTAGATCGAGATGAGAGCAAGCCGAATCTGCTCTTACCGGAGAGAAATCTGCTCTAAAAAAATCCAGCAACCGCCGGCCGGAGCTCCAGCACCTCCACCTCCCGTTTTCTTCCGCTGGAAGCTAAACTCTGGCTCGGGAATGAAGAAATGAGGAGAATCCAACTGGCCCTATATAAACCCCCTCTCACTCACTCACCTAAGCTAATAAAATAATACAACACTTAAAAAGACACGGCCACTTACTGAATAGGGAGATTCAGCCACCAACAAACTTATAATTATATATATATACATATATATATATATACAACATATATTGTTGGGTATTGTATCCACAATGTACCTTGATTTGAAGAAGCGCCTGGACCAGTTAAGGTGAATTGACATTGTATTTGATCATTTGTTTTCAAGTTGTGCTTGCAGTTATTCTATGCTAAGTACACACCAATGTCAGGGTGCAGTGGGTCAATATACACGGGCCTGTGCAACGTAATCCCTCGTTGAGCAGATCAGTGTGTTGGCCTACGTGTACTCTCTCTATTGGAGTGTACTTACTTTCAAGTACAGGGCTGAGAAAGATCAAGAGCAGACAAGGAGCAAAGATGGGCTAAAGAGCAGCTCACGGGTGGAAAGACGAAAAATCGTCTAAGTAGAAATCATCGAGAATCACTCACTGATTCTTGCCGATTACAGCCGGCTGTCTCAACGCCGTATTGATTTCTGCTTAAGGCAGAATCGTCGAGAATCACTAGTTGATTCTCGCCGAATAGACGAGAATGACTTTGCATTCTCGCCGATCCGTCGAGAATGAATATTGATTCTGGCCGATTCTCTCTGGTTGGCTATATCTTCAGCCAGAATTCTGCCAAGTAGAATTCGGCGAGAATCATAAGTGATTCTCGTCGATCCGTCGAGAATCACCTATGATTCTCGCCGAATTTGCCTTGGGTGAAATTCTTGTGCTCGCTGGACCGGACCAAGTTCCAGGCGCTGTTTTGAAACCGTAGCTAGGGTTTCTTTTAGTGGGGCCCACAACGGTCATTTTGTATGACCTACTGTATAAATATATCGGTATTTTGAACAGTAAGGGTACGAACATACAAGAAAGAATACCGAGCCGCCGACGTAACCTAAATTGCGGATTTCTCTTTCGCCGCCGTCGTCGCTCGGGAAGATTGTCGCCGCCTGTGATCGTGGATACCTCCTGATCTCCCGGCGACATAAGCTCAGCCAAGCAACGCGTCTCACGTGTCTATCCAGAGATCTTTTGTCTCTTTGTTCGTTGATCGGGAATACCTTCCCTTTCCGAATCGATCGAGACGATCGATCCTAGTGTGACTGTTGGTAGACCTTGCTAGCTTAGCTACGAAGGTTGGATCTCTAAAGCTCAGCCGCCGCACTTCTTGCCGCCGCCGATCCCGAACGCCAAGCCACCGCTCTTCTAGCTGCCGCCGGTTTTGTGGAGATTCATTCTAAGTGAGAGCTAGGTCATGGACTCTTCGTCTTCGTCAAGAACGCGTCATCGAACGAAGAGGGACACCGAGCACTCCATAAGAAGTTTGTATAGTTTATACATTCCATTTTATTTTTGTTGTAAAGGAACGTAGGTTCCTCGTTGTAAGGGTTGGGTGCAACCCGTGGTGGATGAATGGTGACTCCTTCGTTTGGAAGGGTTCCTTCCGTTAGTGTGAGGATTGGATTTCAATCCGGTTGGTGAAGAGACTGAGTCGCCCCTTGTTGGGAGATAGGTCGAAGGGGGAAAGTGGACGTACCCAAATCGGGGAACCACTATAACTGCTAGTGTCTGTTTGTGCTGTGTTGTTTTGTTTACTTGTGCAGGTAGAATTTTAATTCCGCAAAAACACTGCAAGACACCTATTCCCCCCCCATAGGTGAAGGTAGTTGGCACTAGGTGGACTTTCAAGTGGTATCAGAGGGAGGTAACTCATCAAAGGGCTTAACACCTCGAGTAAGTTCCTGCCACTAGTGTCAAGAATAAGGCATATATTTACTATGGACGGACTCAAGTACTCAGGCAAGATCCAAGTGTACACCAGGCTAAACTTTCCTATCTGGAAGGAAAGGATTAGATTTTACATGAAAGCAGTCGACCCTCGACTCTTCATGGTCGTGGAGGAGGGACCTTATATTCCCACTAAGGCCTCCACCATTGATCCTACCAAAAAGGTGCCAAAGAAGTTTTCTGAAATGGACAAGGACGAGATGGTACTGGTCGGACTTGACAAGAAGGCACAGAACATACTGATCAACGCAGTCGATGACTCCATGATGCAGAACTTCTGCAACTACAGGACAGCCAAGGATATCTGGCACAGCTTGATTATCCTGATGGAGGGCACAGATGAAGTGAGGGATGATCGGAGATCCCTCCTGAATCAGAAATATGAGGCCTTCAGGCAGGGGCCCAAGGAAGAGATCAGAGTTACCTTCGAGAACTTCCTCAAGATCGTCAATGCTCTCAAGGGATATGGAAGAGTGTTCACTAATGGCGAACTTAATGATAAATTCCTTAGGTCCCTTACTAAGGAATGGGACACGAAGATCTGCGCCATCCGAGAGTTTGGTAGATTAGCTGAAACTGATCCTCAGATACTCTTTGGGAAGCTCATGTCCTATGAGCTCCAGTTGAACACGAGGAAAGCTGAAGAAGAAGCAGAGAAGGCCGCAGCCAAGGAAAAGACTGTGGCCCTAAAAGCCATTCACTCTAGGAAGGGCAAGGGTGCGGCTTCATCCCGTGCGGGGAAAAAGGATTAGGAGGAAGACTCTGAGCCATGCTCCTCCGGCTCAGAGTTGTCTGAAGAAGACTTCTCCTTCATCACCCGAAAATTCAAGAAGTTCCTCAAGATGAGGAATCAAAGAAAGAGAGACGGCTCCTCCTCCAGAAATCAGAAAAAGAATTATTCTTCTGACAGGTATGAATCAAAACCGAACAAACATCGTAATACTGACATAATTTGTTTTGGATACAATAAGCCAGGACACGTCGTGGCCGACTGCCATCAAGGCAAGAGAGAGAAGGGGAAGGGAGAAGAGCACAGGACCTCTAGAGATAAAAAGAAAGAGAGGAGCTACATCGCCAAAAAGTCAAAGACACTGAGTGAGTCTGATTCCTCAGACTCCAGTGATGATGAGGAAGCTTACTTCAGGCTGGTGGGTCGCTCTGACTCAGAAGGAGAATGCCTCCCATTCACTGGGAAGGTAAAAGCTCGTACCCCCCTCTCTGACTCTGACTATGAGTCTCCTGATGATGATCTCGAGGACAGCCCATTTGCCCGAGAAGCTGAGCTCCTCGAAAAGTATGAGCTTTTGCTCAACACCTTTGAGGAATTCCGCAAGAGATTGAGGGCTCAGAAAAAGGAAGTCAAAGTTCTTAAGGTCGAGGGTGTCTCCCTAAGGGAAGAGATCACTAGATTGATTTCTCTCCGACAGGAGCACCTGGACCTGATCTCTAAGCACTCAGAGTCTCTAAGTCTCCTTGACCTTAAACAGGAAGAAATCAATAAGTTGGAAGAACAACTTACGGCAGAAAAGAAGATTGTCCAAAGCTTCTCTATGCCAAAGACTTTTCTTCCACTGGTTGATACCTTTTCTGCTCAGGCTAAGGGGGCTGGCTTGGGGCATGTGGGTGTGCCTGGTAAATCATCCAGGAGAAACAAAAAGCAGAGGAGAAATAAGGCTGCTAAGAAGGCCTCTACTGCAGAAAAGGGAAAGGCCCCACTCAATCCTGTTGTATTCAGGAAGCCTGGCTATCCCTGCAATGAACAGGACTTTGAGTCAACTTATGGCCACTTCTTCCGGCCCTCGGTTGAAAAGCCCAAGAGCCGGTATGAGGGGTGGGCCTTCCCCCGCAACTTTGGCGAGAGTGTCTTCAAGGCACCTTATGAGGAAGTTCAAATGGAGGATTATGGCCACTTCTCTAGCGGCCATAATAGGAAGCAGGCACCAAAGGCCAAGCCTGTTACACTGAGAAACCAGGAGGTGAAGAAATCATGCGACTGTTGTCATCATGATGCCTCCACCTCCAGGTCCGAGGCCCCGACTGAACCTTCCGTTCCAAGGGTGAAGCAGGTGCCTAGGAGAAAGTATAACAAATTTGATTGCTGGTGCTGTGGCAAAGTTGGACACTTTGTCGTGGATTGCTAGTTTAATCCGAGGAATAATGAGACTCCTCATGTTGGCAATGCGAGGCAGACCACTCGTAGGGCTAACCATCCGAGGGGGAGCATGCTAACGAGGAATCTAGGACCCAAGTTCGATTGGGTTCCTAAGGGAAATTAATTCTGTTTTGCAGGAATGTCCAAAGGCCACCAAAACTCCCATATGGTACTTGGACAGTGGATGCTCTCTGCATATGACCGGGACAAGAAGTCTGCTGCGTGATTACTCTCCAGTCAAGAATGGACCCAAAGTCATCTTTGGGGGATCAGATCGAGGAGTCACCAGGGGTTACGGTATGATTTCCAACGGTATAATCTCTATCACCGACGTGGCTTATGTTGAAGGGTTAAATCATAACCTGATCAGTGTAAGTCAGTTATGTGATAAAGGATATGACGTTAAGTTCTGCAAGGATAAGTGCCTGATAATATCGTGTGCTTCTTCGGAGACGGTATTAACCGACATTAGGAGCAGAAATATATTTTGTTTAGATTTTCTTAGTTTAGATTCTTCTACCCCCGTGTGCCTGGTGGCAAAAGGCAGTGCATCTCTTTGTGAACAATGGCACAAGAGATTGACAAACATTAATTTCAAGATAATTAATATGTTGTTTTCTAAAAGTTTAGTAAGGGATGCTCCCATCATCAAGTGCATCAAAGATAGCCCCTATTCTGCGTGCCAGAAGGGCAAACAGACTCGGGCTACCTTTAAGGGCATTGCAAACAAAGACTCTTCCAGATATCTTTATCTTCTGCATATGGACTTGTTTGGTCCAGTGCAAGTTCACAGCTTGGGAGGCAAGTCCTATACACTAGTGATTGTTGATGATCACTCTTGGTTTACATGGGTGTTCTTCTTAAAACGAAAGTCAGATACGTTTGACATCTTCACTAATTTTGTCAAGCAGGTTCAGAACGAATTTAACTGCTCAGTGGTCAAAATTAGAAGTGACCATGGAATATAATTCGAATCTGGTGCTATGTCAGAGTTTTGTGAAGAACATGGTATCTTTCATGAGTTTTCCTCCCCGCGTACTCCTGAGCAAAATGGGGTTGCGGAGAGGAGAAATAGAACTCTCATTGAAGCTTGCACGATAATGTTGAATGACGCTTCTCTCCCAGAATACTTCTGGGCAGAGGCTGTCAATACGGCTTGTCATGTACAAAACCAAGCATTGATCAACAAGACTCATCGTAAGACGCCTTATGAGCTACTGAAAGGCTGGAAAACAACCATGTCCTATTTAAGGATCTTTGGCTGCAAATGTTATGTACTCAATAACGGGAAGTACCCGCGTACTAAATTTGGCGAAAAATGCTTCGAAGGCATATTCATGGGCTATAGTAGCCATAGTCGGGCATATAGGGTTTTCAATAAGAAAACCCTAGTGGTTGAAGAATCAATTAATGTTGTATTTGATGAAGGAAGCTTGCTTAATAGCAATTCTTCCAGCAGTATTCTTGAAGATGCAGGTGCAAGACTTGAACAGCTGATGAATATTTTCGCTAAGCAAAAACTTGATGCGGATTCATTCTACATTTTATCATAACTATGTAGATGGGCATAAACTAGATTGAATTATCTTTCAGGCAAGTGCACCTATCAATCATAGTATAAGAGAAATCTACATCTCGTATCGTATTCCACAGGGTCATTTCAACTATTCGTACTCACTCTCTCTCTATTATCATACCTAAACTTAAGGTTGCGTTCTAACATAGATTAATCCTAACTATGACTATTTGGATAAAAATTGTATTGGAGAGTTATAAAAATAGTTTCAAGTCGAAAGTTAAGAGTATTCAATGAACATAATCACTTTGAGTAATCATGAAATAACAAGACTATCAAATTCATTGTATTGTAAGGGGTTAAACTAATTATCAAATTCTCTCTCGAGCAATTTAAAAATCTAAGTTAAGGTAAGTAAATTTTCTCTCGAACAATTTACAATACTCAAATATTTATTGAATGAAATACCCTATCTAATACATGGATTCATGAAACTTTATCTCTAAAATACCATAATTCCATTCATTCGTATTCTAATTTTCCAAGAAACATATCTCTCGATCATGAGTTTTGAATTACAAAGAGAAATAACACATAAATATGAAGATTTAACCATCATCCAAACAATCCAATTTCTCAATCTAGACATTTGGAATTCATGTGAAAATATATAATCATTCATAACAAGGATAATTCTCAATGGTTGCAAGTCCATATACGAATAAAATACGATGAAATTGATTAAAACAAAACGATACATGATTACTAAATTGTTCAAACACATTGTTCATGAAAATTAAAAGATAAATAAAGTTGGATTACCAAGAGAGATACAAGATTAAAAGAGATAAATTAAAGAATAAATGCATACAAATATCTCCTTCAAGCTTTCCTTCTCTTGGATGCTCCACTTTCGTTCTCCAGAAAATCTCCAAGCAAAATAATCCAAAAAATGCAGAATAAAATTTTCTCCAGGTTTTTATAGTCCAATAGCAAACATGGTCGAACACGGGTTCCGACACGGCCGTGTTGCAGGCCGTGTCGGCAGTTCCAGGGCAGTTCCACACGAAAAGACGTGTTAGATCATGGGCCGTGTTGGATCACACGGGTACTGACACGGCCGTGTTATGGAACACGGCCGTGTTGTTCTTCACGTTCTTCAGGCACGGGGGCTGGATCATTGGCCGTGTTGGATCACACGGGTACTGACACGGCCGTGTTATGGAACACGGCCGTGTTGTTCTTCATGTTCTTCAAACACGGGGGTTGGAAAATTACTTCAGCTGGGAAGGAACACGGGTAGGCACACGGCCGTGTTCCTACCCGTGTGTGAGTAAATCTTCTCCTGTGTTCAGTCCTGTTGGCCCCGTAAACTCCCCTGTTTGCTCCAAGACTTTTAATTCCACTGGCTAGTTGTACCTGCATTAGAAAAATGACATAGTAAGGGAGAAGTTCAATACATTAAATAGTAACAACTTTAAACTATGCTCTACTATTCATGACAATACCAATTCTTAATTATTTAGAGCAATTACTTGAATAAAGAGGTAGAAAACAGCGGATATGATTACAATTATTACAATAAAAATCTACCATAATTGTAATCATCACACATCCCCAGACTTAAGTGTTTGCTTGTCCCTAAGCAAACTAATTCAAACAATTGGGTTACCAATACATAATTCTTCTTCCGCACACTGATTGTTTTGAATTCGAATAGAGATTTGATGCTGCAATTGTATAGGAAATAGTATAGTAGACTTTTCTAAATATAACTTTTTCTTAAAAATTTCTCCAATACATATCTTAACTACTTTTCACTCTTTCTTAGAATTATAATTATAGTTATCCATAACTATTGTAAGGAGAAACTAACAATCTTGATAACATATGCATTAGTCTTTCAAAAATTAAAAATTCCCCCTATTGATAATCATACACTTCCCTTTACACACCCTCTCCATAACACTCATGAGAATTAGTAAAGTTGGATCCTTAGGACTTGTATGGTGGTGTATTGTTTTGGCTTAGGATAGGTGATTATAGGTGGGGTAAGCAAAATAAACTAGATCACAATTGAGCCCTTTGTATGATAAGGACCTTTAACATACATTGATATTTTAAGAGCACCCCCAGACTTTGCACGTATTATCATTCCCTTATATTTTCTTTTTTTTTCTTAACCAAAGGTCCATAGTAGGGATCATTCCGAATGGGTGCAGGTGTACACTCACTCAGGCCACATATCACTATGTTATATGTTTTTGTTTTCTTTTAGGAACTTCATAGTAGGGATCATTCCGAATGGGTGCAGGTGTACACGCTCACTCAGGCCACAAATCACTATGATAGAAATACAACTCATAAAAACAACTTCATTTCATGATGATCTTAATGATAGGTGCTACTAGGTGAGAATTGGCCTTGGTGAATTTTAGAGGTGGAGTATTACAAAAATATAGGGATAAAGTCCAAATTGGGTGAGCAAAGGTATAATGTTTAAGGTTTTGGGTTTGAACGGCTCAATCTATCCAAAAGGAGGCCTAAGTCATTTCCACCTTTACTAATTAACATGTGCAAAAGGTTTGAGGATCGCTAGTAAGTTCTAGACACCAATAGAGAAAATTTTTGTTATTGTTGATCTACTAATACGAAATTATCAAGATATTACACTCATCAACTCACTTTAGTATAGATAAAGAACATTTTTTCTAAAATGGAGTGATTATTAGTTAATAATATAAAGGACAATCTTTTTAAACCAAATTATATGGAGAAAAGTAATCTAATGAATTTCTATACGTAGTTACTAATCAACAAATTTGAACACGAATTCGGTTTAATCAGCGTGCGAAAGTGAATTAGATAGTTATATTCCCAATGAGTGAAGTAATGAAAGCTTAAAGAGAAGTAATCAAGTTTTTCGAGGGGGTGTATAAGGAAATATAGAGGATTATGATAAAGAGCAAATAAGTAATTGTAATCATGTATTCCACTGTCAATACTCATTATAAAAATGCCGCATACCCCCAGACTTGAGTTGCAATGTCCTCATTGCAAACAAAAATTAAAACAAGGGGACATAAATTGCACTAGATAAAGAACTGATGAGCAGGAATATAGAGCATCACAACACGAAACAGGAGCAAAATCTGAAATAAAACATTTTTTTTTTTTCATATATATGCCGATCATACAAATACAAAATGATACAAATACAAATACAAATATCGATCATACAAATACAAATACCGATCAACAATACTAAAGATAATGCCAAATATGCTAAGCCAGATATATCAGAAATGCATCGGTGTGTCATCATGATCAGTCGGATCATCCTGAGGGTGAGATGGACGAGGAGCTGGTCGCGGTGGGCTGGTGATCCCCATGTGCTGCCGGATCTGATAGATGGCGTCCTCAGTCCTCTGCTGCGTCTCCTCGATACGCTGAAGGCGCGGCGATAGCTGAAGGTCATAAAAACGCTGCAACTCCTGCGCAAATCGAGACTGTCGCTGAGGCTGGGCAGATGATGACTCCCCCTGAGTACGCGTCGAACGGGCCGGCGGAATGAGAGGCTCATCGAGATCTGGATCGACCTCATCATCGTCGTCGTCGTGGATATGAAGGCCACGAGGCGCAATGGTATATATAGTCCCGCCTCGGCCTTGACGAGCAGTAACGAGGCGGATGGCTCGAAGACTGGCCATGGTGATAGGCACAGTTTTCGCTACCACCGCCATCGGGGGAAGAGGTAAAAAGATGCCCATATTCTTGACTAGACGCGTGATGTAGGGGGCTACACAGATAGACCCGACTCGGGAATTCTCTGCCTGATGAAGAAAAAAATGAGCAAGCATATAGCCCAAATGGATAGGATAGTGGGCTGTCATGCTGTGCAGATAAAGAATGTCTTGTCGACTCACAACACCGGAGCTTTCGCCCCGGCCGCTCAGAGTATGGCTAAGAAGGTGATGAATATAATGCACGGCGGGGGAGACTAATTTGGAGGCTTTAGACCTCTTTGCTTCGTAGGCGCCGGTGTCAAAAGATAAACGTCGCCAAATGCCACCTGCCTGCTCGCGACTGGGGAGTTCAAATTTCAAGTCAGAGTAGGCGGCACTAAGGAGGAACGCTTCGTCATATACTCCTAAATACCGTGTAAACTGGTGGAGAGAAAGTGTGTAGAAGGTGCCCCCCACTCGAAAAGAAATATTCCCCTCTGTAGGTCTTCCATCATCGGCCACACAGGATCGAAGGTTGACATAGAAAGTGGATAAAAATTCGAGGGTCAGCTCTCTAAATCCTATCTCTTCTATGGCAAAGAACCCTTGCCACCCCACTACAGAAATCAACTCCCTCACAGTATCCGCTAGATCTATAGATTCGAGGACATCCCAGTCTATGAATCGTATGTCCTGATACTTCTTTGCCTGTAGCCGATTATAGCGGTTTGTGTGGATATGATCTGTGAAAGCTAGTGGCGGAGCGACGTCACGTCTCTCGGTCGATAATGCTTGAAGTTCCGGGCGGCGCCGGCGACCACCTTGGCTACGAGAGGAGGCCATGATCTGAAAATAAATAAATAAAACCAAATCTAAAATGAATTTCAGAAAGAGAATAGGAATAGAAATGATCAAGAGGAAATAACCCAGGAGTTTTACCGAGTAGGTTGAGCGCGAAGAAATGAGGCGATTCCGCGAAATTTGGAGAAGGAGATGGCTTTCCCGGCTAGAATAAATGCAGGAATGGGAAGAGGATGAACTGGAAGTGATGAAGAGAATGGAGAATTCGGGCCCCTATAAAAAGAAGTCGAACACGGGTACACACACGGCCGTGTGTGTACCCGTGTTGAGGAATCTTTCTGCGCGGGAAACACGGCCTTCAAGGGGACGTGTGGTCAAATCGCGGGAAACTGCCCGTGTCAGGTGGACACGGTCAACAACACGGCCGTGTCCCCTGGCCGTGTGGTCAGCCCTGGAGGACACGGTCAAGAACACGGGTTGGTGGAAACCCGTGTACTTCTCTGACTCGAAAAAATTTAATTCGTCGTTTTGACACGGGTACGCACCTGGCTGGGTGGACAGCCGTGTATATGACACACGGCTATGTACACGGCTTGGTGGGCAGCCGTGTATATTACACACGGCTAGGTACACGGGTTGGTGGAAAGCCGTGTACTTCTCTGACTTGAAACAATTAATTTCGCCGTATCGACACGGGTGTTCACATGGCTGGGTGGGCAGCCGTGTGTGCTAGACACGGCCATGCACACGGGCGTGTGCATGGCCGTGTACTCTTCTTCTTTGGTGATTTCTCCTGATTACGTAATTTATTTATTTTTAGTTCAAGTTTCATTAAAATTTTTATTCTCCTATATAGACAAAATACTATACTATATTATTCTATATATTCTCTTAGTCTAGGTGAAGGCATGATTCTAGTCGAATATGTTCTTGGGGAAGTGCACTGTTATAAAGCTTTAATCGGTGCCCATTGACTTTAAAATCTCCCTTTTCAGGGTGAGTTAGTTCAACTGTGCCATAGGGAAAAACTTCTTTAACTTGGAACGGTCCGGACCACTTAGACCTAAGCTTCCCGGGAAATAGACGCAGTCTAGAATTAAAAAGGAGCACTTGATCACCCTTGTTGAATGTTTTAGTTTTCCGAAGGTGACGGTCATGAAATAATTTGGTTTTCTCCTTATAAATTCTGGAGTTCTCATAAGCCATAGTTCTCCATTCATCTAGTTCATTAAGTTGAAGTTTGCGTTTTTCCCCTATAGAATTTGTATCAAAATTTAGAGAGCGTATTGCCCAATATGACTTGTGCTCTAATTCTATAGGTAAATGACAAGATTTACCATAGACTAATCTAAAGGGAGTGGTACCTATAGGTGTTTTAAATGCGGTCCTATAGGCCCATAAACAATCGTTTAGTTTCCTAGACCATTGTTTTCTATTCCCCTCTATAGATTTTTCTAGGATGCGCTTAAGTTCTCTATTGGATACTTCAACTTGGCCACTAGTTTGGGGATGATATGGTGTAGCTATCCTATGTGTGACTCCATATTTCTGCAATACCTTATCTAACTGTAGATTACAGAAGTGAGAACCCCTATCGCTAATAAGTGTTCGTGGTGTGCCAAATCGCGCAAATAGAGATTTTAGGAATTGGATTACTACTCTACTATCATTAGTAGGTAAAGCTTGCGCCTCAACCCACTTTGATACGTAATCTACAGCAACTAAGATATACTTATTCCCGAATGAAACTGGAAATGGACCCATAAAGTCTATCCCCCACACATCAAATACTTCACATTCAAGGATAAAATTTTGCGGCATTTCATGTAATTTAGAAATATTACCTGATTTTTGACAAGAATCACATGAAAGCACATACCTTTGGGCATCCCTGAATAGAAGGGGCCAATAAAAACCCGAATCAAGAACCTTTTTCGCAGAGCGATTTGCTCCATAGTGACCACCAGTAGGACCAGAATGACACTGCTCCAGGATTCTCCACCCTTCCTCGGCGGATACACACCTTCGGATCACGGAATCTGCACATACCCGAAAAAGAAAAGGGTCCTCCCAAAAGTAATATTTCAAGTCGGAGAAAAATTTCTTTTTCTGCTGATATGAAAAATCCTTTGGGAGGACCTTAGCCACAAGATAGTTTGCATAATCTGCAAACCATGGATAATCATTATTAATTTTCGAAGATAAGGCAAATAACGATTCCTCAGGGAATGTATCTGAAATCTCAGACTCATCTAACGTTGCACGTAACGGATTTTCTAAACGTGAAAGATGGTCTGCCGCTAAGTTTTCTGCTCCTCGTTTATCCCTAATTTCCAAATCAAATTCTTGCAATAGAAGTACCCAACGGATTAAACGAGGCTTAGCTTCCGCCTTGGCTAGCAAATATTTAAGTGCAGAGTGGTCCGTATAAACTACCACCTTGGACAATGTTAAATAGGATCTAAATTTATCAAACGCAAAGACTACTGCTAGAAGTTCTTTTTCAGTTGTAGTATAATTCTCTTGTGCATTATTAAGTGTTTTACTAGCATAAAATATAGGATGAAAATGTTTGTTTCGGCGTTGTCCTAAAACAGCTCCTACCGCAAAACTGCTAGCGTCACACATGATTTCAAATGGCTGAGTAAAATCAGGCGCTATCATAATAGGAGAATTAACTAATCTGTCTTTTAAGAACTCAAAAGCATGTAGGCACTCTTGATCAAAGATAAACGGTGTATCCTTTTCTAATAGTCTCGTAAGTGGTTTAGCAATTTTTGAAAAGTCTTTAATAAACCGGCGGTAAAATCCGGCGTGGCCTAAAAAACTTCTCACTGCCTTAACGGATGTGGGTGGTGGTAACTTTTCTATCGTTTCTATCTTCGCTCTATCTACTTGAATTCCCTGATTGGATATTTTATGACCTAATACTAACCCTTCTTGTACCATAAAATGGCACTTCTCCCAGCTAAGTACTAAGTTCGTCTCCTCACACCTCCTTAGAACCTTCTCTAAATTATTCAAACATAAGTCAAATGCATCCCCAAAGACGGAGAAGTCATCTATAAACACTTCCATGATATCTTCAACATACTCGTTAAAGATAGCTAACATGCATCTTTGGAAGGTAGCGGGGGCATTACAAAGACCAAAAGGCATACGCCTATAGGCAAAGGTACCGAATGGGCATGTGAACGTGGTTTTCTCTTGGTCTTCTGGGGCTATTGGGATTTGGAAATACCCAGAAAGTCCATCTAGAAAACAATAATATGAATGTCCTGACAAGCGTTCTAATATTTGGTCAATAAAGGGTAAAGGAAAATGGTCCTTCCTAGTGGCATCGTTTAACTTCCTATAGTCTATACAGACACGCCAACCTGTTACTGTTCGCGTTGGAATTAATTCATTTTTATCGTTTGCTACCACAGTTAAACCACCCTTCTTAGGAACCACTTGGACAGGACTAACCCATGGACTATCGGAAATAGGGTATATCATACCAGCGTCTAATAATTTAACAATTTCAGCCTTAACTACCTCTTTCATATTAGGATTAAGCCTACGCTGCGGTTGAATAGAAGACTTATAGTTTTCTTCCAAAAGGATTTTATGAGTGCAAAAACTAGGATTAATACCTTTTATATCAGAGATTTGCCATGCTATTGCACCTTTACATTTCTTTAACACAGTTATTAATTTAGTTTTTTCAATTTCAGAAAGATTAGAAGAAATAATAACTGGGTAAGAAGAGTTAGCTCCTAAGAATGCATACTCAAGATGACCCGGTAAATTTTTTAATTCAACTACAGGTGGATCCTTAGTATTATTCTTATGAACTTCATTATCTCCTTTTGTAAGTAAGTTATATTCAGTATTTCCATTCATCGAAACAGAGTTATCTAGAAAAAATAAATGATCAAAAATCTCTTTACTAGTTTCATCTTCTAGAAAGCAATTAGTAATGCAAATTTCTAAAGGATCTTTATAATGAAAATTAGAATCAATAGAAGATAATAAGTTGTCAACACCATGAGAAAAATAGCAATAATCATCACTATCTAAAGATTGTTTCATAGTATTGCCAATTTGAAAAGTGACTTCATCCTCCCCTACTCTCAAAACTAATTTACCATCAAAAACATCAATAAGAGCTCTAGAAGTGGCTAGAAATGGGCGGCCAAGTATAAGTGGTACTTCGATATTTTCGTCCATATCTAAAATAACAAAATCGGCAGGAAATATAAATTTGTCTACCTTAACCAATACATCCTCCACTATACCTCTTGGGTACTTAACCGACCGATCTGCTAATTGAATACTCATCCTAGTCGGGCTAAGTTCTCCAAGGCCTAGTTTCAAATATAATGTATAAGGCATCAAATTTATACTAGCTCCTAAATCCGCTAAAGCCTTATTAACTTGCAAATCACCGATTAAACATGGTATTGAAAACGAACCGGGATCCTTAAGTTTTTGTGGTAATTTATTTTGTAAAATAGCAGAGCATTCTTCACTAAGTGTGACTAATGATAATTCTTCTATTTTCTTTTTATTAGAAATTAAATCCTTCAAAAATTTAGCATACTTAGGCATTTGAATAATATCAGAAAAAGGTAAATTAACGTGCAATTGTTTAATCATAGAAATAAATTTACCGTATTGCGCATCCATGCGCTCCTTGTTCATCTTTGCTGGATATGGTACGGCTGGTTGATATTCCATCGGTGTCACGTTCGGTGCTTCTCCACTAGACTCCTCTTGAGGTGCATCCGGTGCAAGCCTTGGGTCTTGTAACTCCTTCCCGCTCCTCAACTGAATTGCTCTTGCATGTTCCTTTGGGTTTGTCTCAGTATTTCCTGGAAGTGTTCCTGGTTGTCTCTCTGATACCATCCTTGCCAACTGCCCAATCTGATTCTCCAAATTTCGAATAGAACCTTCTTGATTACGGAAGGCAACATCGGTAGTTTGCATGAACTTTGCAAGGACATCTTCCAATGTTGGCTTCCTTGGCTCCAATTGTTGTTGTTGTTGTCCAAACATGGGTGGTTTACCTTGGTTGCCTTGCCCTCCCCAAGAGAAATTGGGGTGGTTCCTCCATCCTTGATTGTATGTAAAACTATATGGGTTGTTTCCTGGATTGAAAGGTGGTCTTGGATTATTACCCATGTAGTCTACATGTTCTTGCACTTGAGGTTCACCACTAGGGATTCCAACAAGGGAGGGGTCCCATTGTTGAGGAACCATTGGGGGTGGCGCTAAAGAAAGGTTGTCCATCTTTTGATGGAGCTTCTCCACTTGTATTGCTAAGGCTGTAACGGCATCCACTTCATACATTCCGGCGGGCTTGGTAGACTTCGGCCGCACGGTAGTCCATTGGTAGCTATTCATTGCCATTTCTTCTATCAACTGCTGGGCTGCGTCAGGTGTCTTATTGTTCAAGGTGCCTCCACTAGCCGCATCAATCATCTGTCTGGTGGCTGGATTTAGACCATTGTAGAAAGTCTGAATCTGAAGCCAAGAAGGTAAGGCATGATGGGGGCATCTCCTTAATAATTCTTTGAATCGTTCCCAAGTATCGTACAATGATTCAGCCTCCACTTGAACATACGTAGAAATGTCGTTCCTTAACTTTGCGGTCTTTGCCGGTGGAAAATACTTCATCAAAAACTTCTCAACCATCATGTCCCAAGTAGTAATGGATCCTTTAGGTAACGAATTGAGCCACTGCTTTGCCTTATGCCTCAATGAGAATGGGAACAATCTCAATCGAATGGCATCGTTGGAGACACCATTAATCTTGAAAGTATCACATATCTCTAGGAATCCGGCTAAGTGTGTATTGGGATCTTCGTCTTGTAAGCCATCATATTGAACATATTGTTGGACCATTTGTATCACGCTCGGTTTCAGTTCGAAATTATTAGTTGGAATAGGAGGTCGAACAATGCTTGATCCAGTTCCTTGGAGATTGGGTCTAGCAAAGTCAGACATGGTTTGCTCATTTTGGTTGGCCATGGTATCTAGATTTTCAGGATGGTGTTCTCCTTGATTCACTGTTTCTTCTTCTCTCAGATCGTCTACAATTTCTGTGGTGTTAACACCCGCGTCTCTGTGATTGGTGTTGTGAATAATTCGTTCCGGTTCAGAATGAAATGGTTCTAACCCAGAATTTCTTGCCCTGGTCATAGACTAACAGACTACAAAACAGAGATTAAATAATATAATTTTACTTTAAACTAATCTACAAAGATTTATTAGTAAACAATAATGGTAGATTAATAAAGTTAAAGCTTTCAAAATATTGAAAGGTCCCCGGCAACGGCGCCAAAAACTTGATGAATATTTTCGCTAAGCAAAAACTTGATGCGGATTCATTCTACATTTTATCATAACTATGTAGATGGGCATAAACTAGATTGAATTATCTTTCAGGCAAGTGCACCTATCAATCATAGTATAAGAGAAATCTACATCTCGTATCGTATTCCACAGGGTCATTTCAACTATTCGTACTCACTCTCTCTCTATTATCATACCTAAACTTAAGGTTGCGTTCTAACATAGATTAATCCTAACTATGACTATTTGGATAAAAATTGTATTGGAGAGTTATAAAAATAGTTTCAAGTCGAAAGTTAAGAGTATTCAATGAACATAATCACTTTGAGTAATCATGAAATAACAAGACTATCAAATTCATTGTATTGTAAGGGGTTAAACTAATTATCAAATTCTCTCTCGAGCAATTTAAAAATCTAAGTTAAGGTAAGTAAATTTTCTCTCGAACAATTTACAATACTCAAATATTTATTGAATGAAATACCCTATCTAATACATGGATTCATGAAACTTTATCTCTAAAATACCATAATTCCATTCATTCGTATTCTAATTTTCCAAGAAACATATCTCTCGATCATGAGTTTTGAATTACAAAGAGAAATAACACATAAATATGAAGATTTAACCATCATCCAAACAATCCAATTTCTCAATCTAGACATTTGGAATTCATGTGAAAATATATAATCATTCATAACAAGGATAATTCTCAATGGTTGCAAGTCCATATACGAATAAAATACGATGAAATTGATTAAAACAAAACGATACATGATTACTAAATTGTTCAAACACATTGTTCATGAAAATTAAAAGATAAATAAAGTTGGATTACCAAGAGAGATACAAGATTAAAAGAGATAAATTAAAGAATAAATGCATACAAATATCTCCTTCAAGCTTTCCTTCTCTTGGATGCTCCACTTTCGTTCTCCAGAAAATCTCCAAGCAAAATAATCCAAAAAATGCAGAATAAAATTTTCTCCAGGTTTTTATAGTCCAATAGCAAACATGGTCGAACACGGGTTCCGACACGGCCGTGTTGCAGGCCGTGTCGGCAGTTCCAGGGCAGTTCCACACGAAAAGACGTGTTAGATCATGGGCCGTGTTGGATCACACGGGTACTGACACGGCCGTGTTATGGAACACGGCCGTGTTGTTCTTCACGTTCTTCAGGCACGGGGGCTGGATCATTGGCCGTGTTGGATCACACGGGTACTGACACGGCCGTGTTATGGAACACGGCCGTGTTGTTCTTCATGTTCTTCAAACACGGGGGTTGGAAAATTACTTCAGCTGGGAAGGAACACGGGTAGGCACACGGCCGTGTTCCTACCCGTGTGTGAGTAAATCTTCTCCTGTGTTCAGTCCTGTTGGCCCCGTAAACTCCCCTGTTTGCTCCAAGACTTTTAATTCCACTGGCTAGTTGTACCTGCATTAGAAAAATGACATAGTAAGGGAGAAGTTCAATACATTAAATAGTAACAACTTTAAACTATGCTCTACTATTCATGACAATACCAATTCTTAATTATTTAGAGCAATTACTTGAATAAAGAGGTAGAAAACAGCGGATATGATTACAATTATTACAATAAAAATCTACCATAATTGTAATCATCAACAGCTGAGTCTCGATGAGACCGCTAAAGATGTAACTCCCAAGTACGTCAAGGTTTCTACCTCAACGTCAACTGGAGAAGTTGAAGATCAGGATGGAGCAAAACTCTTAGAAGAATGAGAAGCTCAAGAAGATGTCAGAGCTCCTGACGCCAGACTCCTAGAGCTCCGACACGTGAGGGATCATCCCAGAAATCAAATCATCGGAGATCCTCGAGACGGTGTCAGAACTCGCCGAGGTACACTTAACGAGTTTCTGCATTTTAGCTTCATATCCCAGGTTGAGCCAAAGAAGTTTGACGAAGCAAACAAAGATGCGTCTTGGATATTGGCCATGCAAGATGAACTACATCAATTTGAAAGATGCAACGTCTGGACGCTGGTTCCCAGACCAAAGGGGCAGAATGTGATCGACACCAAGTGGATCTTCAAAAACAAACTGGATGAACATGGTGCCATCATAAAGAACAAGGCCAGGCTGGTGGCTCAAGGTTACAGACAGGAGGAGGGGATTGACTTCGACCAGACCTTTGCACCAGTGGCAAGGCTCGAGGCGATAAAATTGTTCCTGGCGTATGCTTCGCACAAAGGATTCACTGTCTATCAGATGGACGTGAAATCTGCATTCTTAAATGACAACCTGAAAGAGGAAGTATACGTCGCACAACCCCCAGGTTTTGTTAATCCAACTTATCCCAATCATGTATATTTTCTTAATAAGGCTTTATATGGCTTAAAACAAGCTCCTCGAGCTTGGTATGAGACTCTGTCTAGTTTTCTTCTTGAGAACAAGTTCTCTAGAGGAAAAATAGATTTGACATTGTTTCTTAGGAAAGTCAAAGGCAAGATCTTGCTGGTGCAAATCTATGTTGATGATATTATATTCGGCTCAACGGATAACAATCTTTGCAAAAAGTTTTCTAAACTTATGCAAGAAAAGTTTGAAATGAGCAGTATGGGAGAGCTAAAGTATTTCTTGGGACTTCAAGTGAAACAGTCTGAGGATGGAATTTTCATTTCTCAGATGAAGTTCACAAATAAACTCCTCAAGAAAATCGGAATGGAGAATGCAACCTCTATGAGGACTCCAATGGGATCCACTATGTCTCTGGACAAGGATGAGAAAGGGAAACCTTTTGATGAAACCAAATACAGAAGCATTATTGGATCCCTGCTCTACCTTACTGCAAGTAGACCGGACATTATGTTCTCCACATGTGTTTGTGCCAGATATCAGGTGAACACTAAGGAATCTCACTATGTCGCTGCAAAGCGAATTCTTAGATACCTTAAGGGTACACCTAATCTTGGCTTGTGGTACCCGAGAAACAATGATGTCGAGCTAATAGGCTTTTTAGATGCTGATTTTGCAGGAAGCAGGGTTGATCGGAAAAGCACTTCCGGGATGTGTCAATTCCTCGGAAGAAGGCTTATATCATGGAATAGTAAGAAGCAAAATTGTGTTGCAACCTCCACAGCTGAATCTGAGTATATCTCAGCAGGCAGCTGTTGCGCACAACTACTATGAATCAGAAATCAGTTAGCAGACTATGACCTTCAGTTCAAGGAAGTACCAATGTACTGCGACTCCTCCAGTGCAATTGCCATTGCGAACAATCCGGTATCGCACAGCAGGACGAAGCATATTGAAGTGCGCTACCACTTCATTAGGGAGCACGTGGAAAACAAGGACATCTCTCTTTGCTATGTCCCCATGGATAAGCAGATTGCAGATATTTTCACAAAGCCCCTAGATGAGGCCAAGTTCAGTTTCTTCACAACTGAACTGGGGATGCTAAACTATGAGGAATGAAGACTACAGAAGCTCCAGACTCGTGCATCTAGAGGGAGCATCCGCAAGAAACTCAAGTGTAAGCCCAAATGCAAGAACTGAGGGGGAGCATTGTGGCGAGTGCTAAAGTCCAAGATTTGTAGAAGCCGAAAAGGGGGAGATTGCCCTCTCGGCTAAGGCGCTAAGGGCTAAGGTGCTCTCGCAAAGTTTGCTCCAAATGCTCTAAAGATAATGGTATGGAAATTCTTTCTAAACTGATTATTCAGCTTATGTTTTTCTTCCATCCGTTCTATTCACCTTAGCTTGTAGAATTTAGGCTTCTTCAAATAGGGGGAGATTGTTGGGTATTGTATCCACAATGTACCTTGATTTGAAGAAGCCCCTGGACCAGTTAAGGTGAATTGACATTGTATTTGATCATTTGTTTTCAAGTTGTGCTTGCAGTTATTCCACGCTAAGTACACACCAATGACAGGGTGTAGTGAGTCAATATACACGGGTCTGCGCAACGTAATCCCTCGTTGAGCAGATCAGTGTGTTGGCCTACGTGTACTCTCTCTATTGGAGTGTACTTACTTTCAAGTACAGGGCTGAGAAAGATCAAGAGCGGACAAGGAGCAAGGATGGGCCAAAGAGCAGCTTACGGGTGGAAAGACGAAAAATCGTCTAAGTAGAAATCGTCGAGAATCACTAAGTGATTCTCGCCGATTCGACGAGAATCACTAGTGATTCTCGCCGAATCGTCGAGAATCACTCGCTGATTTTTGCCGATTACAGCCGGTTGTCTCAACGCCGTCTTGATTTCTGCTTAAGGCAGAATCGTCGAGAATCACTAGTTGATTCTCGCCGAATCGACGAGAATGACTTTGCATTCTCGCCGATCCGTCGAGAATGAATATTGATTCTGGCTGATTCTCTCCGATTGGCTATATCTTCAGCCAGAATTCTGCCAAGTAGAATTCGGCGAGAATCATAAGTGATTCTCGCCGATCCGTCGAGAATCACCTATGATTCTCGCCGAATTTGCCTTGGGCGAAATTCTTGTGCTCGCTGGACCGGACCAAGTTCCAAGCGCTGTTTTGAAACCGGAGCTAGGGTTTCTTTTAATGGGGCCCACAACGGTCATTTTGTATGACCTACTGTATAAATACATCGGTATTTTGAACAGTAAGGGTACGAACATACAAGAAAGAATACCGAGCCGCCGACGTAACCTAAATCGCGGATTTCTCTTTTGCCGCCGCCGTCGCTCGGGAAGATTGTCGCCGCCTGTGATCGTGGATACCTCCTGATCTCCCGGCGACAAAAGCTCAGCCAAGCAATGCGTCTTACGTGTCTATCCAGAGATCTTTTGTCTCTTGGTTCGTTGACTGGGAATACCTTCCCTTTCCGAATCGATTGAGACGATCGATCCTAGTGTGACCGTTGGGAGACCTTGCTAGCTTAGCTACGAAGGTTGGATCTCTAAAGCTCAGCCACCGCACTTCTTGCCGTCGTCGATCCCGAATGCCAAGCCGCCGCTCTTCTTTCTGCCGCCGGTTTCGTGGAGATTCATTCTAAGTGAGAGCTAGGTCGTGGACTCTTCGTCTTCGTCAAGAACGCGTCATCGAACGAAGAGGGACACCGAGCACTCCTTAAGAAGTTTGTATAGTTTATACATTCAATTTTATTTTTGTTGTAAAGGAACGTAGGTTCCTCGTTGTAAGGGTTGGGTGCAACCCGTGGTGGAGGAGTGGTGACTCCTTCGTTTGGAAAGGTTCCTTCCGTTAGTGTGAGGATTGGATTTCAATCTGGTTGGTGAAGAGACCGAGTCGTCCATTGTTGGGAGATAGGTCGAAGGGGGAAAGTGGACGTACACAAATCGGGAAACCACTATAACTGCCAGTGTCTGTTTGTGCTGTGTTGTTTGTTTACTTGTGCAGGTAGAATTTTAATTCCGCAAAAACGCTGCAAGACACCTATTCCCCCCCCCCATAGGTGAAGGTAGTTGGCACTAGGTGGACTTTCATATATTTACACACATATATAAACCAACTTACTTATATGCATATAGATATATGTACAACACACAATTTAATTCATATATACATATATAAAATCAGCTAAACAAATTTAGCCTCAAACAAAGCACAAGTCTTACCAAGCTCGGCCACACAAAGCTATGCACAAAAAAGACAACAACCTGGTAACACACTATCAGCTAACTCAACAAACGTCAAAACGACACGAAAACGAACGATCTCGGAATTTGATGAATCTCGCATTGTAGCTAAACACCCAAGCTACGAAAACAACGGCGAAGTCGAAAATAACATTTGATGACAGAAACTCGGGCTAACATCTCCCAAAGCCAAAGCACAAGCATTCCCTGAGAGGCTCAGCCGAGTCACCAAAACAGACTCCGGCTAGCTGGGGAATCTTGCAAACAGTCTACAAATAGGTCACTCAAGGAACCTAAAGAGCTAAGACCACGCTCTAACAATGGCAAAAGGCCAAAAACACGTCATCGTAACGCCAAACAATGATCAAACAAAACACAGAAAAACTGGGGGAGTTACAGCCACTCCCCCTAAAAGAAAGTTTTGCCTCGAAACTTAACACTCAACCCTTCTATCAAGAAGGAAGAATCAATAGCCAAGCAAAAACTATATAAAAGAGAGCACAAAATATACCAGGCACAAGTCAGGGAAACAAATGAGTGTAAGCCTTCCTCATCGCCGACTCTAGCTCCCAAGTCGCGCTTTCCACACCCTGATTTCTCCACAAAATCTTAATCATAGGAATTGTTTTCCTCCCCAACACGCGGTCCTGAGCCTCTAGAATGCGGATAGGCATCTCCACGTAAGAAAGATTTGGCTCCAATTGTGGCACAGAATCCAAGACCTGCCTATCACTTTGCACACACTTCCGCAGCTGGCTAACGTGAAAAACATCGTGCACGCCAAGAAAATTCGCGGGCAAGTCCAGCCTATAAGCTGCCACACCAATACTCTCAACGATCTTAAACGGCCCTACAAACCTCAGGTCCAACTTCCGGTTCTTGTCAAACCTCTTGATTCCAATCATCGGGGAAACCTTTAGAAATACCAAGTCCCCCACAGCAAAATCCAAATCAGATCTACACCGGTTGGCGTTCTTCTCATATCGCTCCTGGGCTATCCGAAGCTTCTCCGGAATCAGCTTCACAGCAGTTTCCATCTCTTCGAGCGCATCCAGACCGGACAAAGGTCTCTCGCCAACCTCGGCCCAAAATAAGGGAGTCATGCAGTGCCTCTCATACAAAGCATCGAAGGGAGCCATTTGCAAGCTTTCTTGATAACTATTATTATAAGCAAACTCCATAAGCCGCAAACGCTCATCCCACGCTCCTCCGTGATCTAAAATATAGCATCTGATCATGTCCTCCACTATCTGATTAAATCGCTCTGTCTGACCGTTGGTCTGTGGGTGGCATGCAGTAGAATATCTCAAATCTGTACCCAACCCTTCTTGCAAACTCTTCCAGAAGCGAGATGTAAATCGGGAGTCTCGGTTTGAAATAATGCTGACTGGCACACCGTGTAACCGGATGACTTCACTCAAATACAGCTCAGTTATTTTCTTCATCCGGTAGTCGATCTTAAAAGGTACGAAGTGAGCACACTTCGTCAACCTGTCCACAATCACCCAAACTGAGTCATACCCTCTAGGATATCTCGGTAAGCCTGTAATGAAATCCATCGAGATGCTTTCCCACTTCCAAGTCAGAATTTCCAACAGAGTCAGCTTGCCACCAGGCCTTCCATGATCGGCCTTAACACGCCTGCAAGTATAGCACTCTGAAACATATCTAGCTATATCTCCCTTCATCCCAATCCACCAGGAAATCCGCTTAAAGTCATGATACATCTTGGTAGATCCTGGATGATAGGCAATGCTCGAACCGTGAGCTTCTCTGCATAACATATCTCGGATGCCCATAACAGCGGTGTACAACCCCATATTCACCGAGTAAGGTCCATTCGGCAAGCGCAGGACCAGCTTCGGGTTTTTAAGCTTTTGAGCTGCTTTGCACTCTAAGGGGCCAATTTTGACTTGACCTTGAGGATATACTAGTAGGGGGAGGAAAAACTTGCCTCCCCCCTTGCCCCCTTCCTTGAGGGGCGGGAGCGGCAAGTTGGCTGACCCTCCCCCGACTTGGTAAAGTGCAAGGTAGGGGCAGCAGGGTCGACTGGAGACCAAGCTCTCATCCCCCCTGCTGATGCGCCTTAGTCTTGAGCCAGAGACCAGGCCCAGCTCGCGGGGCGAGACCGCCGGCCAGGCGGGCTCTCGCCCGCGCGGCCCCTCTCGCGGGGCGAGACCGTCGGCCAGGCGGGCTCTCGCCCGCGCGGCCCCTCTCGCGGGGCGAGACCGTCGGCCAGGCGGTCTCCCGCCCATGCAGCCCCAGCTCGCGGGGCGAGACTGCTGACCAGGCGGGATCTCGCCCGCGCGGCCCCTCCCGCGGGGTGAGACCGCCGGCCAGGCGGTCTCCCGCCCGCGCAGCCCCAGCTCGCGGGGCGAGACCGCCGGCCAGGCGGGCTCTCGCCCGGGCAGCCCAGCTCGCGGGGCGAGATCGCCGGCCAGGTGGGCTCTCGCCCGCGCGGCCCCTCTCGCGGGGCGAGACCGCCGGCCAGGCGGTCTCCCGCCCGCGCAGCCCCTGCTCGCAGGGCGGAACCGCCGGCCAGGCAGTCTCCCGCCCGCGCAGCCCCTTCTCGCGGGGCGAGACCACCGGCCAGGCGGTCTCTCGCCCGCGCAGCCCCTTCTCGCGGTGCGAGACCGCCGGCTAGGCGGTCTCCCGCCCGCACAGCCCCAGCCTCGGGTGTCCATGGAGGTGGGAGGGGTGTGGTTTGGCCCCCTCTCGCCCTTGGACCTCTTTGCCCCTGGGGGCAGTTTTTCCCTTTTTACCCCCCAGTGTGTACGTTTTCTATTGGCTAGAGGAGTATTTGCCCTAAGGGCGTTTTGGTCATTTCGACCCCAAGACTTGGAAAAACTATAAATAGACCCCCTTGGGTGCCTTTGGAGAGGATGAATCTTTTGGCCTCCTCCTCCCTTAGCTTCTTCTTGGTACAATAGAGAGAGCTCTCCAAGGCGCCCAACTTAGCCCTTTGGTGAGGGAGGGGAAGAGTTCTCGTGACCTTCCGGGTGTGTGGTGGGACCTCCGCACTATAGCCGAGGGTCTGTTCATAGTCTCCTAAGTCTTCGGTCCGTGACGTTCTCTCGAGTGTAGTAGGTGTGAGGTCACCCCTCTTTAGGGACCCCGAACTCCACAGAGGTCATTTTTGGCTTCAACAAGCGGGGATACAAAACCTGTCGCGATACCTCAACGTACCTGCATCATCAATCGAGAAATCAGGTAACTCCCCTTTCTCAGCTCGAAGATACAGGTTCAAAAGATCTGGATCATCCTTCGAATGTAGCCTTGTAAGCGCAATCCAGGAAGGCTCTGCTACTACCAAACTATTCTACAAGTCGCAGCTCCCCACAAAAATATCCATCAAAAGAAACTCTTCCACTAAAAGCTCGGCGGAGAGGTTAAAAATCTTCCCCGTCTTCCGACTCAGGGAATCGGCCACCACATTAGCCTTGCCCGGATGGTACTGGATCTCAACATCGTAGTCGGCAACATACTCCAACCATCGTCGCTGGCGCAGATTCAATTCCTTCTGGGTGAAGACGTACTTTAAACTCTTGTGATCAGTAAAAATCTTGCACTGTGCGCCATATAGCAAATGTCTCCACAACTTCAGCGCATAAATCACGGCTGCAAACTCTAAATCATGTGTATGGTAATTCCTCTCATGAGTCTTCAGTTGCCTTGAACCATACGCAATCACCTTCCCGCCTTGCATCAACACGCAACCAAGACCCAAATGTGATGCGTCCACATAAACATCATAATCCATGCCCTCCGTAGGCAGAGTCAAAATGGGAGCAGTGCACAGTCTATTCTTGAGCTCAAAGAATGCTTCCTCACACTTATCATCCCAATCAAAAGCCACATTCTTCTGAGTTAATCTAGTCAAAGGTGCAGCTAAGGTAGAGAAACCTCCACAAATCTCCTGTAGTAGCCGGCCAACCCCAAGAAGCTCCTAATCTCCTTGGGTGTGCCTGGCCTACTCCAATCCATCACATCAGTAATCTTTTCTGGGGGGTCAACTGAAATCCCACTCTTATTCACCACATGGCCCAGAAATGAAACATGAGGCAACCAAAACTCGCACTTACTCAACTTGGCGAATAGCTTGTGGTCCCTCAACACAGATAGAACCAAACGCAGATGCTGGTCATGCTCCTCAGCATTGCGGGAATAGATCAAAACATCGTCGATAAACACGACCACAAACTTATCCTGGAATTCTTTGAACACCCGGTTCATCATATCCATAAAGGCTGAGGATGCGTTGGTCAAACCAAACGACATAACCAGAAATTCAAAATGCCCATGGCTCGATCGAAAAGCAGTCCGTGGAATATCTGACCCACGGATCCTGAGCTGAAGGTAGCCAGAAAATAGATCAATCTTAGAAAACACCGCGCTACAACACAACTGATCAAACAAATCGTCTATCCTGGGCAGGGGATACCTGTTTTTGATAGTAACCTTATTCAACTCTCTATAGTCGATGCAAAGCCTCATTGATCCGTCTTTCTTCTTCACAAATAGAACATGAGCACCCCAAGGCGACGAGCTCGGCCTGATAAAACCTTTCACTAACAGCTCATCCAGCTGGATACGCAACTCCTCCAGCTCTCGCGGGGCCATCCGGTACGGTGCCTTCGCAATAGGACGCGTACCTGGCTCCAAGTCTATTACAAACTCAACATCTTTACTAGGTGGAAGACCAGGAAGATCGTCAGGAAAAACATCTGAAAACTCGCACACCACAGGAATCTCCTCCAAGCACGGTACACTAACAACAGTCCCCTCAACTGAGACAAAACAGGCAAAGCAATCAGAATCGAGTAGCTTCTGAACACATACCACAGAAATGACTGGAGAATCTCGACGCAGATCACCAAAAACACTCCCAGGCTGACCGTTGTCCTTTACGAAGACCAAGCGTTTGCCTTTGCACTGGATAACTGCATCGTACCTGGACAATTAGTCCATGCCTAGGATAACATCAAAGTCTTCCTGGTCGATCACCTTCAAATTTTCCTTTGCTAGAAAATCCCCCAACAAAATCGGACAATCCTGAATGCCCTGATCTGAAACCACAGAATCACCGGAAGGAAACTTGACGCAAAAGGCATCACTAACTCGCTCTAGACCCAAACGATAGCGCTCCACAAAGGCTCTAGCCACAAATGAGTGGGTAGCGCCAGAATCGAAAAGAACACGCGCCCAACGGTTCCTCACCTTAAATCTTCCTATAAGATAGCATACGCAACTAAGAGAAGCAAATGTTAAAACTATACTAGAAACAAAACATGTAGGCTAGGTAGAAATCTAACTCGAAATGACCTGAGTCGAGGTCTGCGCTTACTCCGAAGAAATCACATTCAGCTTTCCCTTGCCTTTATCCAATCGCTGAGACAGTGGCAATGTCTGGACTGGCACTGGCTGCAATACAGGCTGGAGCTGTGGACACTGAGCCTTGATGTGTCCTTCCTGACCGCAATGAAAATAGCTTCTTGACTTACTCTTATCATTTCCCCAGCAATGGGCAACATCATGTCCTGGCCACCTACATGCAGAACGGAATATATCTTTTCTAGGAGAACCTTGAATTGCATGCACCTGCTCCTCCTTTTGAGCTCCCAGCCTCTTGAAACTCCTTTCGACGGGGTGGCCTGACCGACCACAGAAGCTACAAACCTTCTTGCTCTTCTTTCTTGCAGCGGCACCGGGTACCTGAGGGCTCTTTCCTTCAGCCGATTTCCTCTTATCTTTTCTCATTTGCTACCATCTTTGCTTTGCATTCTCAATTGCGTCAACTTTCAAAGCAGATTGCACGTGGGATTAACAACCCAACCTACAACATGTTTGCAACTCCTCATGCCCATCTGTCGCTTAGTACGGGGCTAGGGTGTAGACATATAGCTTGGATATTGGATTCTAAGGCATACTCATGATTCATATATACATTGCATGAGAATTGTTTCACCACTCATGTTCACTATAATCATGCATAATATTCTATCATGTTATCTTGTGTTTGCATTATATATCTCTTTGAGCTTTCATGTTTTTAGAAAAATACAAGTATTTTTTTAAATATATATATATATAATTATAAAATGAGTTAAAGAACCAAAATATTTTTTTATATCTCGTTGTGTGTTTATTGTTTGATATTTTTATTAAAAATAAAAAATAATAAATTATAAAAACTGCTTATTATTCATTACTATTGTCAAAGATGAATAAATTATATCAATTAAAGATTAAATACAATGTTTGATTAAATTTTCAAGTTTCTTAAAACATTGTTTTGGTTTTCATGTCTTAAAAATATCTTGTTATGTGCAATGAAATTGATTATAGAAAACATATGTAAGATTGTTTAATCTGCCTCTAAGTATGCATATTGTTTTAGGTTTGATAATGATTTTATTCACTAACTTTTTTTATAACCTACATGTAATTTAAATCTTATACTTGCATAATTGTATCGTGTAATAATATAATAATTAAAATGCATGAATAGATTACTTACACTACACTGAAGTGATTATTTCAATTCTTTGTTTTCATGCGCTTATTCATTGGAGAGCGGTGTTTTAAAAAATTATTATTGTTTGCGCAATAAGTGAATTCAAAGTCCTTTCACTAAAATAAAATCAAATAAAATTGATAAGAAAAACTCCACTAAGCACTACTCATCTTCCTGATAAGTCTTAATGAGCATTGTGAAGTTGAGTACCTCGGAAAAAGAATTATAAAGTATCTTGTAGCAAACAAATCATATATTACCTTTTTTTGTGAACCAGATCACAAAAATAAAAATGATGTTAAAAATGCATAAATGCGATCCCCCAAGCACCACTCTACTCTCTGATAAGTCTTAATAAGTATAGTGTAGAACACTTCAGTAGTTGCACTTCTTACTCATGTGCATTGAAAATAGTGGAAGTAATATTATTTTTTATTTTAATGTTATGATATTCATTATATATGTCATGTGTTTTGATTAATCCACCTGTATACTTTCTCAAAATACTATTTGTTCACAACATTATTTATCATAAAACTTCTAATCATAAGAATTGGATCCTAATGTATACCTATACTATTCTCTAAAATCTTAAATAAATGTACTGGATAACAAAGCATGACCGCTATAATAATTATTTTTCCTTGAAATACAAATTAGTTTATATTGTAGTTCTTATCTCTCTTTGATATTTTGAAATCATGCTTGCAAAAATTTCAATGAAATGACATCTTTTGGATTTGAATTGAATTGAAAACATCTTATTAATCTTAAAATTTCATATCCTTAATATGATCATATTTTCCAAAAGATGTTTATTTTAAGAGTGTTTATCATATTTTTTATATGTCTACTACTTGTGCTTAATCATGCATATTCACTCTCTTAATAAGTAGTAAACTACGTGTACTAAGTGTTATTATGTGTTTAATAAGTGCTATTTTTTTCTATTTTATTCAATCATGCATACAATTTGCTCAAAAAGTGATAGAGAGTTATTTATGATTTTGCACACTGCATCCTATTTTTCTTTTAACATTATATTGCGAATTTGCATAATATTTTCGGCACCAACTTTATTAATAACTCCAATCATCAAATTTACAATATAATGTCTATCCTTGTACTCCCCTGATGCATCAACTGCCATTAAAAAAATAAGATCATCCTCAGAGGCCGCCATAAAATTAATCAAAGGTCTTCTTTGAGCATATGTACAATCATCACTAACAAAGCTGGTTCCCTTTTGGGGCCAAGTATCTTTAATTGGCTGAAGGATTCTAGTGATATTGGATTTTTTTGCAAAAGCGTAGTTCTTAGAGCAATATATCCAGGAGGAACCAATTGTGATTAGCAGCAAATTTATATGAACTAACAAAATATGAATTTCTAGTTAGATGAAATGACAAACCACTAGAATAGAACATCTTAGCTATATGACTTCTTAACTCATCTCTAGCATTATTTTGAAAAGTCATATCAATAGGTTCATCTCTTTTTTTTCATTTCTCCAACTAATTGAGAAGCTTGACTTGCATTATGATACAATAGTACCTTGGGAGCCAGTTTACATTTTTCTTCTGATGTAGCAACCACTTTTTGAAGCTCTTTTAAATACTCTTGGGTTAACTTTGGACATACCCTAATAACATTCTCAGATATTTTTAGCAAGTGACTCTTTACTCTAGAATACGAGTCAATGAAATCTATCTCACAAAAATTGCATTTTCATTTTCTGTTTTCGCCACCAACTTCTCTACTATGGATAAGAGATAATAATCCCAGAGTGACGAAATATCATCCTTGTTTGTGTCATCAGAAATAAATCTACTTGATGTTGAGGTAGAAGTTGAACCAATGATACTAATGAGAGATTGTGATTGAGACATAATTACTGTAATAAGAAAAAGGTGAAAAAAATAATATAATAAACATCCATCACTAATTTAATGTCTGAGAAAGGTAATTATATGATGGTTACAGCAGTAAACATAAAAAAACAATGACTACAAAATATGAAAAGTTGTATTTTAAATACGTACTGAATAATTATATGATGGTTCACAAAAATTTCTGAAATTTCTCACACAAAAATTTCTGAAATTTCTCACAGAAACTTCTGTATAGAAATTTCTTCATGTAAGAAATTTCTGTGAAGAAATAGAATTTTTTTCACTAAATTTTTGTGAAGAATTTCTTAACAGAAATTTTTCTTCGCTGACTTTCTGTGAAGAAATTTATCTTCACAAAAATTGTGAAGAAATTTCTTCACAGAAAATTCTGTAAAGAAACTTCTTCCCACAAAATTCTGTGAAGAAACCTTTTCACAAGAAATTGTGTCAAGAATTTCTTCACTTAAAATTCTGTGGAAAATTTCTTCACCGAAATTTCTGTGAAGAAATTCTTCACAGAATTTTTTGATTGTACAGTGAAATTTGTACAGGAAACAAATTTGACAAGAAGAAGAAGACTTGCATAGAAAAATTTGTATAGGAAACAAATTGGCACTAACAAAACTGCACAGCGGCGGAACAAGAGCACAATGGCGGAACAAGAGCACAGCGGCGGAACAGGAGCGCAGTGCAGCGGCAGAACAGGAGCGCAGCGCAGCAACGAAACAGGAGTGCAACGCAGCGGCGGAATAGGAGCGCAGCGCAGCGGCGGCACAGGAGCGGAAGCAACTGCGGAAAAAATGAGCAGAAAATTTGTACAGGAAACAAAGAAGAAGAAGACTTACGAAACTGCACAGTTGCGGAACAGGAGAGCAACGCAGCAGCAGAACAAGAGAGCAGCGCGGCGGGGGAACAGGAGCAGAAGAAACTGCGGAATAAATGAGCGGAAGAAACTGCGGAAAAAATGAAGCCACAAAACCTAAATCCACGAATTGGATTGTATGGTACGCGTGCCCGTACCGAAAACATACCTGGTACAGGTATGGGCCTATTTTAAGCATATCCGTGCTTCATAGGTCGATCACCTTATCGCAGGAGGAACAACCGGCGACGCAGTTGGTAGATCTGAGCAATTACCACAACAAGAGTAGGTAGTCTCTGCACTCTTCTAAATATCCGTTGCAGATCCAAGAACAGATAGTTTCGAGTGATGGGCTCCGTCATAGAGTTAAGCAACCAAGACATTACCAGGGAGTTCTCAGACTCCCACTAGAGCCACTCAGGAGAATCAGATGGAGGAGCCTTCATCATGCCACTGACGTAACCAAATAACCGGCAGTTTTTGAGTGCAAGAATGTTGGAGCGAGCCGACGGGAGGTAGTTGGAACCATCCAATTTCATAGTGGTGATCTAAGGAGTGTCATGGTCTGAGGGGACACGACAAGATCCAACAGGGGCCGGAGTAGGATAAGCCGCTCCACCGAAAGATATGGTGGTAGAGGAATCACTTCTAGTCATAAGGAAACCCTGAATAGAAATCGAGGACGCACAAAAAAATCACAATGGATGTTGAAGAAGAAGATCTGCCCTCATAGAAAGAGGGGAAGAAAAGGGACCGCCGAAAACAAGGAGATCAATACCCCATGGAACCAGCGTCCCTAGAGCACGAGAGAGAGAAGAAAAAAAGGCGGAGGAGGTCGAGAGGCGGTGCGGGAGACCGCTTGACATGCGACTGGAATGACGCTTCTGCTGCTCGGGTCGAAAAGCAGAGTAGAACGACGCCCGAAACTGCGCGGGGGAACTGCGAACGGAACGGCGCTTACGCAACAGCGGTCGAAGCGGAGCGGCGAGCGGAACTGCGCGGGTTGAAAGGCGTTTGGAAGGCGTGACAGGAATCGGCGTTGGAAGCGAACCCTAGGGTATCTCTGATACCATGCTAAGGAAAAAAGAAATTGAATTAATTATTGTCTTAGAGGCTCCCATATATATACGGGATTACATTACAACCCACGCACTAATACCGCAAATACATAAAACCTGATATTCTACCATATTCCAACACTTTGGAAACAAATCAAAAAAGAAAATATTTTGGCTCCTCATAAAAGGCCTCTGGGAAAACAAAGACAGGAATTGAGGAGAAAACAGGGGAACGAAATCCCATTCCTTCTGTTACCTGGCGAAATCATCATGCCTGACATCTGACTCATGTGTTTGCTTCTTCCTCGTCGACTTCATCGAAGACTTTTAGGATCAGCGAATCCAAGGGCAGCCAACTTTCTACCCTTCAGAACCATCGTCGTCGGTGTTAGTTAGGTCCTTCGGTGCTCCTCACTCATCTGCCATCGCCCAGATATGTCGAGGGTATTTACTTCCCTCATGTCGTCGTCAACTCGGGCCATCAATTCCAGCGACCAGAAGTTCCACTACCATCAACACTCCAGAAAAAGTCCATTGCAGTCTCTTTCTCACTATATCATCCTTCCAACCACAACTTTGAAACATCCGTGCAACTCAGCTTGAGGCGGCCCGCTCCTTATCGTAGCTTTGATTATGCCTTGGGTAAACTCCACCCTACTCTTGCTCTATCTATTTAACTTAGCCTTTGCAATCCAATTGATTATCTATAAGTTCGCCTCGAACGTTCACGTTATTTTCAATTGTCGTTTTACTCATAAATTATTATATGTAATTAGGCTTGTGGATGGAAAGATATCACCTCAGTTCAAGCCATAAACATTAGAGAATTTCATTCTCAAATAATGGTCAATGACTCGAAAAATTTCAAATGACGAACATGACTACGTGCGCGAAACTAGGATTTGCTCTCTCTATTTACATCAATCTCTTGTGCCTATTTTCTCTCATTATATACCTCACTCTCTTAAATAATAAAAGAATCATGTAAAGAATGCCTAATATAAGAGTATGCACTTATGTTTATATTGAATTTTTCCTTCATGAAAGATTAGATTCAAAGATGATGTTGATACAAAGATAGATGGAACAAATTTCTTATACATTAAGAACTTTGTTTTATTGTATTTCTAATTAAATTTGTTCGCTGCCTACAGCATTTACTTCAGATAGAGATAATACGTCGTTAAGTCATTTTTTGAGTGCATTATGGGTGAAATTAGAAACTGCACTTTAGTAGCGTATATCATTCATAAACAGATGGACAAGCTGAGATAACGAATAAAAGCTAGGGTAGTCTACTTAAATGTCTAGCGAGTAAAAGGCAACCCAATGTGTTGAAACCACTCTAGGTGTTTAGTTGCATATGAACACTATGATAAGACACCCGTTATAATATTTTCCTATTATTATTTTTACATGTTTTTTGCCAAACATTTTTATAATTTTATAGGAAATATTTTGATATCCATTTATGCAACTATATTTCAGAATGGATCACTTCTAAGTACTTTTTACTCTATTTTAGAGGCATCTTAGCATGTAACTATATGCTTCATTCTTGCAATATAATTCTTCGGAAGAAGGCAAAAAGTAGAACATGTGAACTGAATAACCCCACAATCTGCTGAAAATTTTCACTCTTATTAAATTTCAACAGATACATAGAGCTACAAATATGGAATTCACAGAGCTTTAAATGAATAGGACCGACTGAACGAATGTATGATTGTCTCCTTTCTTTCCAATCTTCTGGTTTAATTGGAAAGAAATGTTTTTAACTGTGTCAAGAAAAAGATAAGGGTCATTTGTCGCATTAAAAAAAGGTGGGTGTTAGCAATGGAAAAGTGAAGTATCAAAGAAACAACAAGAGAAATATCAAAGAAACAACAAGCGAAAATATCAAAGAAATGAGGAGCAAACCAAAATCGTACATTGAAGAATAGACCAAGGAAGGTAGCGTGGATGATACTGAACATGAGACAATCTCAAAGCAAGTCTAGTCATTAATTTGGATTCTAAGCAAGTCTAGTCATTAATTTGGATATATTCATCCGTGTATATAAGCTTTTTTTTTCTTGCAACCTTGAAATAAAACATGGGTGTCGTTGACTCATCTAAGGACTCATCGAGAGTCATGAGCATCGATGTGGATCTGAAGAGAGGTCAACAAGATGACTAATTGTTTGTTTCCTCTGAGAAGGTCGCAATCGTTGACAATATAATCCCTACATCAGGAAACCCATATAGTATTATGGACTAAATATACATCCCGGACATCTGCACCTAAAAAAATTAGTTTCAGGTTGGATGCTTAGATTCTAATATGGCAACAAGTTGGGCGAGCATCCTGCTTGTGTCTCCAAGTTAAGAAAGAGAGTCCAAGCGTTAGTACTCAAAGACTTTATATGTGATGGAGTGTGTTGAAAATATAATCTCATATCGAGAAATTCATATAGACTTGGGCACTTCAAAAATATTTTAAGCCCCTGCCTACAAATAATAGATTTTGGTTTGGATACTTTAAGTTCTAATACAGTGGCAAGCTAGGCCCTTGTGTCCCTTGATAAAAAAAAGTCAGTGAGTTTGTGAACAAAGACTATTGTCATGGGATGTGTTGAGAATATCTCTACTAATATACGAAAACTACTCTTTCGTGAAACATTGTCTGATGTCCCTATATTGCCCTTATAGTTGTATTCATAATTACACAATTATACCAAATTTTATGTTAGTATATTATAAAGACAATATCTTTTTAGGTAATTACACAGCTTTACAATATTAAAATACAAAAATAAAAACACTAGATACCCTAAACCTATTGTCTCTAGCTAGGAATGACAAAAGAAAAATTAACGTTTTAACGTTAAAATATAATTTGTTTTACAAAATAAAAATTGTATTCTTGATTTATATTTTTTTATGGTCATTTTGAGTACTCATATGTATATGTTGCTAGTCGGGCGGAGCCCGTCGGGAGCGGACAAAGCCCGCCGTTATCGATCGGGTATTGTCATGCAAGGCCATAGGGGCGGGTACTGTCCACGACAAATGTTGCCTCCCACGACAAATGTCGCCGCTCACGACAAATGTCGCCGCCCACGACAAATGTCATCCCCACGACAAATGTCGCACCATCGGCAAATGTTGCATCCTGGAGAATGTCGCACCCCGCCGAATGTCGCACCCCGCCGAATGCCCCTAGGGCCGAAGGCCCGTGCCTGTCACTTGTAATTTTATATTTAAAAAATGCATATAGTCTTGTCCACTTAAAATAGATCCTGAGCTTCTCCAACTACAACTAATTGATTTTAGGTGAACATACTACTCAGGCCAACTCTATATGTCGGCCAGTTCAAACTCCGACATCACCCAAAATAAAACTTTATGAGGAGAGATGAACAAAATAATACTAATGCAATTGACTAATCAAGATGATTGTAACTTCAATGCCTCTTCTACTATCTATCAGTCCGAAAGAACGTGCTGAAAAAAAGAACCTAAGTAAGGAAACCCGCCATCATGATATTCCCAGTTGTCATCCATGTCATCAATGGATTTTTTAGATGCACGATTTTCTTCTTGCGATGGAGTTGAGCTGAACTTTGGTGCGGAAAATCTCCTGTTAGGTGTGGAAAACATCAAGTTGGCATTAATCTCATAGTAAATAGCAATGAGAACATTATCAAACTAATTGAAATGCAGTTGTAAAATGATATCTAAAAAGAAGAAAAATATGTCCAGTTATGCAAGTGTAGGTACTACATAACAAATGTTGAGCGAACATAATTTAATCTCACATTGATATCTGAACAGTGTGTTAATGTATAAAATGCCAAGTTATTGACTGTCAAAGCTTTGGCTTGATATGACGGTGGGTTTTGTTGGGGACAAAAGTAGACCTGTCCAAAAAGCCCGTCCGGCCCGGCCCGAGCCTGACGGGCCCAGGCTTTTGCCGCCCGATCTAGGGCCTCTTTAGCCAGGCTCGGGCACCCTCTCAACGAGGGAGCCCGTCAAGGCCCACAAGGTTGGGCCGGTTTTCGCTAATAGGCGGGATTTTCCGCATATTTTGGAAAACCCGCCTGCAATTCCGCCTAGCGGGCGGGATTTCAGGAAATCCCGCCTGACGGGATTCCAACTGGGCTGGGTGTCGGGCCTAGTCTAGGCCTGGTGCCCGGGCTTAGCCGGGCCAGGCTGCGAGCCGATATGGGGGTCCTGTAGGGCCCCGAAAGCCCGTCCTGGGCCCGTGGCGGGGTAGCTTGGGCCTGGTCTTGTTGAACACGACTAGTCAAAAGTGTCCCCAACTTTCACACTCAGCGACAGACCTTTTGAGAGCGAGGGTAATCAGGGACTACAAACAATAGTTTACTAGCCACAAAGAGATGAGGGCAAACAAAGCAAAAGATGTTGAGAATGGCTACACCAGATGTTCTCGCAAAGGGAAAACCTCGCTTATTGCAGGAAGTAATATTGCTTTTTCAAAGAGTTATTACAGAGCTATTATAAGGCAAAGATAGGGGACCGAAAGCTAGGAAACCGAGAATAGTCGTGTACAAAAAGCCTGGGCCCGAAAAGCCCGCTCGGGCCCGGCCCGAAAAAAGCCCTGCTAGGCCCGGCCCGGGCCAAGGCCGGGCTTGGGGGCCTTACATATTAACTGGTTTCCAGGGACGGGGCAAGAAAATCCCAGGCATCGGGCCTAGCCTGGGCCAGGCACCAGGCTAGGCGGAATTTCCCGCCTGACAAGCAAGATTAAAATCCCACCTATTAGGCGGGATTTCCTATGGAATCCCGCCTATTTAGGCGAGATTTTAATCCCGCCTATTTGGAAATCAAGCAGGCTCGGGCCAGCCTGAAAGGCCTTATCGGGCCCACTCTTTGAGAGGGAGCCCGAGCCCGGCCCGGCCCAAGCTATTTGGAATAAATAAACTAAAATTACTTGATCAAAATTAGATTGCATTGTTATACTATAAATTAGTCTAAATATAGAACATAATCATACTATTGTAGATCCCTTGAAACTCACTATAGCACAAGAAAGTCTATGGTGATCTAAGTTCATGAGAATGTATAGATGAGACATCATTAAAACTAAGATCTGGAAAATCTTAAAAGTTGACTTGTGAAGACATGATCATGATATGATCATTTTTTGTTTAATGTCTGAATTGTGTATTAGTGGCAAAGAAGTCATTACTTTGTAACCGCTCAGCGATCGTTCATCCGGCATAGCAGGTAGCCGATCGGTGATCGCCAAGTGGAAATATGTTGTTATAAGTGGGGTTCTCTATTTGAATCAGCAGTTGTGTCGTGCATGTGTGGTGTATCATGCATGGTGGTTGTAAACTACTCCCACCTAGCAGGTAACCAGTCCCACTGGCATTAACCATGTAATTGTTGTCCTGAGAGCAGTAATATATAAGTAGATGTATTATTTTATTGTGGGATGTTGAATGAATGAATTGAATTGTCTTGTGTTCTTGCTTATCTTCTTCCCCCTTTTCCTTCTGTAATTCTACCGCTCTACAGAAGAACGCATTCCCCTTCCTCTTTAGATATTTCCTTAGAAAAGCCCCCATTCCACCGTCACCTAGAACCTTAATTTGATTTGAATCATTGGTCTCAAATCCTCCGTCCATTGCTGCAATGGAGGACAACAAAGCAGAGTACCAAGCTATGTGAAGGGACATCGACGAACTGAAGCAAATGATGTGGGTGGCTTACCTGGAGCAATCAAGAAAACTGGAGGAGCTCCGCGACATGATTCCAATGTGCAGTGTGCACCGTGAGTTTGCCTCTTCCTCCCATCAAGTCTTGATGAAGGGTCTCCAGTAATACTCTAGAATCGACTTCATCCCAATCGCAAGAACAAGTTCACGAAGATGTTGTTACACCAAAGGACTATTCATCGTCTCCTACAAACAAATAATCATGAATCAACAAAACAGAAGATGACATTTCAGAGAACTTATTCATTGGAAATATTGAATACATCTAGATTTTCCATGACACGGGTATGCTAGAAGTTCAAAATAACACACGTCAGCGGGCGAGCGGGCGAGGAATTTGAACATGTTAGAGACGGTGATTGATGATGTTGGAATCACAACATCTGCCCAATCCTAGGGAGCACCGTAGTTGTTCTCATGGCTCCGCCTGCAGGTACAAACACCTTGGCGACCAACACCAATCATGGAGTAGGAAAATGATCTGATTCAAGGGAAGTAACCAAGGACAGTACCCAGCCGCAAGCTACATCGACAGGATGTCTCGCATTTCTAATTCCTCAAGCTATTGAGCCAATGAAAGTTGTGAACACGAAGGAGGCTACCTAGAATGATCACACCAGGAGGAAAAGAGGCTCGTCGTCCTCTGGTCCCTGACGAGAAGGATCTTAGAAGGAGTGGGCATTGGTACGGTTCTTTTCCGTTTATTGTTTGAATTGTGTATTAGCAGCAAAAGTATTTGTTACTATGTAACCACTCAGCGATCGTCGATCCTGCCTAGCAGGTAACCGCTCGGCAATCGCCAAGTGGAAATAATCCATTGGGGCTGAGTTCACTATTTGAACCGGCGGTTGTGTCATGTGTGTGTGGAGTGTGTGTGTGTTGTAGTTGTAAACTACTTTTGCCTAGTAGAAAACCGCTCTCGGTTAACCGTGTAACTATTGTCCTAAGAGCAGTAGTATATTAGTTGATGTCTTGTGGGAAATTGAATGAATGAATTGAATTGTTTAGTGTTCATGTTTATCTTCTTCCCGCAGACGATCACATTCCCCTCTTCTTGCTCAGACAATACCTTAGTGACGCCTCTATTTAATGCCACCTAGAATCTCAATTTGGTTCGTATTAGAAAATCCCTTGATTTTGGATAAAGACAACAACATGACAGATTCTAATGGAGGTGAGAGAGATAGAAACTAGACAAAAATCACTGATCTTTGATGTTCGAGAGCAAATTTGTTTTAGCAAGCGAATAACGGAAAAGATTAAGAATCAAGACGCTTCAATCCCGCTTGTTCTCGAAAAACCTTCTCCTCTTGCACTCTTGTATTACGCCCGCCTTACTTACCTCCCTCCGAAACCGCCGGAGAAGCGCCTTCTCTGGTTCGTTCTCTTCTACGAAGATTTGTGCGTTGTATCCCGAGCTAAAGAACAGAAAGTTTGCATTGCGCAAAGCAGGGTTCACCACTTCCGCCAGTGAATCGGTGTTCCTGGAGGTGGATGAAAGCAAGGAGGGCGCGACTAAGAATGATCCGGAGGCGGAGGCGGAGAATTTCGGGAATCGGGGATGTGACACGACGGGGAGGATGGCGGAGCAAGAATAAAGAGAAAAGGGGATGCTGGGATTTTTGGGGAAGGTCAACTGCAGGTGCTTTCAGGTGACCGCCATTAGAGACGCGAACCGAACGAAGTTGAGGGCGTAGTGAATTTATTTCTGCCAGCAAGAGGTGAAGGGACAGTGACGTAAAAAACAAGGGTTTAAGGGAGGGACCATCTGGCCACCTCGTTCAGTCCGGCCAGCAATTGGTATTGGCAGATTGAAATTGAAATTGGATATCTACAACCCTAATTTTTTAATAAATTTGATTAAATTCAAATCCCTAAAAACTGATTCGTGCAAACTCCATCCTTATTTTAGGCTTCCCTGATTCTGCATCGCTTATTTCGCCGGTTCCGCCTGACGCCTCCTCCGCCTCGCTGGTTTCTTTGGTTCGTCCTCTCTGCAATCTCCGGCAGTCGGCTCTACAAACTCTGCATTCACCGGTTTCCCCGATATCGGAGAATCCGCACACTCTCCGACTCTGCACACTTCGTCGATCGCCGGTTTCTCTGTTGGCTTGTATAAGTCTTTTTTGCTTACTCCATAGTTTTGAAATAGATTTACTGGATGGATTTTTCCTCATTCCATATTTTGTTTACGATTTGATGGAGGCATTTTGCATTTTTTGATGTGTTTTGTTGGATGCATTTTGCAGTTTTTTGATGTGTTTTCACGCTACATTAAATTGTTGACATGTGATGAATCGTCTCAAACAACACAAGTTGATGTTAGAATATACTGTGTCACAACATTGTGTTTTGAAACAAATGAGGAGTTAATATCGTGGGCCCAAAATGTTACGAAGGGATTGAGATTTGTTGTAACTATTCAAACTGTCGATAAGCTTACAAGTAGGCCTAAACTGAGGGTTGTACTGGGTTGTGATAGAGCTGATTTTTATCGTAAGAAACAGCGAGGTAAAGAATGGGTAAGGCAAAATCTGCGAAGAAGTAGTACAAAGAGGTGGGTTGTCTGTTTCACTGAAAGATCAGAAAATGCACATATAAATGAGTAGACTCTTGAAGTGAAGTGTGGAGTACTCAACCATGAAATGGTTCATCTTGAAGCTCATTCCTATGCCAGTAAACTAAATGAAAATAAGGAATAAATTGTGAAGGAAATGTTTGTGGTCGGGGTAAAACCTAGAAAGATTTTATCGACTTTGAAGATGAGAGGTCCTTCTTACACCACTGTAATGAAGACTATTTATAATAAAGGGCAAAGATGCAAAGAGCAGAGTTAAATGGGGTTACTTAGGTACAATTTATATACAAATGTATCACTAACAGTGGCTATATTAGCTTCAAACAAAGTTAATGTTGAGACTAATCGGTTGAAAAGTTTATTGTTTACTCATCCATTATCAATTCAGTTATGTAAAATGCTTTTGTCGGTGTTTTTATTCGAGTGCATGTACAAGACAAACAGATATAAACTACCATTGTGATGTATAGTTTGTGTTACTTCAACCAATCGTTCAAGTGCGTAATGATCTATCACGGGAACTACAACAAAAAGAGGTCTTATGTGACGCTATTTTTGGAATGACGAGAAGAATGGAATTGCTAAATTCCTTGGATTCTGCAGTTGCTCTTGCTACTTTGGATAAGTGGATGACCATGTCTGATATAAGATTGATTATTGCTTCTTGCTATAATATTGCAGTAGTCCACTTCAGCATGTTTCAGTCTTTCACTTCTTGCTTTTGCATTCACCGCCTCCGGCTGTTCGAAGAACAATAATCATGAGATTCATTCATGGAAATCATTTTGCACAACTGAAGATGTTGGTTGATTGTCCACTACCTCCATAGATCTCGATTTGGAGGAGGTATTATGAAGAGATTGTTGAGCAATGGTAACCATTAAATTTAAATTGTAAAATTTATGACTTCATATATTTTGTTAGTGTTCACTAACAAATATACATTTTGTAGGTGTCAAAATGGGCGTGCTAATATGTCATTAAACTTGAAGTCAAACAAGTTTTACATCGCTAATTTGGGACTATAGACACTATAAGGTTGCCACATATTCAATTATCTTACATTATTTTATGAATTTTAAAAGTTTGATACACTTTTTTTGACATATGCAACAATTCAAAGTTAAAGTCGGAACATTTCATAGCATTGCATGTATGAGTCAACATTTCATAGCATTGCATTGCATCCATTACATCGCATACAACAAAAACCTTCATCATATAAATTAGTATGGGCCCCTTTATGTGATGAGTTACTTTACTTGTTAAAATTGTCCTAAACTTATAAATTTGTAAGAGCATTTTTACATGTTAAGTTAAATTGTGTACATTAGCAACTTGTTATACTTCTTAATTTTTACTCCTATTTTACTTGATACTAGTATGTTACATGTTACTTACTAGAGTTTGATTTACTTGCTATACAAATCATCATTTTGCTAGAATCAAACTACATAACGATAAATATTATTTAAATTCACATTATCTCATATGTCACATGCTTGTACTATTACTGCTTATATTGTACCTTTCATTTTTTTATCCTTTTGCCCAGTGTCTTGGAGTCATCGAGGGAGTGGATCTCGAAATTACTTAGTACTTTGACTAACGGCCAGTGGAGCACATTATTTTAGGAGTACAAGGAGTCAGAGAAGCAGTAACCCTCCCTTTAGGATCATCAGCCCATGAGGCAGAACCTGAGGAAAGGATGCGGCGTACTACGATAATTCCTATAGTCAGTGTAAGATTTTGAGAGATTCAACACTCTTTTATTTTTGAGAAATGTATTTTTATGAATTTTCACTTGCATTGGACACAAGTCCTCTTTCATTTCTCTTATTTTATGGACACCTATATATTTATGTGATGTGGACATATATTTATTCGATAGCTTCTTGATTTTTGGTTGGCCTGTAATGAAAAAACGTTCATCGTAGAACCAGTGTCTTGTAGTGGTGACTAACCCAAGTGTTGGTCTCACCACAAGGCGGCGGTCCTGGCATAAGATTTCCCTCGACCGTGCTCCTTTTCGGGAGGCAAGGAGTCTTACAGCCTAAATGGACAAGATCTAATTGATAGACCGAACTCTAACCAACCTTATTGGGATAGGAAGAGCGGTGATGTTTTCCATATTAATAGGCTTTACAGTCAAGATAGGATACATACTTCGGGAGCAATGACAGCAGTTGGTAGAGCAAGCAAAGAGGTGGACGGCAAGGGAAAGATTCCATTATTGGAGAGACTCGAAGGTGGTGGAGGTAGAGTATGTAGAAATGGTGTCGAGAAAGTAGAGGCCCCCACATTCAGTCTCAGTAGCAAACATCTTCTTAGAGCAAAGATCCTAAAAATAACCATTAGTAGCTGTAAATCTAACAAGGTATTGTAGTTGCCTTAAGAGGGGATGAACATATAATAGGTTGCGAGGAAAGTTAGACACGCAAATAGTATCGTCAAGGTTGAGTGGGTATGGCTCGGACCAAACCAACACCACACACAGGAGAAGGAGAGTCATCAGCAACCCAAACTATGGATAACCGATTGCTTTTCTCCAAGTGATAAAGACAAGCTGGTTATCGGTCATATGATTGGTGGCTAATGAATCAACATGCCACTTACTTTGAGTGGCAATCTGCGGGCAACCTAAAGAGGTGGAAATGAAAGCAAAATGCTTGGAGGCATGAAAAGGAGCCTCAATAGTTGGTTGCCAAATATGAGGATACTTGGTAAAGCCAATCAACAATGTGTCCACTTCTCCCATAGTATGAGCATAAGTTCCTACTAGGCTCTCGTCCCCCAAAGTAGTTACCATGACCACGAGAGAGGCAACGATTAACGGAGTGAGCAAAAGTGTCAAAAGGTGGCAGAGATGCAGAAGTAGGCCTTGATGAAGAGAAGTAACTACAGTGATACAAGTTGCAGTGGTATCTAACATTAGATAGTCGGCTTCACCCAAAATTTACTAATAAACCATGTCATAGGAGTCTGGTAAGCGAAGAAGGTAACACATGACCAGAAACTTGGAAATGTTTGCGCCGGTCGCCAAGGTCGACAGAGAAGGGCCGATGTTATAAAAGCCTTGTGCTAAGAGCTTTTACTTCCAAGTAAGTGGCAGTGGGAGACAAGGTGGGCTGAGCAAAGTGATCTGCATATAATATGTAGATGTAGAAGATTTCAACTCTCTCGGAGTAAAGAGTGGCAAGATGGTCCCAAGAAACATTCATTGTTTCATCACAACATCTGATGGGTAAACTTATTATCCTAGAGACTGTTAACAAGCTAAGTACGAGCGAGAGCATCACAAACATACTAGTCGTCATACGTAGCAGATCCTAGAGAAGGAGAACGTCAGTCAGGTGATGACATTTTTATTGTGATTGCAATAAACTATAAAGGAAACTCCAATCTGAGTAGTTTGGCCACTTAACTTGGACGTAGTGCCGAGAGTTCTAGAGTCACTGGAAATAATTAGAGTAACAACAGTGAAAATTGTAGGATCCATAAAGAAGAAGCGATAAAAGACCGAGTTGTTAAAAGATAGGAGACTGCACGAGCTGAAGGAGAGACCGTCTTAGGTAGAAGAAATGAACACAAAAATTGCACATGATAGCGGGCTGATGATCCTATAGGGTATCAATGAATTATTGATGTTGCGCGTGCGAGGACCCCACGAGTTCTTGCAAATTCCACCTGATGACTGCCCTATGCTTCGATTAAGGGTTCCCAATGTGTTTTTCTTTGGCAGCTCGTGAAATATTGAATCATACAACTGACATAGATAAGTATAGGCATTGATGTGAGCATGGACGTAATTGTACGAATGTATAACATTTTTAGCCTTGTTTATGAAATTTTACAAAAGTGTTTGTGAGTGTAATTATAATTGTACATATCACTATAAGAGTAGTTCTCCATCCTTCCGAGTTAGGTCTTTGTAGAGGAATTGCAAAGCATCCTTATTATCCGAAGGTCACAACTTTGCGAAGAAGACATTTACACAAAGTGGCTTTGTCCTTTTGATTTATGTTAGATAAATGTGTCTGTCGGTCAAAACCATAATCTTAGGCTCTGTTTGGGTGTGCGGTTACAGTTGTGTTTGTCGGTCAAAACCATAATCTTAGGCTCTGTTTGGGTGTGCGGTGGCAGTTGGAGATGAAGATACAACAGTGTTTTTGAATGCCGTTCTCTGATTGCAATAGGAATCATGTATAAAATGATGTTCTGGAGAATCAGTGATTTGAAACGGAGGCTATTCAAATAAGCAGAAAAAACATTTGTGTTTAAAAAAAGTAAGGACCAATTTGGGTGAATGGAGCCAGTTGGACATTGAGTTGAAGATGAAAATAAAACGACAATTTGGTGGATCAATAGTTCCAAACAAAGCTCAGTTGTGAGCAATATTGTAAGTATATGATTAAGCGGAAATTTTCTGTGAGGTACCCCCACGGGGAGGATCGTGGGAGAACTATAAAATCCTCCTATGTTTTTTATTTTTTTCACAAAATAAGTCATGAAATTTGATCTATGTATTTTTACGGCCATTTTAAGTACCCATATGACTATATTTTTGGGTGAAAATACAACTGTAAAAAGATCCTTTTTTTAACTAAAAATCTAGTTCATTTTTTGAACTAAAATCCAGTTCATTTTTACAATCAATGAAAATCCAATTGTATTTTTGAACTAAAAAAAGGTCCCTCGCCGATCTCCCGTGGGAGTACCGCACAGAAAATTTTCTCTATGATTAAACATAGGTCGAATGTACTCTCATTTTTGTTCATTGTTGTGTTTTCAGGCAATGATGCAAGCTTGAGTACATATGCAATTGCTACCGTTAACAATTGTAAATGTTGAAATGTGCATGCATGTGCGACTATGAGCGATTTTTATGTACGAGTAGCGTATGGAGAACCGTGCAGGTGAAATAGCATTTGTCTGATTATAGTACTGTTTACAACATTTAGGAAAAGCAGATGTCTGGCCGGATTGCAACAAAGCGCGATGTCCCGCCGGATTATAACAAAGCATTATGTCTGGGCGGATATTGTTTTTAAAAAATTATTTGATGGGTATATAGGATCTTAAAATGTTTTTAAAAAGTTTTTAAATAATATTATGTAAAAGTTTCTCTAAAAAATCATGGATTGTCATAAAATTATTCATTTTCCATTTTGACCAGTACATACAGGATTGTACGAAAACCCTTGCTGGTGCAACTATGCTCAAAACCATAGATGTGGCTAGGGGTGTAAATTTAGCCCGAGCCCGGTTGCCCGGTCCGGATCTGAGCCCGGTTAAGTCTGGGCCCGAGCCAGGCCCGGGCCAGGCCCAAAGAGGCTCACCAAACCCCCAAATATGATTAGGGCCTGGCCTGATGCCCGGCCCGGGCCAGGCCCGGCCGAGCATTAAAGCCCGCATAAAATGCTGGCTCTTAGTGTCTTGACAGCATTAAATGCTGGCAAGAGCCAGCCAGCATTAAATGTTGGCTGTCTTGCCAGCATTAATGCTGGCTGTGTGCCAGCATTTGCTAGCATTAAATGCTGGCAATGCTTCCAGCATGTCTGGTTAGGGGCCTGGTTGGGCCCAATCTAAAAGGCCAAATAGGCTCCCTTTTTATACTATGGCCTGGGCCCGGTCTGGGCCTGTTTTGAGAAGGGCGACCTGGGGCGACAGGGCTTTATTTGCACCCCTAGATGTAGCAACAATGATTAGCGCCATCCTTGATGAAAAGAATTTTGGTACGTTGAATGTACAATGCCTTGGTGCATGGATAAATAGCTTTTTTGCTAGTGTGGCCCACCTTCATTTCGAAAATTTGGAGCTCCTGCATCGCATCAGTTCGTCGGAGCCCTGACATCTCTCCGCCTCTCTACCGGAAATCTCGAAGCTTTCATTCCAGAAATCCCTCCTTGGCGTAACCACCGAAGATGTCGGTATATTCAAATCTTCTCGCGAGCTTCCCCCATATTTTTATTTCCTCTAAAGATCTTGTTTTCAGCAGCTTGTCCACTAGTCTACACAAAGAAGACGAAATCTGTAGAAGGTGCGTCGCGACCCTCTCTACTCGGCGAAGACCCTATAATACTTTTCCCTTTGCCAAGGTGTAGCACCCTATCTGTACAACCCCGTATTCGCAGAGTAGGGCCCTACCGGCAGGCGCAGGACCAGTTTTGAGTTTTTAAGCTTTTTAGAGGTTTTGCACTCTTGGTGGCTAATTTTGGCTTGGCCTTGGAAATATACTAGTAGGGGGAGAAAATATTTGTCTCTCTCCCCGGCCCCCTCGGGGGGTCACCCAGGCCGCCGAGTACCCCCCAGGCCGCCGAGTACCCCCCAGGCCGCCGAGTACCCCCCAGGCCGCCGAGTACCACCCAGGCCGCCGAGTACCCCCCAGGCCGCCGAGTACCCCCCCAGGCCGCCGAGTACCCCCCAGGCCGTCGAGTACCCCCAGGCCGCCGAGTACCCCCAAGCCGCCCAGTACCCCCCAGGCCGCCGAGTACCCCCCAGGCCGCCGAGTACCACCCACGCCGCCGAGTACCACCCAGGCCGCCGAGTACCCCCCAGGCCGCCGAGTACCCCCCCAGGCCGCCGAGTACCCCCCAGGCCGCCGAGTACCACCCAGGCCGCCGAGTACCGCCTGGCTTGAGGGTCTGCCCCTAGTGGACTGCATTTAGATGTTTGGAACAGCGGGATTTGGCTGTTGGCAGACCAATTTGGGGGAATTTCAGTAACTTCAGAGCAATGGAGGTTGGATATTGGCAGGCCATCCCCAAAAAACTATAAATAGACCCTTGAGGGTGCCTTGGAGGGATCACTTCTCGATCACTTGAATCCCCTTACTTTCTTTCTCCAAGGCACCTAGCTCAGCATTGGCTAGGGAGGGGGAGATCTCAAAGGTCTTCCGGGTGTGAGGTGGGACCTCCACGCTAGAGCCGAGGGTCTGTTCCTAGTTTCCTGAGCCTTTGGTTCGTGACATTCTCCTGAGTGTAGTAGGTGTGAGGTCACCCCTCTTTTGGGATCCCGAACTCCACGAGAGACCAAGTTTTTTGGTTTCAACATTTTGGTGCGGTGAGCGTGGAGAGTGACCAGCATAGAAGATCTCAGGAGAGTGTCATGGCTAGAGATCAGGGAGGTAGTGATGATATCGGCGAGCTCCCCAACCCCGGACCCTTTATGGGAAGGGAGGAGTTCATGGCTTCCATCCAAGGCATCATGGGGATGCTTAGAAGCATTGCCCCTCGGGATGACAGCTCAACCCCCCCCCCCCGGGACTGGCTCCCAAGGGTCCTGGCAAGCTGAACTAGAGTGGTCTCGACGAGCTGCCTCCAAGAGACACGGGCGAGGTGACCCCAGTAGGGGGAGAAGGAAGTGCACCAGGTAGGCGACCTGGGAAGGAATGGATTGGAGAGGGGGTTGATAGAGACCTCCTCGATCGAGAGTTGTTCCCCAACCCGGCGAGTGCTAGCCCTCTAGGCGAGCAGGTCGCGCGAGTAAAGGTGGCGAGAACACCCCTTAGAGGATCACCCTTCAGCGAGCTGATCATCTCATCTCCCGTTCCCGAGGGGTTCAAAGAGCCAGACATGGCTTACTATACCGGGAAGGATGACCTAGTCCAGCACCTGTAGTGGTTCGAGGATGTCGTCTCCATTAGGCCGATGACGGATGCCTTCAAGTGTGGCCTCTTTGCGATCACGTTGAAGGAAAAGGTAAGGGACTGGTTTCATCAACTCCCCCCGAGGTCGATCTATGGGTTCGAGGACTTGAGCCGAAGCTTCCATCTCCGCTTCTCCACCTCCAAGAAGAGGAAAAAGAGTCCTGAGTCCATCTTTCTGATAAGGCAGAGGGCCGAGGAGTCGCTGGCCCACTACGTTGACAGGTTCCAAGAGAAGATCCTGGATATCCATGAGATGCCGGGGTATGCTCTCAAGATGGCCTTCACTGTTGGGCTGAAGGAGGGCTTCTTCAAGATGAGCTTGACTCGGAAGGCCCCCCTTTCCTTCGAGGAGCTGATGGAAAGGGCGGCAGAGGAGATAGCCATGGAGGCGACTAATCCGACATTTGTCAAGAGGTTGGAAAAGTTGACGGAGGCAGAGTCAAAGTAGCAAGGTGGCTCGAGACATCAGGAAGGAAGAAGAAGAGAGGAGCAGAGAGCTCAGGGGTTCCAAGGACGGGAGGGTCCGGAGCTAGGTTGGAGGCAGCAGGGAGGACCTGCCCAGGGTCCAGGAAGAGCTCTCATCCAGGGTGGGGGGACTTTCAGGGAGGCCAAGGAAGATACAACTTCCAAAGGCAAGCCCCTAGGCAGCTCCTACCCCAACCGCAGCAAGCGATGACGATCGGTCAAAGGGAGAGGAGAAACCGTGCGGGAAGAGGAAGAGTAAGAGTAGAGTTACCCTACTGTGAGTTCCACCAGGAGGAGGGCCATGCAACAGCTACTTGCCCCGAGTTCCAGGAGTTGAGAAGGACAAGAGCTCCGGTACCACAACCTCAACAACCGCAAGATCCGGCACGGATTGAAGAAGTCCAACCCGAGACAACAGGGGAGAGGTGTGAGGACAGGTTTGATGTGGGAACCCGGGGAGGGATCCTTTGATGCACGAGGAAAGAGGGAGGTACACGGAGTAGATCATCTCTTATAATGAACTTTGTTTGCATTGAATCACCTATGATTAATGAAAAAGACCGCCGGAAAACATTTGTGATCAAGTCCTTTTAGCTCTGGGATGATTCTGCTTACCAGGCTCCCCTTAGTTGGCAGGGCAGGTTGATCTCTTGTGGAGGCTAAGTCCTTTTAGCTCCGAGATGATTCCGCTGACCAGACTCCCACTGGCTGGCAGGGCAGGTTGATCTCTCGTGGAGGCTAAGTCCTTTTAGCTCCGGGATGATTCCGCTGACAAGGCTCCCACTGGCTGGCAGGGCAGGTTGATCTCTCGTGAAGGCTAAGTACTTTTAGCTCCGGGATGATTCCGCTGACCAGGCTCCCACTGGCTGGCAGGGCAGGTTGATCTCTCGTGGAGGCTAAGTCCTTTTAGCTCCGGGATGATTTCGCTGACCAGGATCCCACTTGCTGGCAGGTCAGGTTGATCTCTCGTGGAGGCTAAGTCCCACTGGCTGGCGTGACAGGTTGACCCCTCGGGAGGCTAAGTGTTTTCACCCTGAGGCCGTCTCGTCACCCAGGCTCCTATTAGCTAGCGTGACAGGTTGACCCCTCAGGAGGCTAAGTGTTTTCACCCCGAGGCTGTCTCGACACACAGGCTCCCATTAGCTGGCGTGACAGGTTGACCCCTCGGGAGGCTAGGTGTTTTCACCCCGAGGCCGTCTCGTCACCCAGGCTCCCATTAGCTGGCGTGACAGGTTGACCCCTCGGGAGGCTAAGTGTTTTTACCCCGAGGTCGTCTCGTCACCCAGGCTCTCATTAGCTGGCGTGACAGGTTGACCCCTCAAGAGGCTAGGTGTTTTTACCCCGAGACCGTCTCGTCACCCAAACTCCCATTAGTTGGCGTGACAGGTTGACCCTTCGAGAGGCTAAGTGTTTTCACCCCGAGACCGTCTCGTCACCCAAGCTCCCATTAGCTGGCGTGACAGGTTGACCCCTCGGGAGGCTATGTGTTTTCACCCCGAGGCCGTCTAGTCACCCAGGCTCCCATTAGCTGGCGTGACAGGTTCCCCTCAGGAGGCTAAGTGTTTTCACCACGAGGCCGTCTCGTCACCCAGGCTTCCATTAGTTGGCATGACAGGTTGACCCCTCGGAGAGACCGAGTATTTTCAGCCCCACAAAGGCCACTCAGCGAATACGTTGGGTTGGATGTTTCTTTCCGAGCTTGTGCTAACCTCGAAAAGAGCGGGGATTGTGTACAACCCCGTATTCGCAGATTAGGGCCCTCCCGGCAAGCGCAGGACCAGTTTTGAGTTTTTAAGCTTTTGAGAGATTTTGCACTCTTGGTGGCCAATTTTGGCTTGGCCTTGGAAATATACTAGTAGGGGAGAAAATATTTGTCTCTCTCCCCGGCCCCCTCGGGGGGTCACCCTGGCCGCTGAGTACCCCCCGGGGCCGCCGAGTACCCCCCGGGGCCGCCGAGTACCCCCCGGGGCCGCCGAGTACCCCCCGGGGCCGCCGAGTACCCCCCGGGGCCGCCGAGTACCCCCCGGGGCCGCCGAGTACCCCCCGGGGCCGCCGAGTACCCCCGGGGCCGCCGAGTACCCCCCGGGGCCGCCGAGTACCCCCGGGGCCGCCGAGTACCCCCGGGGCCGCCGAGTACCCCCGGGGCCGCCGAGTACCCCCGGGGCCGCCGAGTACCCCCGGGGCCGCCGAGTACCCCCGGGGCCGCCGAGTACCCCCGGGGCCGCCGAGTACCCCCGGGGCCGCCGAGTACCCCCGGGCCGAGTACCACCCAGCCGCCGAGTACCCCCCCCCCCCCCCCCCCCCAGGCCGCCGAGTACCCCCCAGGCCGCCGAGTACCACCCAGGCCGCCGAGATATCGCCCGGCTTGAGGATCTGCCCCTGGTGGACTGCATTTAGATGTTTGGAATTGCGGGATTTGGCTGTTGGCAGACCAATTTGGGGGCATTTCAGTAACTTTAGAGCAACGGAGGTTGGATATTGGAAGGCCATCCCAAAAAAACTATAAATAGACCCTTGAGGGTGCCTTGGAGGGATCACTTCTCGATCACTTGAATTCTCTTACTTTCTTTCTCCAAGGCACCTAGCTCAGCATTGGCTAGGGAGGGGGAGACCTCAAAGGTATTCCGGGTGTGAGGTAGGACCTCCACGCTAGAGCCGAGGGTCTGTTCCTAGTTTTCTGAGCCTTTGGTCTGTGACATTCTCCTGAGTGTAGTAGGTGCGAGGTCACCCCTCTTTTGGGACCCCGAACTCCACGAGAGACCAAGTTTTTTGGTTTCAACACTATCCATCATGAAAAATATAACAGAAGGTCTGGCCGGGGTCCCACGGCATATTCCACGAACAGACGAAAGTGGTACAAAATTGAAATATCAAACATCTAACAAACTATCACAGAGTTCACAACTAACAGAAGCATTTTAATAATGTTAACCCATCACAGGAATGCCCATTACAACCACTGAAATGAATATATACAAAAGAGTTTGGCCTTAAGGCCTTACATACTTGTTAAAATTTCCAAGCATGTGATTTACATACTTCGGCACGCAGGCTGACAACACATGAAAAGTAAAACAAACATTTGGGCCTTCGTGGGTTACCATAACAAAAGGGACTGCAACCCGCTATTTCTCGATCGGCTCTCCAACACCTACACAACTCCAATCCATGAAGACGTGACAAAACAAAGCAATGGTCAGTTTTAGCTGACCAATTATAACGACCCAATCTTATTCCCATGGCGGTGATACTCCTTCCCTGCAAGCAAGCAATATGACAATATATTTACAATTGCACATTCACCACAAACATTAGCACGCACGACCACACGTCATGTGGAATCAGGGCACATTATCGGTGTACTGAAAATTCAAGTCCCACCTCCATCCTTAGTCCAAGACTAAGACAGTCAACCTTGAGCATTCACCAGTCCATCAAATCAAGGACTCTACCTAAGCCAACTATTGCCAGATATTTTATTTTAATATTTTACCATATCTGCTGGACAGCTGCCACTATCACGCGAATCGACCTACCATTGGGCGCTAGCCCTACCACCGACGGTAGCGTATTTTTTCAAGACGTATAAAAGAGCGCATTATCTTTTCCTGGAGAAGACACAAAAGAGAATATTTCATTATAGGGTTCGGCCTCCATCTAAGAGAGAACAAATCTACATCTCTGTGAAGGAAAAACAATATTTCTTCCTCTCATTCATGATCAAAGAACTCCGAAGGACGAAAACTTCAACGACCATCAGCGACTGATCGACTACAACAGGAAGGATATTCAATCGCATCGATTGCGCACCGTTCTACTTTCGAGAGAGAAATAACTTTAAACTCTTTATATTTTATTTGTATTTTCTTTTGTTCTATCTGATCTGCGTGTGGGGGAAATCGACTTGGTAGGTCGTCAGATTTCTTGGAGGAATCTATAGGAAATTGTCCTGGGAGGACTCGAGATCTGGGAGATCTAGTGGGGTTCTAAGACCATTCCGAGGAGGAAGGTGAAGAGTCAGCTCGTCGATCTTCTTGGGAAGAAGAGCAAGAGCCAACCGGTCCTGGGAGCGTCTATATACAAACAAAAACAAATTTGTATTCATCGTCTATGATCTTCGGCGTTACGGAGATCCAGTTTTGTTATTGTAAACAATTGTTCTTATTTTGAATAAAATTATAGTGTCTATTTCATTTTCATAATCGTGGTTTTATGTTACTAGAGGTTTGAGTGTTAGAGGGAAATCAGAAAAATAAAGTTTTTCAAGGGAATCAATCTATATGACCTATCATCGCGTGGTAGTTGTCTACCACCCGCGGTAGCGACCAGAACTTGTTTTCTTGGAGAAATTCATATTAATTTCGAGTTATCATTGAAAAACCTTATTCACCCCCTCCCCTATAAGGCTGGCCAATAGATCCAATAAGTGGTATTAGAGTCAGATTATTCCAAAATTGTTTCACCGCCGAAAATAATGATCAACCCTGATCTCAAATCGACTAGTGGGGATGGAAAGTTGTACACAGAAAATTATTTAGCACCATCTCAGTTTACTGGAGTAAACTATAACGAATGAAGAACACTAATGAGAAAATTCATTATATTATTAAATATAGAAGTTTGGAACATGACTTATGTCAAGCCACCAAATAATTTAAATAAGAGCGAATGTCATTTAAATGTCAAAGTTATAAATAGTCTATTTTGTGGACTTGATCAAGAAATTCTCAATCTCATCTGCACGTTTTCTATTGCTTATGATATGTAAATATCTTGAGTTAACTAACAGTTCTCTTTCTATAGATAATGAATTTGAGCAATTCTTTATAGATTCAAGTGAAGAATCAAATGAATACTTACCCTTGGAGGAGGACACAACAAACACATCAAACAGAAGGGAAGATGAAAATATATCGTTGGAAGATGAAAGCCAAGAGGAAGATGACAAATGAACTTTGTGTTCAAATCATGCCTCGTCCAAGAGCGTTGTAAGAAAATCAAATTCACTTCTTGTTTGTAATTATATTTCTACATTGCATGTGCTAGATGTGGATAAACGTAGAATTAAGAAATTGAAAAAAGAAAATCAGAGCAGCGTTTAGAAAATAAAAATTTAAAAACACAACTAAATGTAGAACCAAAGCTTGATGTATCTTGTTCTTTCTCTAGCTCTGTAAATGAAAATATTATACCTTATTTGATTGCAAAGAATTTAAAGATAAATTCAAGGTTTTTGAAAAAGAGCTAAATATTTCAAAAGAGCAAGGTTTTGAAAATCGGATCGGACATCAAACCGGTGGAGGGAAAGGTTCAAGGTCGAACCGGTTCAACCAGTTTAACCGGGGTCGAACCGTTATTTATATTTATATTTATATTTATATATATATAGGGGAAGTATCAAGTGCGGGCGTGCGGGCGTACGGGCGTATGGGCAAGGAGACTCCAAATCGAAAAGTGACCAACATGAAAGTTGTAGATCTCGGCGATCCGAACAACTTTCATGTTGATCACTTTTTGATTTGGAGCCGTATTGGCCCTTGATTTAGGCCCCGAAATCTAGGGCGGCAAGATCACTACTGTAGCACTCTCGCCGCCCCAGATTTCGGGGCCCAAATCGAGGGCCAAGACGGCTCCAAATCAAAAAGTCATCAACATGAAAGTTGTTCGGATCGCCGAGATCTACAACTTTCATGTTAATCACTTTTCAATTTGAAGTCATCTTGACCCCCAAAATATCCTGCTCGTACGCCCGCATGCAAGCTTGCCCGCATATTATACCTGCATATATATATAATTTTAATTTAAATATATATATTTATTTAAATTTATAAATAATATTTTGAATATATCTTTTTATAACATATGTGTAATTATAATATACACACAAATAAATATGTTATATTTATTATATAGCACTAAATTCAATTACTAATATTATTTATATTTATACATAAGTTTGAAAATTTATTACAATAATTAACAGACTATATTTATATAAATTAATATGAAAAATATTTATATTACATATAATATATATTGGTGTAGAACAACAAATCTAATTGGTTGTAGGCAGTGAGAGTTTTAGGAGTGGTTCAGGTTCAATCCCTGACATTCTTCAATTTTTTTACATTTAATAGACGAATTGAGACTCGCTCGGTTGTTTGAAAACCGGCCCAGTTTCCGGTTAACCGGTCCAATCTCCCGGTTAACCGGTTCTGGGTCGGTTTTCAATAGAGGCGGTTTTAAGAGCTTGACCGGATCGGTCGGTGAACCGGTCGGCGGTTCGACCGGTTGAACCGGCCGGTCCGGTCCGATTTTCATAACATTACAAAAGAGCGTAATAAAAAATTGATTAATGAAAATGTTGTTTTATCTCGTAAACTAGAATCATTAAAATTATTTATTAAAAAATTTTCAAATAATAAAAAATCTTTTATCTCTAGTTTATCTTCAAAACTATATGAGACTTCTACTAGAATGTTAAATCATATTAAACATACACCTAGTAGATTATTTATACAACTCCATATTCGCTGAGTGGACCCTCCGACAAGTTCAAGGTATGGAAGGAGGATCTTCAGGTTCAGGTTAGTCTGAATGGAGAGTGGGGTAGGCTGCCCTCTTTTGGGACCCCGACCTCCACAAGAGACCGATTTTCCAATTTCAACACTTTTCAATTTTAAATACATGATAAATCTCAATCACTATTTAGCTGCTCCCAATATAATTTTAAATGTTCACAAATTTTCTATAAATAATAATTTTGAAAATCATTATGGAAATTTGAAATATAATTTCAACACTTTTCAATTTTAAAAACATGAATATTAAATATGCAAAATATGAATGGAAGAAATATAAGAATATTAAATATGAAAAATATGAATGGAAGCCTAAAATTAAAAATGAAATACTATCTCCAGTTGAGCTCTTACATCATGTTCTCCCCAAAAAATGTACATGCGGTATTTGGGTGCCCAAAGGAACCGTTACACTCGGTCTCATTTGGATACCAAAATCTTTTATTCAAAGTATCCTCCTTTTGCGTAAAGTAGAATTTAAAATGAAATTCACAATATTCTACTTTACGATAAGTTTAATTGTCATCACCTTTTCTTTTGTTTTTTTTCATTTTGCAATTTTGCTTGAGCCAAAACGCTATGGTCACTTTAAATTTTTCCTGAGATATGTTGTACTGGTACGATCCCGGGGAGGCGGTCGCTCCGATCGGTCTGAGGGAGAGTGAGAGAGGGAGGGGAGGTAGAGAGAGAGATAGTTAGGGTTAGAGAGAAGGAGAGGGAAAACACAATTTCATTCCAGGATGAAAACAATACAAGGCTTACGGTCCTCTTATAGTGACGAGGAACGAACACAAAAAAGAAATATTCTAAAATAGGAAGTGCGGAAATACTTAAATTGACACAAGCAAACAAATTAACGTCATAAGCAAATAAGGTAACAAATTAATTAATTATTCGTTGCGGAAATTGTGGGCCCATCCTCTATACACGCCCAACGCGTGTAAATTTCTAAGGTGGCGCGTCGTCGTGCAAGTCCGTAACAATGCCGCCATCTGTTAAATGTGTCTTGTCCTCAAGGCAGAAATCAGGAAAATGGCGGCGAAAATTATCCTGTGACAACCACGTTGCGTCAGAGTCTGGCCGGACGATATAGGCCACAAGGACTTCCTCCAATGTGCGGTCTCCTGGGGTGCGACATCTCTGATCAAGGACTGAGGCGGGGTAGTAGGGTGCCTCCCCTGCGAGGTCGATATCGTCCGGAATGTGATCTATGGGAGTGTGGTTGCCTACAACGTGTCGTAGCTGTGAGACATGGAAGATCGGGTGAATGCGGCTCCTGGATGGAAGGCGAGGACGGTAGGCGACCTCCCCTATGCGGGCGAGGACCTCGAAAGGCCCAAAGAAACGAGGAGCAAGTTTCGAGCAGGGCCGGCGGGCCACAGAAAGCTATCGATAGGGGTGGAGTTTGACGAACACCCTCTCGCCAACCTCAAAAGAGAGTTCTCAGCGTTTCTTGTTGGCGAAGGAGACCAAATTCTGTTGGGCCCGCCGTAAGTTGTGCTTTAAATGATCCAGGATGGTATCTCTGTCACGGAGAGCGGTGGACAAGCTCTCCACCTGGCACTCCCCTGGAAGGTGGCGAACGATCGACAAAGGAGGGCGGCCGTAAACGTACGAGTATTTGGCCCACCCGAGCCACTTGGCCCAATTGCGAGGTTGCTCCCCCACGAAGCAGCGAAGGTATGTCTCCAAACATCAATTGAGGACCTCTGATTGGTCGTCTACCTGTGGGTGGTAAGCTGTGCTCATGCGGAAACGGGTGCCCTGTAAGCGGAACAGCGTGGTCCAGAACGTACTAAGGAAGAGCGGATCGCATTTGTTGACGATCGACCGAGGAAACCCATGGAGGCGTATGACCCCCTGGACGAAACTATCGGCAACTGTGGTCGCCGTGTATGGGTGGCGCATGGGAATAAAATGAGCATACTTTGAGAGTCGGTCCACTACAACCAGGATGCTGTCGTTCCCTAGTGATCGGGGTAGCCGTGTGATGAAATCCATGGCCACGTCATCCCAAATGCAATATGGAATTGGAAGGGGCTGAAGCAGGCCACCGGGAAACATGGCCTCGTACCTGGCTTTCTGGCAAGTGAGGCAGGAGGCCATAAAGGCCTTGACCTGTCAGAACAAATGAGGCGAATAGAGTGAGGCGCATAGCCATCGATACGTCCGGAAAGCACTGGCGTGTCCCCCCGTAGGTGAAGCATGGAACTCGGTAAATAGCAGAGGAATGCTCGGGGTAGAGGGGGCGAGTACGAGGCGGCCCTTGTAGAGTAAGCAGTTGTCAACCAAGGAGTATGGTGGGTAGCTTGTGGCGCTCGCAAGAAGTCCTATTCGTATCTTGTTGAGCGTCGGATAAGCTTCTACTTCCCGTTGGAGGGTATCTGCATCCTCCCACACCGGTCGGGAAATGGATATGAGGATGGGGTTGTGCGAGAGGGCATCGGCCGCGCAATTGGTCTTCCCTGGCCAGAACTCGATGCTGAAATCATAGCAGAGGAGCTTAGCCACGCATACTTGTTTAGCGGGTGAAGCAATCTTTTGTTGTAGGAGGTAATGAAGGTTGTGGTGGTCGGTGCGGACCACGAACCGCCGGCCCAGGAGGTAAGGTCACAAATGTTGCACAGCGAGGACGAGGCCCATGAGCTCGTTATCATAAGCCGAACGGCTGCGGATTGTTTCTGAAAAAGCGCGGCTAAAATAGGCCACCGAAAGACCGACCTGCATCAAAACGGCTCCAACACCGACGCCTGACGCGTCGCATTTCACGAGGAAGGGTTGTGAAAAATCTGGCATAACCAACACCGGAGCTCGAACTAAGGCCTGCTGTGGCACGGTAAAAGCGGCGGAAGTCGCGGCCGACCACTCGAAGGGTCCTTCAGTCGACTTTTTTAGAAGTTGAGTGAGGGGTCGGTGTTGGGAATATTGCCCTCAATATTCCCTAAATTTGAAGAGGCATCACAGTTAATACTAAGAGCATAAGTGTATTTGATGTTGTTCAAGTTTATAATGTGCAGGATGTTCCTTGGAACAAGATTAGATAGGTTGTCTAAGTGATTGTGACAGGTGGTCACAAGGTAGAAAGGTGGAGAGACAAAAAATTTTAGAAGTCCATAGGCGTTGAGTGAAGCCAGTTCACTCAACGCCAGCTATCAAGGAAGATAGATAGATAGACAGCAAAATTGTTTAAGTCCACAGGAGTTGAGTGAAGCCAGTTCACTCAACGCCAGATGTCAAGAAGAGTTGAGCCTGGCAGTTGACAAAGACAGAAATGTGGTTAAGTCCACAGGAGTTGAATGAAGCAAGCTCACTCAATGCCAGATCAGCAAAAGCGCTGAGGAAAGATAGGACAGTCAAAGCCCAGTAGTTTGTAGAGTTAAAATTGAGGCTAAGTTCACAGGCATTGAGTGAAGTCAGTTCACTCAACGCCAGATGACAGAAGCGTTGAGACAAGCTAAGGCAGTTGAAGAATCTGTCAAGAATTCTGGCTAAGTCTAGAAGCGTTGAGTGAGGACAGCTCACTCAACGCCCAAAGCAGAAAGCGCTGACAGAGGAATGATCAGTCAAAGCCTAAGAAGAAATAGATAGAAAAATTTGTCTAAGTTCACAGGCGTTGAGTGAGTCCAGCTCAATCAATGAACTCAACATCTGATGAAGCAAAATGTTGACCAAGTACAGAAGAGTTAAGTGAAGCCAGTTCACTCAATGCCTCAGCAAGATAGAAGACAGTCAGAGAATTGGCTAAGTCCAGATGCATTGAGTGAAACCAGTTCACTCAACGCACTCAACGCCTAGTAGTGGAGAAGAAATTGGCTAAGTCCAGATTTGTTGAGTGAAGCCAGTTCACTCAACACACTCAACGCCTAGTAGTGGAGAAGATATTGGCTAAATCCAAATTCGTTGAGTGAAGTCAGTTCACTCCACGCACTCAACGCCTGGAATGAAAACTGTGAATTTGGCTAAGTCCACATATGCTGACTCAACAGATTTCAAATTGATGACGGAAAGCTACAGTACGCCCAAATTGCGTTGTTTGCCTCCAGTATTGCTTTTAATGGAAAAGCAAAATTACGACCACCATTTTTGGTGGGGCCCACTAGTCAAAGAGCCGTTAATCGGCGAAATATAAAAGGTAAAGATCGGCTAAGACGAATTACGGTTCTAGGGATTACTGTTTACACAAAGCGGCTTAACTTCATCCTCTTCCTTGCCATTGTTGCAGAGCTTGAAGCTGAAGTTTAAAAATAGCTGATCCTAAAGTTCCAGCAAGTTAGCTATAGCGATTTTAAACTGCTACAACAAGTTCAGAAAAGATTTCTAAGAAAGAAGAAGAGGAAGCGATATCTGATATCTGCAGTCAAGGTTAGCTGATTGAAGAATACGAAAAACTGTCAACTCTTCAGTCTTCTTCAGCAAGATCAAAAAATAGAGTTTCTGAGTTACTTCCAGCACAAGCAGCAGTGAACTGAAGATCAATTTTATTGTTGCTGAGAAAAAGTTAAGGTGAGTTTATCTCAGCTCAGGAAGCAGTTGACTAAGAGAAATTGCTCTGAAGTCAAAACAACTTCACAATCACTTTCTTCTGTAGGAGCCTATTAGATCTGAGTGTAAGATCTGCTTACAGATCTGAGTGTAGGATTCAGACTTGAATCTGAGGTCGGATCAAGTTTTGGATCTGAGGTAGGACTTTTGGGCCTGAGGTAGGATCTGAGTATAGATCTGAGTGTAGGATCTGAATATAGATCTGAGTGTTGGATTCAAGTGTGAATCTGAGTGTAGGATCATTTATTAATTTGAGGTAGGATCCTAATGGATCTGAGCTGTAGGACCTTTGGCCTGAGGTAGGATTCCTGTGTGAATCTAAGGTAGGGCAATTTGCTTGAGGTAGGAGAGTCATTCTCTCCGAGGTAGGAGAGTCATTCTCTCTAAGGTAGGGCCTTTGTGTCTGAGTTGTAGGATCCAGATTTGGATCTGAGGTAGGACACTTGTGCCGGAGTTGCAAGAGAGTCATCCTCTCTGAGTTGTAGGGAAAAACTCCTAGCCTGAGCTGTAGGACTATTAATTTAGTCTGAGGTAGGTGATCTTTGGATCACTGACTTGTAGGAGCAAGTTTTCTCTGAGGTAGGGGTTTGTGTCTAAGTTATAGGTCTTGGAGGAGACTGAGATATCCTGAGGGATCTGTGGTATAAGCTCTTAGGTGCCGAGTTTTAGAGAAAAGCCTTATCTAACAATCTTTTAAAGAGGTGGGTGGGACAGTGGACGTACCCATAATCTGGGGAACCACTATAAATTGATGTTTGTCTTCTGTTATTGTCTTAAAAGCTTAATTTAACTAATCACCACACACAAAAATAGAATAAAGGTTAAAAGAGACAAAAAACCTATTCACCCCTAGGTGTTTAGCTGACATTGAAATCAAAGACTTTCAAATGGTATCAGAGGGAGGTTACACAAGAAGGACTTAACAGTCTGAGTTGACCTCCAAGATTAGCTAACAGTATAGTACTTATTGGTTTAGGAGTGAACCATATGGAGTTGGGTTCCATGAAGCTTCCAATCTACAGGAAGGAAGGCTTTGGGAACTGGAAGGAGAGGATTAGATTGTTTATGGAAACATCTGACCCAAGGATCTTTGTTACAGTCAAAGAGGGACCTTTCATCCCTATGAAGGTCTCAGCTCTGGATGCAAATGTCCAGACACCAAAGACCTATTCTGAGATGGATAAGGATGAAGTCATCCTTTCCACCATGAATAAGAGGACACAGAACATCATTGTTAGTGTCATAGATGATTCTACCTTTCAGAATCTGGTTAACTGCAAGACCTCCAAGGAGATATGGAACACTCTAGTGGTCTACATGGAAGAAACGGAGGAGGTCAGATTTGACAGGAATTCCATGCTCAACAACGAGTATGAGGATTTCAGGCAATACAAGGAAGAGAACATAGCTAGCTGCTATGAAAGATTTTTCAAAATAGTAAATGAGCTAAGGTCCTATGGCCGGGTCTTTAGCAATTATGAACATAATGACAAGTTCCTAAGGTCTCTAACTAGTGACTGGGACACCAAGATTTGTGCCATCAGGGAGGTATCAAAGCTGGCTGATACTCCTCCACCAACTCTGTTTGGGAAGCTGTTGTCTTATGAAATGCACCTAACTGTCAGGAAGGAGGAAGAGAAAATCAGCAAGTCCCAGGCTAAGGAAAAGTCATTGGCCTTCAGAGCTGAGAGCTCCAAGAGGGGCAAGGAGAGAATTGCCTCTCCTCCAAGAAGGCCAGCTGATTCAGACAGCACAGGGCCTAGCTCATCAGATTGAAGCTTGTCTGATGAAGACTTTGTTGCCTTCTCTAGGTAGTTTCACAAGCTGATGAAAAAGAAGCAGTGGAAGAGCAGACCTTCCTCCTCCTCTCATCACATGAAGCACCACCCCAAAGGGGACAATTATGACTTTAAATCTAGTAAACATATTTCCTTTAAAGTTATTTGCTACTGCTGCAGTAAGCCTGAACATGTAACTGCTGGCTGCCCAGTCAAGAGAAAGGAGGCTAATGAGAAGAAACATCACCAGCACAAGGGCAAGAAGGAGAAGTCCTTTGTTGCAAAGAAGGAAAAGAGCTGGACTGAATCATCTTCTTCAGAGTCTGAAGAAGAAGAGGAAGCCTATATTGGGATGTTCACTATTGTGGCTGATGAGGATGAAGACTATCCTCCACCTAGGATTAGCATCAGGTCCCCTTATCACATTCAGATAGTGACTCAGAAGAGGATAAAGATGGTGAAGAGGACGTCAGATGTTATGGGCTGATGGCAATGACAGATGAAGAATCCGGTAAGGATCAGTCTTGTCCATCTAAGATACATTCTCAGTCTTGCTCCTCATCTGAAACTGGATATGAGACAAGTCCTGATTCAGAAGCATCTCCATCCAGCAATGAAGACGAGCCTGAATCTGAGGAAGATATCGATCAATTGATTGATAAGTATTGTGAACTTTTGAATGCTTTCAAGAAGAGTAAGAAGTTGGCCAAGAAGTAAGCTGGGGAGATTACCCCTCTTCAGCTAGCTGCTTCCCAGCAGACTGAGACAGTAAAACTACTGGATCAGAAGGATAGGGAAATAACCCAAATGAAAAACATCTCTCTCATTCAGATTGACACCATCAGATTCAAGAATAGTCTCATAAGAGATCTTGAAGAAAAACTCAAGAGAGATAAAAGGATAGTGGCTAGTTATTCTAAGCCAAATACTGTGTTGCCCTTGATAGACTCATCCACTCAAAAGGATAAGAAGGGATTGGGATTCAAGGGAAGCACAAGAGTTGCCCTTCCTATAGGAAAAGACAAGGCTCTAGTTCAACCTCTAGCTTCTAAGCCTCCCATCCCTTTTAATAAGGTGATGTTACCATCAAATAGATATGACCAGGAGAGTATCTATGATCACTGAGTGAATGGTAGATCCACTAGCGTGAACAAAGTTGTTCACAACTATGGTGAAAGATATAACAGGGGAGTGAGTGCCTTTAAAGAAGCCCATGAAGAAATTCAAATGGCCCATCATGGACCATTTGTCTTTGGTGCTCCAGCCCCCACTCTCAAGAATGGGACAGTGGCCAAATCTCAGAACAAATCAGCAAAGACTCAAACCAAAGGTCAGTCTATCAGTAAGCCTGATTTGGCTATTTCTGATGCTATCAAGAGCATGTCTTCTGCAAAGAAGACTGCTGCTGATGGCATTCAGAAAAAGCAAAATAAGTCTACTGGAACACTTACCTTCAGTCAGATCATGGATGAAAGGAATCCGAAGAAGTCTACTGCTCCTCCTTCGGACAGAGAGCTGTTGTCAGCATAGTTAACAAACTAGCTCAAAAAAGAAGGTATAACATTCATGAGTGTTGGTGTTGTGGTAAAGTGGGTCACTTTGTTATTGATTGTTGGCACAATCCAAGTGTGTCGAGAGCAAATGTTAGTCTTCTAGTCAGAAAAGCTTTTGGTAGACATTTTCTGTTTCAGACTAATCAGAACCTAGTACCCAATACTTATTGGGGTCCTAAAGTAAGATGAATTACATATTGCAGGTTAGTCCTAGTGCTCATACCCCTATATGATACTTGGACAGTGATTGTTCCAGGCACATGACTGGAACAAGGAGCAATCTAAAGGAGTACACTCCAGTGAAGAATGGACCCAAAGTTATCTCTGGTGGTTCAGATAGAGGAGTGACAAGAGGCCATTGTAAGATCCCCAATGACATAGTAACTATCACAAAAGTGGCTTATGTGGAAGGGGTTCAACACAACCTGATAAGCATAAGCCAACTCCGTGATCTAGGCTATGACATTAAATTTCACAAGGATGAGTGCCAGATTAGGAGGTCAAGTGACCAAGAGGTTATCTTGACAGGCACTAGGAGTGGAAATGTCTATTGCTTAAACTTTCTATATTTAAGCAAAGACTCTCCTATTTGTCTAGTTGCAAATGAGAAAGTCTCATACTGTATCTAATGGCACCCGAGGCGAGCTCATTTGAACTATAAGACCACTAACAAACTCTTTAGTGAAGAGTTAGTTAGAAATGGTCCCAAGTTGAAGTGCACCAAGGATGACATTTGCTCAACATGCCAAAATGGCAAGCAGACAAAAGCCTCCTTCAAGTGAATTAGGACCAAAGACTCTGTGAGGTGTTTATACCTCCTGCATATAGACTTGTTTGGTATTATGTCAGTTTATAGTCTAGGTAAGAAAGTCTACACTCTTGTGGTGGTTGATGACTATTCTAGGTTTGCTTGGGTGTTCTTTCTTAAGAAAAAATCTGAAACCCTTGATGTCTTCAAGACATTTGTCAAGCAAATTCAGAATGAACTAAACAACACTGTGGTCATAATTAGAAGTGACCGTGGAACTGAATTTCAGTCTGATAACATGACAAGTGTAACGCCCCCGATTTTTCGATATTTGGTTTAATTCGATATCTGACGTGTTTATGACGTCAGGGCGTTAGGTTGGCGCATTTTCGGTATATGTCGTTGTTAGAGCGTGGTTTTAGCTCTTAGGTTTTTCTGTGTGAGGCTGGGTTTTGCCTGTTTGCGAGATTCCCTAGCGAGCCGGGTCTGTTTTGGTGGCTCAGTGGAGCCTCTTTGGGAATGCTTGTGTTTTGGCTTCGGGAGGTGTTTGCCAAAGTTTGGTTCGTCGAATCTTAATTTCGACTACGTCGTTGGGTTCGTAGCAACGGTATTTAGCTACAGTGTGATTTTCGTAGAAATCCGTGTTGGCGCGAATTTTGGATTGTTTAGACCATTATTTAATAATAAACTATTATTATAATACTTATATTTCTAAGTATAAATAGCCTTGTGAATAGACAAACCCTATTCATCGTCTCCTACTTTAAACTGTCGGATGTTACGGGAAGAGCAAGAGCGGCGGTCTCTTCTAAGCTTTCGGCCACCGATTTCTGGGGTGTTGGTGCTCGAAATCATCTTTGGAGAGTAGATCTGGGTATATCTAACCTAGATCGACGTTTCTATGGTAAGTATTTCCCATTTCATGAAATTTTGGGTGTTAGGGATTTCGTTTTGACCCTCTTCCATCCTTAAAAGTTTCAGGAATTGTTGCTTAGGTGGTTTTCGTGTTGCCAAGTTCGGCAAGGTTTGAGGCAAGTGGTGGTTTCCCCCTTGCTTGTTCTTTTTCCACTGTTTTTTTCCCTTGATTTTCTTTCCTTCATGTACAGAAATTGGGATTAGAATAGGATTTCCTCCTTGACAAACCTTTTTTTGCTATAGATCTTGAGGCAAATGGTGTTTTACACCCTTGTCAAGCTTTCAACTTGTTATATTCTGTTCATGTAGGTCATATGATACTTAGCATAGCAGTGAACCTGTAGTCTTGATGAGGGAGAAACCCTATTACTATTACAGGAGAATTCTTTTCTTGTGTTGGGCTCAGCTGTTAACTTGCCCTTAATTTAGGTTTAGCTGTAGCCAAAAAAATTAAAAAGAGATAGCTAGAATAAGTCTATTAACCTTTGTTTAGGTATGTTAGCTTATCTGCCAGGTTTCTGGGTCTTGGCGTTGAGTGGCATTGAGTGGTTGTGCGACTAAGTGTAAAAGCGTTGAGTGAACTGACTTCACTCAATGCGACGTTGAGTGTGTTGAATGCACTCAACGCCATGCTAAGTGTCTCAGAGGTTAAGTGTAAAAGCGTTGAGTGAGCTGACTTCACTCAACACGTGTTGAGTGTGTTGAATGCACTCAACGCCATGCTAAGAGTCCCAGCGGCTAAGTTAAAAAGCGTTGAGTGCATTGAGTGCACTCAACGCGGTATTGAGTGAGCTGAATACACTCAACGCCATCCAGTGAAAATTATGTCTTAAGTTAAAAAGCGTTGAGTACATTGAGTGCACTCAACGCGGTGTTGAGTGAGCTGAATACACTCAATGCCATCCAGTGAAAATTCTAAGTGTAAAAACATTGAGTGTGTTGAGTGCACTCAACGCGACGTTGAGTGAGCTGAATACACTCAACGCCATCCTGTAAAATTATGTTTAAGTGTGAAAGAGTTGAGTGAGTGTTATACACTCAACGCGGCGTTGAGTGAGCTGAATACACTCAACGCCATCCTATAAAATTCTGGCCAAGTGTAAAAACATTGAGTGCATTGAGTGCACTCAACGCAGCATTAAGTGAGCTGAATACACTCAACGCCATCATGTAAAATTCTATCTAAGTGTGAAAGCGTTGAGTGAGTGTTATACACTCAACGCAACGTTGAGTGAAGCTAGTTTTGTTGAGTAGTCTGGTCGGCATCGAGTGCGTTGACTGCACTCGACGCGACGTCGAGTGTACTCGACGACTTTCCCGTAAACTTGGGAAATTTCTCCAATTAGACGTATTTCCTCTAATAGCATAGTTTTGATAAGTTAGAATCGTCGTGTTTCAGTTGAATCCGTCCAGTTTGAGTTCTATGGGTGTTTGGATATAAGGTTAGGTTTGGTTGGCTTGTTTTCGTGAATCATTGCACTTGGGTATGTTTTGGTCTGTTTTTGGACTGTTGGGTTGTGTTTTACCAGATGGCTACCACCGCAGTGCCGTTTTGAGATGTTTGGGTCTGTTAGTTTGGTTTGGACAGTTTGGTCCTGACTCTGATCCGGTTGTTTTACCAGTGTCAATGATTCACGTGTTGGTGAGAGTTTAGTCTCATTTTCTTCTTTTTATGGTTAGGCTTATGCTGTATCTGCCTACTCTCGCAGATGTTCTCAGAGCATGACTCCGTTCGCACTTGGTGAAAATTTGTTTACCTTTGAATGTTATAAGCTAACTCTTTCTTTATTGGCTTCTAGCTCGTTTATTGTGTTTTGACAGCTATTCTGGATTGGATTGGTAATCTTACTATCCCTTTTGTTTACTGACAAGTTTGTTGTCACTTATTTATTTTCTTGCTGAGGTATTCTTTTCTTGTGAATGCCTCAGGTTCAGGGCAGTAGCCGGTTGAGTGGCTAGGTTGGTGTTGCTAGTGGACTGCTGTGTTGTAGAGGTTGTCCTCACCGTTGTGAGGTAGTTTTGTTGTTTTCTAATTAGTACAGGCATACATGCTCACCAGTGGGTTCGTGTCAAGTTGTTGACTCTCACTGGTGGTTTTCTTTTGGAAATGCTAATTACTTGGTTAAGTTGTTAGTTTACCTATTTTGTGGTTGTTTTACTTGTTCTCTGAGAATGTTTTATGCTAGGTTGCATGTTAGATATTTTAACATATAAAAAGCATTACTACTAGTATTTCATACATGTCATCTTTCTAAAACCAAAGTCACTATCTTCTAGCTAACGTAAAGACTATTTTCATATTTATACTAAACTTAGAGTCTTGCATACCATGAGTTGTCCTTTGGGGATGTTTATACTCATGTAGGGTGTTAATCAACATAATCAAAGTACTTTCCGCGGCGTATAACTATAATTTTCTAGTGGACTAGTTGATCCACTGTGCTGAGGGACATGGCCATCTAAACCTAAGCTGGTTTTTGCTTCATAACTTATGGATTTCATATAAACTGTAGAGTTTAGAGTCTTGTCTGAGTGCCTACAGTTATCCCCAGCACAGCGTGGCATCACGGCGCGTATTTTCTCTTAATCTGATATAACTTAGATGTTGAGAAAATGCGGGTTGTGACAACAAGTTTCTGTGAAGAGCAAGGGATTCATCAAGAATTTTCTTCTCCAAGAACAAACAAGCAAAATGGGATTACTGAGAGGAAGAATAGAACTCTCATAGAGGCTGGTAGGACCTTGCTAAGTGACACATATCTCCCAAAATATTTCTGCGCTGAGGCAGTAAATACTGCATGTCATGTCCTTAACAGAGTCTCTATCACCAAGAGCCACAAGATGACTCCCTATGAGATTATGAAGGTAGAAAACCAAATCTGGCCTATCTCAGAATCTTTGGTAGCAAGTGTTATGTGCTGAATAATGGGAAGTCCTATGTGACTAAGTTTGCTGTCAAGTACTATGAAGAGATTTTTGTTGGGTACATCAATCATAGTAAGGCCTATAGGATGTACAACTTGACAAATCAAGTTGTAGAAGAGTCTGTTAATGTAGTTTTTGATGAGTCAAACATGATTAACAATGAACTATCAAGCTCTTCTTCTAGTTCTGTAGGTACAGAGTAGATGATGGATAAGCTAACCATCAAGAAAGCTCCTCCAATAGTCCAAGATGGAGGGGATACTTCAAAAGAAGAGCAAGGCACACTTGAAGTGGATGAAGATCAGGAAGATGAAGCTACTGAAGCTCAAGATGCTGAAGGAAGATTGTCTCCAACAATTAGACATCTAAGGGATCATCCAAGACACCAAATTTTTGGGGATGCTAGCCAAGGAGTGGTGATAAGGAACAAAAGTCTGAATACAACATTGTATTCTAGATTCCTATCCCAGGTTGAGCCCAAGAAATTTGAAGAGGCCAACATAGATCAGTTCTGGATTGTAGCAATGCAGGAGGAACTGAACAAGTTTAAGAGGTGGAAGGTAAAGAAGTTGGTTCCCAGACCACAAGGACATAATGTCATTAAAACCAAGTGGATTTACAGGAATAAACTTGATGAAAATGACATTATAATAAGGAACAAGGCTAGGATGGTAGCTAAGGGGTACATACAAGAAGAAGGTATTGACTTTGGTCAAACCTTTGCCCCTATAGCAAGATTGAAAGCTATTAGACTCTTCTTTGCATATACTGCATAACAAGGATTTAAAGTCTACCAGATGGATGTGAAGTCAGCCTTCCTGAGTGGTGACTTAAAGAAAGAAGTCTATGTTGAACAACATTCAGGTTTTATTGATTCTAGCTTTCCTGAATTTGTTTATAGACTTAGGAAAGCTCTATATGGGTTAAAGCAAGCCCTTAGAGCATGGTATAAGACATTGTCCAGCTTTCTCGTTGAGAACAAATTCTCAAGGGGGAAGTCAGACAAAACCCTATTCCTAAGGGAATCTAAGGGCAAGATCATCCTAGTCCAAATTTATGTAGATGACATAATTTTTTGGGTCTACTGATGACAATCTTTGCAGGAAGTTTGCTAAACTTATGCAAGGGAAGTTTAAGATGAGCAGTATTGGTGAGCTCAAGTATTTCTTGGGCCTCCAAGTAAGGCAGACTGAAGATGGATTGTCCATCTCGCATTCTAAGTTCAGCAGGGAGTTGATTAAAAAATATGGAATGGAGAATGCCTCCACCATGAAAACTCTCATGGTGTCAAGTATGTCTATAGACAAAGATGAGGCAGAGAAACCTGTTGATGAAACTTTATATAGAGGGATAATTGGCTCTCTTCTATATCTTACAGCAAGTAGGCCAGACATCATGTACGCTACATGTGTTTGTGCTAGGTATCAGACAAGCCCTAAAGAATCTCACTACTCAGCTGCTAAGAGGATTTTGAGGTATCTTAAGGGCACACTAGATATTGGACTATGGTATCCTAAAAATAGGGATTTTGAACTAACAGGCTATTTAGATGCAGATTTTGCAGGCTGCAAAGAGCACATGAAAAGCACTTCAGGCGCCTGTCAGTTCTTGGGAGGAAGACTAGTGTCTTGGAGGAGCAAGAAGTAGACTAGTGTTGGCATATCAACAACTGAGTCAGAATACATCTCAGCAGGAATCTGATGTACACAGATGCTATGGATCCAGCATCATCTCCGCGATTATAACCTCCAGATAAGTAAAACTCCTCTCTATTGTGATTATACTAGTATTATCTCTATTGATAGGAATCATGCCTCACACAGCAGGACTAAACACATAGAGATTAGATATCATTTTATTAGGCAACATGTGGAAAAGGAAGACATAAGTCTTGAATTTGTCCCCACAAACAAGCAAGTGACTGACATTTTTACTAAGCCAATAAATGAAGTCAAGTTCAACACCTTCAAGTTTAAGTTGGATATGTTGAACTTGGTATAGCTTCAGTTGCTCCTAAAATTATTTTTTGTTGCAGGATTTATCTTTCTTGCAGGTAGATATATCTCTGATGAGGTATCAAGTCCATACAGACTTTCAAGTGGTATAAAGTATTTCAAATGATATCAATTGGTATCAAAGACTTTCAAATTTCAAGAAAGCAACTAGATCCTGTTAAGGGGGAGAAAATACAGGATGTTCCTATTGAGGGGGAGCAAGTCAAGCAGCTGAGAAGAAACTGCTGCTGCTGAGAGAAGACAATGTTGATGTAGGAGAAGAGGAACATCCAGCTTCTCCCTGACTGAAGCTGCTTCTGCAGAAGTCATAAAAGGAGGAGTGACATTAGCTCTAGTGGATCAATGATAGTAGCTTGCTCAAGTGTCAAGTGGCTGCAGTGATGTGTTGTATCAGTGGTATCAACGCAAGAGGTATGTTCTACAGTCAACTAGTTTTATCACTAGTATAATGGAATTAGGCTAGGATCAAGAGATAAATTCTCCCTTGATCCTATCATCTCCCTCCTTAAGTATCTGTCTATTTTAAGAAGCTAAAAAGGTGGAGAAGGCAATACTTGGAAAAGGGAAAGATGTGGAAAGTGCTTAAGTGCTTATCACTTTCACACCTCCAAGCAGAATGAGGAAAGTGCCTCTAGTGGTATCAGAAAATCATTTAAGCATTAAGTGGTATGGGGAAAGTGCATATTACTTGAGCAAATGTTCAAGTGGTATGAGAATGCAATGACTTGACAACTTGAGTCATTGCATTGGACTTTGAATTATTCTGCTAAAAATTCAGGCAGAATAAGGAAGCTATATTTACTAGCTATATATGCTTTATGAAATAATGCTTCATAGTGTTGTTGTATGTTCTGCCTTCTTCAAATAGGAGGAGATTGTTGGAAATATTGCCCTCAATGTTCCCTAAATTTGAAGAGTCATCACAATCAATACTAAGAGCATAAGTGTATTTTATGTTGTTCAAGTTCATAATGTGTAGGATGTTCCTTAAAACAAGATTAGACAGGTTGTCTAAGTGATTGTGATAGGGGTCATAAGGTATAAAGGTTAATAGACAGAAAATATGTTGAAGTCCACAGGTATTGAGTGAAGCCAATTCACTCAACGCCAACTATCAAGGAAGACAAATAGATAGATAGAAAATTGTCTAAGTCCACAGGCATTGAGTGAAGCCAGTTCACTCAATGCCAGATGTCAAGAAGAGCTGAGCCTGACAGTTGACAAAGACAGAACTGTGGTTAAATCCACATGCGTTGAGTGAAACAAGCTCACTCAACGCTAGATCAGCAAAAGCGTTGAGGAAAGATAGGACAGTCAAAGCCCAATAGTTTGTAAATTCAAAATTACGGCTAAGTCCACAGACGTTGAGTGAAGCCAGTTCACTCAACGCTAGATGATAGAAGCGTTGAGACAAGCTAAGGCAGTTGAAGAATCTGTCAAGAATTCTGCCTAAGTCCAGAAGCAGTGAGTGAGGACAGCTCAATCAACACCCAAAGCAGAAAGCATTGACAGAGGAATGATCATTCAAAGCTTAAGAAGAAATAGATAAAAAATCTATCCAAGTCCACAGACATTTAGTGAGGCCAGCTCACTCAACGTCTGATGAAGCAAAATGTTGACCAAGTACAGAAGCGTTGAGTGAAGCCAGTTCACTCAATGCCTCAACAAGATAGCAGGACATCAGAGAATTGGCAAAATCCAGATGCGTTGAGTGAAGCTAATTCACTCAACGCCTAGCCGCGGAGAAGAATTGGCTAAGTCCAAATTCGTTGAGTGGAGTCAGTTCACTTAACGCACTCAATGCCTAGCAGTGAAGAAGATATTGGCTAATTCCAAATTCGTTGAGTGAAGCCAGTTCACTCAACACACTTAACGCCTGGAATGAAAACTGTGAATTTGGCTAAGTCCACATATGCTGACATCAGCATGACTCAGCAAATTTCAAATTGATGTGGGAAAGCTACAGTGTGCCCAAATTGCGCTGTTTTCCTCCAATATTGTTTTTAATGGAAAAAGCAAAATTACGACAACCATTTTTGGTGGGGCCCACTGGTCAAAGAGTCGTTGATTGGCGAAATATAAAAGACAAAGATCGGCTGAGACAAATTACGGTTCTAGGGTTTACTGTTTACGTAAAGCGGCGGAACTAGTCTTCTTCCTCGCCATTGTTGCAGAGCTTGAAGCTGAAGTTTTAAAACCGCTGATCCTAAAGTTCCAGCAAGTTAGCTATAGCGATTTTCAACTGCTACAGTAAGTTCAGAAAATATTTCTAAGAAAGAAGAACAGGCAGAGCTATCTGATATTTACAGTCAAGGATAGCTGATCGAAGAATACGAAGAACTGTCAAATCTTTAGTCTTCTTCAGCAAGATCAGAAAGTAGAGTTTCTGAGTTACTTCCAGCACAAGCAGCAGTGAACTGAAGATTAATTTTGTTGTTGCTGAGAAGTAGTTAGGACTGAGTTTATCTCAGCTCAGGAAGCAGTTGACTAAGAGAAATTTCTCTAAAGTCAACAACTTCACAACCACTTTCTTCTGTAGGATCCTATTGGATCTGAGTATAAGATCTGCTTACATATCTGAGTGTGGGATTCATACTTGAATATGAGGTAGGATCCAGTTTTGGATTTGAGGTAGAGCTTTTGAGCCTGGGGTAGGATCTGAGTATAGATCTGAGTGTAGGATCAGAGTATAGATTTGAGTGTAGGATTCAAGTGTGAATCTGAGTGTAGCATCATTTATTGATCATATGTAGGATCCTATTGGATCTGAGTTGTAGGGCCTTTGGCCTGAGGTAGGATTCCTATGTGAATTTGAGGTAAGATAATTTTCCTGAGGAGGGAGAGTCATTCTCTCTGAGGTAGGGCCTTTGTGCCTGAGTTGTAAGATCCAGATTTGGATCTAAGGTAGGGCACTTGTGCCTGAGCTATAGGAGAGTCATCCTCTCTGAGTTATAGGGCTACCCTCCTAGCCTGAGTTGTAGGACTATTAATTTAGTCATATGTAGGTGATCTTTGGAACACTGAGTTGTAGGAGCAAGTTTGCTCTAAAGTAGGGTTTCGTGCCTGAGTTGTAGGTCTTGGAGGAGACTGAGACATCCTGAGGGATCTGTGGTGTAAGCTCTTAGGAGCCGAGTTTTGCAAAAGAGCCTTATCTAAAAATTTGTTAGAGAGGTGGGAGGGACAGTGGACGTACCCATAATCTAGGAAACCACTATAAATTACTGTGTGTCTTTTTTGATTGTCTTGAAAGCTTAATTTAACTAATCACCACACACAAAAATAGAATAAAGGTTAAAAGAGACCAAAAACCTATTCACCCCCCCCCCCCCTCTAGGTGTTTAGCTGACCTTGAAATCAAAGACTTTCAGTCGGGCCAACGTGTCGTACCCCTGAATAAACCGGCGGTAGTACCCTGCCAGTCCCAAGAATCCACGGACATTGCGGAGTGATAATGGTGTCAGCCACTAGAGAACTGCCTCGATCTTATCGCTATCCATGGCGTCTCTGTCGTCGAGATAGTGTGTCCCAAGTAGCACACCTCGGTAACCCCAAAGGAACACTTCGTTGGGTGGAGCTTGTGGTGGTGGCATTGTAGAGTTGTCATGTCTGTCGGACGTGCTGGAGGCGATCCTGCCAAGAAGAACTGTAGACCAATATGTCATCAAAAAATGAGAACGTGCTGACGAAGTATTGGGCGAAATATATCGTTCATCAAGGCCTGAAAGGTGATCGGTGCGTTGGTTAGGCCGAAAGGCATAACCAAAAACTCATAGTGGTCAGCATGAATCCAGAAGGCCGTCTTGGCTACATCGGTCGGACAAACGCGAATCTGCTGGTAGCCGGCACGGAGTTCCAGCTTGGTGAAGACGGTCGCGCCATGGAGCTCATCCAAAAGCTCCTGAATCACCGGAATCGGGTACTTGTCTGGAATGGTGGTTTTAATGAACTTCCTGATAGTTTACGCAGAAATGCCAACTGTCGTCTATTTTGTGGACCAATAGGACCGGGCTGGAGAAGGGGCTGGCATTGGGGCGGATGAGACCCCCTAAAAACATGTCGTGGACCAGCCTTTCGATCTCATCCGTTTGCACGTGCCCGTAGCGGTATGGATGGAACGAGACTGTCATCATGACAGGTTGAAGAGGTATGACATGATCGTGCGGCCGAGCTTGTGGAAGCTCGGTTGGTGGAGAAGGGATGTCTGTAAACTATGATAGGAGGGCCTGAAGGTTTGGAGGCGGTGCTGAGATTGGTGCAGCGACGTCCGAGATGGGCCACAGCAGGGTCGAAAAATCGACGTCTACAGTCCGTTGAACGGCGTGGGCGGAGACCGGGAAGCAAAGAAGTGAGGTGTCTCCCACAAGGAAGCACTCCTGATCGTCCTGGAGGAACCACATCGGCATAGAGCTCGAGTTGACTCGCACGTCGCCGAGCGTGCAGAGCCACGCTACTCCCAAAATGGCGTCGATCCCGCCAAGGCCGAAGACGTAGAAGTCCGATGTCATTGAGTAGGGTCCCACTGAGATCAAAACGGTCAGACAGCGGCCCTGGATCGAGCGGCGACGACCATCGCCCAGACAAACCATGAAATCTGGAAAGGGTTCTGTCGGAAGATGTAGCTGCTGGACCAGATGAGATGAAAGAAAAGTATGGCTCGCTCTGCTGTCCACCATGATGACTATGTGGTGGTTGCCCAACTTGCCTGCCAACTTCATGGTTTAGGGGACAGAAATGCCGCCCACGGAAAAATAATGAAGCTCAAAGAGGTGAAGGTCTACGTCAGCGACGGCCTCAATGGTGTCCTCTGCAGTGATCTCGAGGACTTCAAAATTTGCTAAAGTGATCTCTGGCTCAAAGTCGCGATGATGGCATGAAACTCCTTGACCGCGCAGACATGGGTTGGGGAGTAGGGATGGCGGTAGAGGAAACATAGCCCCTTGCAGTGGAGATCGTCGAACTCGCGGTTGGAGATCCGTTGTGGTGGGGCTGCGTGCCCTAGACGGGCGGCCGGTGGGAGGCGAGGACCTTGGGTTTCTGAAGTAATGGTTTTCCAAGCTCGTCCTCCTGGCGGAAGCCCACCGGGAATCGGTGGTGGCCGAGGAGACAAATCCTCTTCCACAAGGCGGGCCATGTCGAGGGCCTCAGAAACTGTCCGGGGTGGTGGGTGCGGAGCCGGGACCGTATTTTGGGGTGAAGGCCCTCCAAGAAGAATCCAAGATAGTGGTCCGGTGGTAGGCCCGGAACATGAGTGACAATGGCCACAAACTCATCGATGTAGTCCTCCATCGTACCGAATTGTCATACCCCGCAGAATCTTTCGATGGCGGAGCCAGAATAACGAGTGTCGTAGCAGCGAATCATTTCCTACTTGATTTTCGGCCATGAGATGAACGGATTGGTCTGGTGGAGACATCAAGCCCAGTGGAGAACGGAGTCGTCGAGTCCCATGACGACGGTAGAGACCTTGTCTTGCTCGGGGGTGTGGTGGAGATCAAAGTATTATTCCGCCTTGGCGATCCACCCAATCAGAAAAACCTCGGCGAAGGTTGGAAGATCCAAGGTAAGGGTCATACGGCTGAAAAGACCAAGGGGGGAAGCGTCCCCAATATGCGTTGGAGGTGCAGCATCTAGGATGGACGTGCTCGCGACCGATTGTGCAGAGCCATTGGCGGAGGGGGCAACGGACGGCTGTAATGCATCAAGCTTGGCGTGTATGGCAAGCAAAGAGGTCTGCAAGGAGGCCACGATGGACTCCTGTGTGCTGACATGGCGAAGGAGGGCCTCATTGGCGTCCTCCGATGGAGCCTCGTTGGTGGAATAAGTGGTTGGGGTCATAGCAGTGGTGGTATGGCAGGACGACCCTTGTTCTCCGACGACGGCAGAGGGAGGGTTGGAGCTACAGAGGGGGGACCGGTGATGCGGGATGCGGCCTGGAGAGCGGTCGGTACGGGAGACGCGCGCGTCGGGGCGGAAGGCGGACGAGCGGCTGGAGCAAACGGGCGGTTATGGTGCAGGTTCTCCAGCGGTTGTTTGCGGGCGGAACCGACAGGTCGGACCAGTTTGGTACGATCCCGGGGAGGCGGTGGCTCCGATCGGTCTGAGGAAGAGCTGGAGAGGGAGGGGAGGTAGCGAGAGAGAGGGTTAGGGTTAAAAAGGAGGAGAGGGAAAACACAATTTCATTCAAGGATGAAAACAATGCAAGGCTTAAGCGTCCTCGTATAGTGACAAGGAGCGAACACAGAAATGAAATATTCTAAAATAGGAGTACGAAAATACTTTAATTGACACACGCAAACAAAGCCTCAAATTAACGTCATAAGCAAATAAGGTAACAAATTAATTAATTATTCGCTGCGAGAATTGTGGGCCCATCCGCTATATGCGTTTGACGCGTGTAAACTTTCCAAGGTGGCTCGTCATCGTGCAACTCCGTAACATGTTCACTCTTTAATCTTAATGAATAATAAAACTACTTGATCAAAATTAAAGAGAGTCATATCACATCCAGTGACTATTTATCTAGCTTTTATCCCCTTAAAAATCCATTTCCAGCAAATATCTTATAATGTTAAGAAAAATAAATTAAACAATGAATTTCATAAATACTATTATAAATATTAATAACTCATTTTCAAAATGGATTTGAAAAGGTGTTATTAGGGGTCTTATGCAAAAATATTAAATGCGCAACTTTTTAAATATTTCCTCAATTTCCTTGTTGTATGGCTTTAAGATCAACTATCTTTAAAATTAAAAATAACAACTCTAAAACTCATTGCATATTAAATCCATAGGTTATAAATCTATGTTTAGGATCTCATGCTTAATATATCCATAATCACTCACTCATTATTTGTGTCTCACAATAGCGGGAGCGTAGGGTTGTGTACATTAGAGACGCTAACCTGTAAACCATGATTTATCCTTAACCAGGTAGGGTTCTAGTGGGGCCTTGAGAGGAACTGGGAGGGGGGAAGAGTGTTAGGTTGAGCGGGTTTTTTTGTATGCACGTGGGATTAACAACCCAACCTACAACATGTTTGCAGCTCCTCATGCCCATCTGTCATTTAGTACGGGGCTAGGATGTAGACATATAGCTTGGGTATTGGATTCTAAGACATACTCATGATTCACATATACATTGCATGAGCATTGTTTCACCTCTCATGTTCACTAAAATCATGCATAATATTATATCATGTTATCTTGTGTTTGTATCATATATCTCTTTGAGCTTTCATGTTTTTAGAAAAACCCAAGTATTTTTTAAATATATATATATAATTATAAAATGAGTTAAAAGAACCAAAATATTTTTTATATATCTCGTTGTGCGTTTATTATTTGGTATTTTTATTAAAAATCAAAAATAAAAAATTATAAATACTGCTTACTATTCATTACTATTGTCAAAAATAAATAAATTATATCAATTAAAGATTAAATACAATGTTTGATTTAATTTTCAAGTTTCTTAAAACATTGTTTTGGTTGTCATGTCTTGAAAAATATCTTGTTATGTGCAATGAAATTGATTATAGAAAACATGTGTAAGATTGTTTAATCTGCCCCTAAGGCTCTATTTGGGACAGCTCTGGCGGCTGGAGAAGCTCTTTCCCAGCCGCCAGAGCTATTATTGCCGCTGTTTGGGAGAGCTCCTTAATGAAATCGCGGTTCGAAGAGCCGCTCTCAGAGCTCTTTTCTGTAAGCCCCTCCCCCCTGCGTTCAGCTCTCTAAAAAATCGCGTTTTATTTCCCCCCTGCAGTTCTTCTCCCTGATCCCGCGTCGCTCCCCGATCCCGCGGTCCTTCTTCTCCTTCTCCCGAACGGCGACATCGCGACTGCAGAGATAGACGAATCCTACAAATTCTTCCCGATCGGCCGCGACAACAAACTCTTCCTGATCGACCGTCTTCTCTAGGCCTAGCATCAGTGACAGCAGAGATTGACGAAAAACAGCCCTAACATCGGTCGTCCTCTCCAGACCTAGCTTCCGTCGGCCCGGCTTCGCCCGACTGTACCGATTTGTCCTCGGTATCTATCTCATTACTTACCGATTTCTGTACGTGTTTGTTGTTAATCTCTTGTTTATATGACAGATTTTGTAAAATTTCTGCAGTTGAATCGGTTTCTGTAGTTGCTTGTTTATTGATTATGATGCGTGTTCATAAAAATAACATAACAGATTAATACAGATTTTGTAAAATATTTGCAGTTCAACAAATTTTTGTAGGCGCTTGTTTAGGGTTTAAGAAAAATTTTGTAAAATATTTGAGTTCAACCGATTTTTGTAGGGGCTTGTTTAGGGGGTTAATACCAATTTTTTAAATCTGTTCAGTTCAACCGATTTCTTCATTTCCAACATTTTCAAGAGATGAGAATGAGATGTTGAATTCTTATATTGTTGCAGTTTCTTTATAATTTCACCTGGATGTTTGTGTATGTGTGTGTGTGTGTGTGTGTGTGTGCGTGTGTGTGTGTGTGTGTTTGATTGTTTGTGTATGTGTATGTGTGTGTTTTTTGATTGTGTATCTGTGTATGTGTGTGTGTATTTTTGATTTTGCATGTGTGTATGTTTGTGTTGATTGTGTATGTGTGTGTATGTTTGTGTGTTTTTTTTTATTGTGTATGTGTGTGTTTTTTTTATTGTGTATTTGTGTGTGTTTTTTTATTTTGTATGTGTGTGTGTTTGATTGTTTGTGTATGTGTACGTGTGTGTGTGTGTGTGTGTGTGTGTGTGTGTGTTTTATTGTCTGTGTGTGTGTTTTTGATTTTGTATGTGTGTTTGTTTGTGTTTTTTTTGTTTGTGTATGTGTATGTTTGTGTGTTTTTTTTATTGTGTATTTGTGTGTTTGTGTTTTTATTTTGTATGTGTTTTTGATTGTGTATGTGTATGTGTGTATTTGTGTATATGTGTGTGTGTGTGTGTGTTTTATTGTGCATGCATGTACATGTGATTTTTTTTGTTTGTGTATGTGTGTGTGTGTGTGTGTGTGTGTGTGTGTTTTGATTGTGTATGTGTGTGTGTGTGTGTGTGTTTTATTGTGTATGTGTGTGTGTGTGTTTTATTGTGCATACGTGCCAATTTTAATAATTGTTATTTTTATTAGGGTTTAGGGTATAGCATAATGGTAAAACCAAAGGAAGGAGGAATCTTAGCGAGTTGGGAGTCAGGTGAAGTGATGTTATTTTATGATCTCTGCATAAAAGAGATTGGTTTGGGGAATCGGTCCACCACCCATTTTAGCAAAGAAGGGTGGAAAAATTTGATTACGGGGTTTAAAGAACGAACCGGGAAAAGCTATGATCGATTGCAAAAGAAAAATAAATGGGATCATTTGAAGAATGATTGGAAGTTATGGAAGGAGCTGATTGCAAATGAACACCTCCTGGGAATGCGTCTTCCTCGGCAAGTAAAAGAAGAAAGATCGGGAAGAACAAAGGAATGGCATTTTCTTTGATGTCAGATTTACATCAATCCACTTTAGCTGTGAAGCCTCCACCAGTTGTCACAGTCAAAGAGGTAGTGGAGTTGATTTCCAGTAGCCCAGAGCTACGGGCAAACCTGAATCTATATTACTTTGCTCTCGAGCACATCAGGGATAAGACCACTAGGGAGATCTTCATGAGTATCCAGAAGATATACGGGTTTGGTGGATTATGAAGGCGTACGAGAAGAGGGCTCAGTGACACGGGCTTACCTCGATCTATATTTCCTTTTGTGTTTTGCATGAAGAACACAATGATGTTTCTGTTTACTTTTTTGATGTTGTACCGAATGATGATTAATATTGGATCTCGAAACTATAATAGTTGTTTTATTATTATCTTTATATAGATTATGATAAATGTTCTGTGATGCTTTAATTGCAGCTATTATAATGGAAGAGCATGCCTCCTCCCCTGAAGATTCAAATTATCAAAAGTTTTGTGATCCATCTTTTACTAAAAATTTAAAGGATTTAAATTATCAAAAGTTTGATTCACATCAATTTATTTTCGAACAGGTGATCAGAAGGATTGGAAAAAGCAGTCGCCGGATGTTGGAAGACCTTTTTTTGTATTTTCTAGAACTATATAAAAGACTCATGTTATCAGTTATTTTTATATATTTTTATATTTTAGTTTTTAAAAAAATAGCTTCTAAAAATTGTTTCTCCAAACAGTTAAAAATAGAAAATCGCTCTTCAAAGCGCACTTCTGCACAGAATACCCAAACACTCTGCAGCTTTTCAAAACTGCTCTCCAGAGATCTATTTTAAAACAACTCTATCTGGATAGCAGCTTTTCAATCTGCCAGAGCTGTCCAGAACAGAGCCTTAGTCTGCATAATGTTTTATGTTTGATAATGATTTTATTCACTCACTTTTTTTATAACCTACATGTAATTTTAATCTTATACTTGCATGATTGTGTAGTGTAATAATATAATAATTAAAATGCATAAATAGATTACCTACACTACACTGAAGTGATTATTTCAATTCTTTGTTTTTCATGCGCTTATTCATTGGAGAATGATATTTTGAAAAATTATTATTGTTTGCGCAACAAGTAAATTCAGAGTCCTTTGTCACTAAAATAAAATCAAATAAAATTAATAAGGAAAACTCCACCAAGCACTACTCATTTTTCTGATAAGTCTTAATGAGCATTGTGAGATTGAGTACCTAGAAAAAAGAATTATAAAGTATCTTGTAGCAAACAAATCATAAATTACCTTTTTTTTGTACACCAGATCACAAAAATAAAAATGATGTTAAAAAGGCATAAATGCGATCCCTCAAGCACTACTTTACTCTCTGATAAATCTTAATAAGTATTGTGTAAAACACTTCAGTAGTTGCACTTCTTACTCATGTGCATTGAAAATAGTGGAAGTGATATTATTTTTTATTTTAATGTTATGATATTCATTATATATGTCATGTGTTTTGATTAATCCACTTGTATACTTTTTCAAAATACTATTTGTTCACAACATTATTTATCATAAAACTTCTAATCATAAGAATAGGATCATAATGTATATCTATACTATTCTCTAAAATCTTAAGTAAATGCATTGGATAACAAAGCATGATCGCTATAATGTTTATTTTTCCATAAAATGCAAATTAGCTTATATTGTAGTTCTTATCTTTTTTTGATATTTTGAAATCATGCTTGCAAAAATTTCAATGAAATGACATCTTTTGGATTTGAATTGAATTGAAAACATCTTCTTATTAGTCTTAAAATTCCATATCTTTAATATTATCATATTTTCCAAAAGATGTTTATTTTAAGAGTGTTTATCATATTTTTATATGTCTACTACTTGTGTCTAATCATGCATATTCACTCTCTTAATAAATGGTAAACTATGTGTACTGAGTGGTATTATGTGTTTAACAAGTGCTTTTTTTTCTATTTTATTCAAGCATGCATACATTTTGCTCAATAAGTGATAGAGAGTTATCTATGATTTGGCTCACTGCATTCCATTTTTCTTCTCTAACATTATATTGCAAATTCGTATAATATTTTCGGCACCAACTTCATTAATAACTTCAATCATCAAATTTGCAATATAATGTCTATCCTTGTACTCCCCTGATGCATAAACTACTTTTAAAAAAATAAGATCTTCCTCAGAGGCCGCCATAAAATTAATCAAAGGTCTTCTTTGAGCATATGTACAACCATCACTAACTAAGCTAATTCCCTTTTGAGGTCAAGTATCTTTAATTGGCTGAAGGATTCTAGTGATATTGGATTTTTTTTCAAAAGCGTAGTTCTTAGAGCAATATACGCAGGAGGAACCAATCCATCAAGATTGTGATTAGCAACAAATTTATATGAACTAACATAATATGGATTTCTAGTTAGATGAAATGACAAACCACCAGAATAAAACATCCTAGCTATGTGACTTCTTAACTCATCTCTAGCATTATTTTGAAAAGTCATATCAATAGGTTCATCTCTTCTTTTTTGGTTTCCTCAACCAATTGAGAAGTTTGACTTGCATTATGATACAATAGTACCTTAGGAGCCGGTTTGCATTTTTCTACTTATGTAGCAACCACTTTTTGAAGCTCTTTTAAATACTCTTGGGTCACCTTTGGACATACCCTAATAGCATTCTCAGATATTTTTAGCAAGTGACTCTTTACTCTAAAATATGAGCCAATGAAATCTATCTCACAAAAATTGCATTTTCATTTTCTGTTTTCGCCACCAATTTCTCTACTATGGATAAGAGATAAATAATCCCAGAGTGACAGATTATCATCCTTGTTTGTGCCATCATAAATAAATGATGCAGCAGGCCCAAAGCCGGCCCGCTCTGGTCGGCTCAGTCCGACCTAGCCAGAGGAACACGAATGGCACCCACTGTCGGGCTGCAGCCCAAGCACCCCACCCATGACCGCACCTATTCTCAGCACGGCGGGATGTTGAGGCGAGGTCTCGAACCTAGCCCCTTGATAAAGAGCTTTCCTAACAGCTCTCATCACCAACTCCCGATTTTATTTTGGTTTAGGGTTTCATCCTCCCGATTTTATTACAGGCGAACGCCGAAAATTTGAGCGGGATAATACGGCGGCAAGCTCGAAATGTCTCATAAACCCTTAATTTTTGAAATTAAAATAAGAGATGAAGGGGTATTTTGGGCAAGTGAATGTTACACCATGCCTAGAAATGGGTTTCCTTATAATATAAAGATGGACTAAATATACATCTCCCGATTTTATTTTGGTTTAGGGTTTCATCCTCCCGATTTTATTACAGGCGAACGCCGAAAATTTGAGCGGGATAATACGGCGGCAAGCTCGAAATGTCTCATAAACCCTTAATTTTTGAAATTAAAATAAGAGATGAAGGGGTATTTTGGGCAAGTGAATGTTACACCATGCCTAGAAATGGGTTTCCTTATAATATAAAGATGGACTAAATATACATCTCGGCATCAGCACCTAAACAAATTAGTTTCGGGTTGGATGCTTAGATTCTAATATGGCAACAAGTTGGGCGAGCGTCCTGCTTGTGTCACCAAGTTAAGAAAGAGAGTCCAAGCGTTAGTACTCAAAGACTTTATATGTGATGGAGTGTGTTGAAAATATAATCTCATATCGAGAAATTCATATAGACTTGGGCACTTCAAAAATATTTTAAGCCCCTGCCTACAAATAAAAGATTTTGGTTTGGCTACTTTAAGTTCTAATACAGTGGCAGGCAAGGCCCTTGTGTCCTCAGATAAAAAAAAAGTCAGTGAATTTGTGAACAAAGACTATTGTCATGGGATGTGTTGAGAATATAATCTTATATAAAAAAATGCATATAGTCTTGTCCACTTAATATAGATCCTGAGCTTCTCCAGCTACAACTAATTGATTTTAGGTGAACATACTACTCAGGCCAACTCTATATGTCGGCCAGTTCAAACTCCGACATCACCCAAAATAAAACTTTTTGAGCAGAGATGAAAAAAATAATACTAATGCAATTGACTAATCAAGATGATTGTAACTTCAATGCTTCTTCTACTATCTATCAGTCCGAAAAAACGTGCTAAAAAAATCTCACGGGCCTCGGTAGGAAAAGAACCTCAGTAAGGAATGCCTCCATCATGATATTCCCAGTTGTCGTCCATGTCATCAATGGATTTTTTAGATGCACTATTTTCTTCTTGGGATGGAGTTGAGCTGAACTTTGGTGTGGAAAATCTCCTGTCAGGTGTGGAAAACATCAAGTTGGCATTAATCTCATAGTAAGTATAGTTAAACAGAAGGGGTAATTAGCAATGAGAACATTTCAAACTAATTGAAATGCAGTTGTAAAATGATATCTAAAAAGAAGAAAAATATGTCCAGTTATGCAAGTGTAGGTACTACATAACAAATGTTGAGCGAACATAATTTAATCTCACATTGATATCTGAACAGTGTGTTAATGTATAAAATGTCAAGTTATTGACTGTCAAAGCTTTGGCTTGATATGACGGTGGGTTTTGTTGGGGACAAAAGTAGACCTGTCCAAAAAACCCGTCCGGCCCGGCCCGAGTCTGACGGGCCCAGGCTTTTGCCGCCCGATCCCGGGTCTCTTTAGCCAGGCTCGGGCACCCTCTCAACGAGGGAGCCCGTCAAGGCCCACAAGGTCGTGCCGGTTTTCGCTAATAGGCGGGATTTTCCGCATATTTTGGAAAAGCCGCCTGCAATCCCGCCCAGCGGGCGGGATTTCGGGAAATCCCGCCTGACGGGATTCCAACTGGGCTGGGTGTCGGGCCTAGTCTAGGCCTGGTGCCCGGGCTTAGCCGGGCCAGGCTGCGAGCCGATATGGGGGTCCTATGGGGCCCCCAAAGCCCGTCCTGGGCCCGGGGCGGGGTAGCTTGGGCCTGGTCTTGTTGAACACGACTAGTCAAAAGTGTCCCCAACTTTCACACTCAGCGACAGACCTCTTGAGAGCGAGGGGAATTAGGGACTACAAACAATAGTTTACTAGCCACAAAGAGACGAGGGCAAACAAAGCCAAAGATGTTGCGAACGGCTACACCAGATGTTCCCGCAATGGGAAAACCCCGCTTGTTGCAGGAAGTAATATTGCTTTTTCAAAGAGTTATTACAGAGCTATTATAAGGCAAAGATATGGGACCGAAAGCTAGGAAACCGAGAATAGTCATGTACAAAAAGTCTGGGCCCGAAAAAGCCCGCTCGGGCCCGGCCCGGAAAAAGCCCTGCTAGGCCCGGCCCGGGCCAAGGCCGGGCTTGGGGACCTTACCGGGCCCCCATATTAACTGGTTGCCAGGGCCGGGCCAGGAAAAGCCCAGGCATCGGGCCTAGCCTGGGCCAGGCACCAGGCTAGGCGGAATTTCCCTCCTGACAGGCAAGATTAAAATCCCACCTATTAGGCGGGATTTCCTATGGAATCCCGCCTATTTAGGCAAGATTTTAATCCCGCCTGTTTGGAAATCAAGCAGGCCTGGGCCAGCCTGAAAGGCCTTATCGGGCCCACTCTTTGAGAGGGAGCCCGAGCCCGGCCTGGCCCAAGCTATTTGGAATAATTAAACTAAAATTACTTGATCAAAATTAGATTGCATTCTTATACTATAAATTAGTCTAAATGTAGAACATAATCATACTATTGTAGATCCCTTGAAACTCACTATAGCACAAGAAAATCTATGGTGATCTCAGTTCATGAGAATGTATAGATGAGACATCATTAAAACTAAGATCTGAAAAATCTTAAAAGTTGACTTGTGAAGACATGAACATGATATGATCATTTTTTGTTTAATGTATGAATTTTGTATTAGTGGCAAAGAAGTCATTACTGTGTAACCGCTCAACAATCGTTCATCCGGCATAGCAGGTAGCCGATCGGCGATCGCTAAGTGGAAATATGTTGTTATAAGCGGGGTTCACTATTTGAATCAGCAGTTGTGTCGTGCATGTGTGGTGTATCGTGCATGGTGGTTGTAAACTACTCCCACCTAGCAGGTAACCAGTCCCACCGGCGTAAACCATGTAATTGTTGTCCTGAGAGCAGTAATATATAAGTAGATGTATTGTTGTATTGTGGGATGTTGAATGAAAGAATTGAATTGTCTTGTGTTCTTGCTTATCTTCTTCCCCCTTTTCCTTCTGTAATTTACCGCTCTACAGAAGAACGCATTCCCCTTCCTCTTCAGATATTTCCTTAGAAAAGTCCCCCATTCCACCGTCACCTAGAACCTCAATTTGGTTTGAATCATTGGTTTCAAATCCTCCGTCCATTGCTGCAATGGCGGACAACAAAGCGGAGTACCAAGCTATGCGAAGGGACATCGACGAACTGAAGCAAATGATGTGGGAGGCTTACCTGGAGCAATCAAGGACACTGGAGGAGCTCCGTGACATGATTCCAATGTGCGGTGTGCACCGTGAGTCTGCCTCTTCCTCCCATCAAGTTTTGATGAAGGGTCTCCAGCAATACTCTAGAATCGACTTCATCCCAATCGCAAGAACAAGTTCACGAAGACGTTGTGACACCAAAGACTATTCATCGTCTCCTACAAACAAACAATCATGAATCAACAAAACGGAAGATGACATTTCAGAGAACTTATTCATTGGAAATATTGAATACATCTAGATTTTTCATGACACGGGTATGCTAGAAGTTCAAAATAACACACGTCAGCGGGCGGGCGGGCGAGGAATTTGAGCATGTTGGAGACGGTGATTGGTGATGTTGGAAGCACAACATCTGCCCAATCCTAGGGAGCACCGTACGTTGTTCTCATGGCTCCGCCTGCAGGTACAAGCACCTCGGCGACCAACACCAATCATGGAGTAGGAAAATGATCTGATTCAAGGGAAGTAACCAAGGACAGTACCCAGCCACAAGCTACATCGACAGGATGTCTCACATTTCTAATGCCTCGAGCTATCGAGCCAGTGAAAGTCGTGAACACGAAGGAGGCTACCTAGAATGATCACACCAGGAGGAAAAGAGGCTCGTCGTCCTCTGATCCCTGACGGGAAGGATCTTAGAAGGAGTGGGCATTGGTACGGTTCTTTTCCGTTTATTGTTTGAATTGTGTATTAGCAGCAAAAGCAGTTGTTACTATGTAACCACTCAGCGATCGTCGATCCTGCCTAGCAGGTAACTGCTCGGCAATCGCCAAGTGGAAATAATCCATTGGGGCTGAGTTCACTATTTGAACCGGCGGTTGTGTCATGTGTGTGTGTGGAGTGTGCGTGTGTTGTAGTTGAAAACTACTTCCGCCTAGTAGAAAACCGCTCTCGGTTAACCGTGTAACTATTGTCCTAAGAGCAGTAGTATATTAGTTGATGTCTTGTGGGAAATTGAATGAATGAATTGAATTGTTTAGTGTCATGTTTATCTTCTTCCTGCAGACGACCACATTCCCCCCTTCTTGTTCAGGCAATACCTTAGTGAAGCCCCTATTCAACGCCACCTAGAATCTCAATTTGTTTCATATCAGAAAATCCCTTGATTCTGGATAAAGCCAACAGCATGACAGATTCTAATGGCGGTGAGAGAGATAGAAACTAGACAAAAATCACTGATCTTTGATGTTCGAGAGCAAATTTGTTTTAGCAAGCGGATAACGGAAAAGATTAAGAATCAAGACGCTACCTCCGTCGATTCCGGCGGCCAGCTTCCCGCTTCTTCCGCTTCAATTCATCCCGCTTGTTCTCGAAAAACCTTCTCCTCTTGCACTCCTGTATTACGCCCGCCTTACTTACCTCCCTCCGAAACCGCCGGAGAAGCACCTCGTCTGGTTCGTTCTCTTCTACGAAGATTTGCACGTTGTATCCCGAGCTAAAGAACAGAAAGTTTGCATTGCGCAATGAAGGGTTCACCACTTCCGCCAGTGAATCGGTGTTCCTGTAGGTGGATGGAAGCAAGGAGGGCGCGGCTAAGAATGATCCGGAGGCGGAGGTGGAGAATTTCGGGAATCGGGGATGTGACACGGCGGAGAGGATGGCGGAGCAAGAATAAAGAGAAGAGGGGCTGCTGGGATTTTTGGGGAAGGTCAGCTGCAGGTGCTTCCAGGTGACCGCCATTAGAGACGCGAACTGAACGAAGTTGAGGGCGGAGTGAATTTCTTACTGCCGGCAGAAGGTGAAGGGACGGTGACGTACAAAACAAGGGTTTAAGGGAGGGAAAAAATTTAGGTGCACACAATGCACCCTCCTTCTGTGCCCATTTAAATACTTCCAATCATGTGGGCCCCACTTTCTTTCCTCCCATTTACAAAGAAAAAACTCCGAAAATTTTTGTCCTCCTTCCTCGCCTCCGCCAGCGCCGCACATCTAGGGTTTCGGTGAAGTTTTTCTATCGTGCCCCTCTGAACGTCGGCTGCAAGGAGCGTTCTAGGTGAAGGCATCTAGGGTTTCGGTGAAGGAGCATGCAAGGTGAAGTCATTTGTGCTCCAGAGAGAGCTCTTTATTGCAATCAAATCTTCCTCCGGTCGGTAAGCAATCTATAATTTCCTCACCTGATATTTCTGATGTAGTACCTACATGGATTTTCTTCTAATGCAGGTGTTCCCGTGCTTTTGAAAACTCAGAAGTAGTCCATCTCTATTACTTGATGCATCAAACGCTCGAGAAATCGGTAGTTGATAGTTATGGCAATGTAAGTCTTTAAGCTTCCTGCACTGCAAAAGTTCTACCTTCATTCTGGTATTTGAACAGAGAATGAGCAAGATGTATTATATTTTTTCCAGCTGAATCATCATATTACAGTTGGAATGCAATTTGCCCGACTCTTAATTACAACTATTTTTTTTCAATTACAACTGGAATTTATATATTACAACTGTTTTTATTTGCAGAGAGGAAACGTAACATTCCCTGTTGTGCACAGTGAGGAGGAAGCATATGATGCATACTGCGACTATGCTCATAAAACAGGCTTTAGTGTTAGGAAGCAGAATATTGTTTATTGGACTCATACGATGATTATTAAGGGCCGAGGGTATTGTTGCTCCAAGTCTGGTGTAAAGGTATCAAAACCGATGCTTCACGATCAAAAAAAGTACCGCAAGTTGGATACTCGCACAGGTTGTTTAGCATGCATATATTTCAATGCAGATAAAGAAGGGAAGAATTGGGAGGTTGCGAAATTCGTCGAAGAACATAACCACCCTCTAGCATCAGAAAATGACAAGCATTTACTAAGGTCTCGTCGTAGTATATCTAATGTCCAAGCTAGTCTTCTGAAGAATATGACTGGTGTGGGTATTAGAACAACTGATGCATATAATTTTCTTGTTGATGAAGTAGGTGGTGTTGAAAATGTAGGGTTTTCTAAGACCGATGCCTATAATTTTATCGAACGAGAAAGGAAAGCTCTAGTAGATAGTGGGGATGCCATGAGCCTGTCAAAAATATTGCAGGAACGACAATCAGAGGATAATATATTTTCCTACGATATTCAAACTGATGAAATGAACCGACTGATTAGTTTTATTTGGATCGACGGGCGTAGCAAAATTGATTATGATTGTTTTGGTGATGTTATCATATTTGATACCACATATCGATTAAACAAGTACAACTTGGCATGTGCCCCCTTTATTGTTGTTAACCACCATTTGCAGAATATTTTTGTCAGTGGGGCCTTCATAGCAACAGAGACCATTGAATCTTTTTATTGGGTGTTTGAGACTTTCTTGAGAATTGTTGGGGAAAAACAACCCATCACGATATTTACGGATCAAGATCAGGCAATGGTTGTTTCTATTGAGAGAGTTTTTCCCAATACTCGACATCGTTTGTGCCAGTGGTACATTTCAAAGAAAGCACCGTCAAAGGTACCTGTTTTCAATCGTGATAGATGTATTAGATCTCTTTTCTACAATTGTATGAGTAAATGTGATAGTGAGGTTGAATTTGAGAATTGTTGGAGTGATATGATAAGTAGAGGAAACCTGAACGAAAATAGGTGGTTGCATGACTTATTTAAGGTTAGAATGAAATGGTCAACCGCTTTCAATAAAGAGAGATTAGATCTCGGTATATTATCGACACAAAGGAGTGAATCGGCCAATAATGTTTTACATGGTTGTTCTAAAGCAACCAGTTCACTAGTTGAATGTTATGTTGGTTTGGACAAATTAACCTCAAGTTAGCGTCGATCCGAACACGATGAAGATTTTCGATGCAAACATAGTAGTGTGACATTAAAGTACAAGGATTGTATACTACTCAAAAAAAATATCGAAGATTTATACTCGAAAGAGTTATTCATTGTTTGAGCAAGCATTTATGGACGATATTGTTGGTGTTTGTATTGTAGAGGAATCAGGAATAAATGACGATCGTATATTGTTTGTTACACAGCATTCTGACATAGCCAATAATGTTAAACAGTGGTTCGTGCCATTTCAGCCAACCAATTATGATGCCGAATGTTCATGCAGAGGGTTTCAAACAAAGGGAATATTATGCAAACATATATTAAGGGTATATAATCATAAAAATGTTACGCAAATACCCGAGAAATACATACTCAGCAGATTCACTCTTAAGGCGAAGAAGGATGTGTATCGTTTCAAGAGTGCAAGTCTGGATGACTTTGACTCCAATGTAGTGTTCAGGAGTCATATGATGAGGTTTACCTATAATCTCATTCGTCGAGTAGAAGATTGTAAGATTGCTAGAGATTATGTAGTAAGTGTCATGAATGAAATTGCTAAGAAATCGGATGAGATACTAGATGATGATGAGAAGACAAAAATGGTATATTTCCTGATAATAATAAAGACAAGGGTACAGTTCGCGATCCACCGGCAATGCGGCGCAAGGGCGATCAAATAACCGACCTAAGAGTCATTGGGAGAAACCAACAACGAAAAGAAAAAGTAAGAAACTTTGTTTGCAAATTTTTTTTTTGACTTTCAATTACTAATACTCTTGTGCATGTTTATTTTTTTAGAGGACATAAAGAAGTCAAAGGGAGAAGATCATATCATGAAAAATGTCAATATAGAACCTAAGGAGTACGACTTCATAAGAAATTTGTCTCTGGATCGAGACTCGGCCCCAGTTGATACGAATCCTTGCCCGAATCTAAACAATGAAGTCTTGGTGGATGATATATATTTAAATTTTTCTGCAATTCCAGATGTATTTAAATGGTGATTGTTAGCATGTTTAAGCATATTGATATTAAACCTTGCAGTTTCTATTAATCAAACGCTCAACGTCTTGTTTGTTTTTTTAGAGCTAAATTTTGAATGAAATTTGAATCTCTCATTTCCGATAATATTGTGAATGCTTGAATACTTGTTTTTATGCCAAATCATTATCCCTCAAAATTCATCCATAGTCTTAATTTTATACAGAAAAACCATTTGAAATTAGCAAAGGGCCTTTGAATGTTTGAAGTAGTACTGCAATAATTTCAGCTCTAATTCTCGGCATGTCCTTCGGCCAGCCACTATGCGTCTTCCAATCCACCGGATCCTTCCCCAAGCTCGCCTCCATATACTTCATCAAAAAGATGTCGCAATCATTGTCGTTGTCCTGTGTGGGAAGCCCTTCTACTATATGTATTGGACAGTCAATAATTTCTCCTGGAAGCACCTCTGATCTGTCCTCCTGAAGAAATCTTATATGCACATAAAAATACAATATAGTCGGACATGAAAGATAATAAATTTACAATTACATTATAAAATATAGTAACATACATTTTCTCGAAGGGATGACCTATGCATGGGATTCGGAAGTGAATCGTAGAAATCCCAATACCCGGCCTTCATATTTCCCACCAACAGGACCCAATGGCTTACAACATGACATGGGATCATGATAGCCTCGGCAGCTCTAAATGAGTCATGGATTATATGATCTACCAGTCTACGGCTTGTTTTGCCACATCTTTTAAAGTACTATAGATAAATAGGGAGAAAAAGACAAACAATAAAAAAACAAACAATTATGAGTTTAACTTAATAATATTTTTCATTACCGCATGGTTGGAAGATACAAATAAGAAACTGATCATCTTATTATCCTCCTTTTCTTTGAGGGAATTTAAAATGTAGGCATATGCATCTATATGGGAGGAGCACACCCACCCGGTTCCTAAAATGTCAAGAAGACTCAATCGAGAAATATAAATATTTCTCCTCTCAATAACAATAGAATCCCTGCATAAAGTGAAATGGGTAAATAATAAAATTTTTATAAAGAATAATAAAATGAATGCAACTTTACGTACATATCAGGGTATCGACCCAATACGAATTCAATTATTTCTCTACGTTGGGGAGAAAGATGATCCCTCCCGGGATATGGTGTTATCGCTTTTTTGTAGGGATCTATGCTATCCCTCTCCCTCTTCTTTTTTCTTCCCTTTACCGGTGTGATCCTTATACTTCGTGTTGTAATTATGGCTTTCTCCCCCTCCTTCTCCTTTAAATCTGTCTCTTTTGGTGGTGATCTTGGTGGCGACGGTGATGATGTTTGTAGAATACTTGCACTTGGTCCCCCTTCCCCAAATAGGGTTGCCAATGCATCAAACTTCTCTTGAATAAAGTTTTTGAGTTCGTCTACATAGCCTTGAAATCGCTCCTCCCTCTTTCTCTTCTCCTCTTCCCTTTTCGTTTTTTTAAAAACCTTCTTCTCCTCCTTCATCTCCTTCTCCACCTTCCTCTTCCTCTCATTCTCTCTCTTCATTTTTCTTCTTTTCTCTAACCCTCTTCTCCTCCTTCATCTCCTTCTCCACCTCCCTCTTCCTCTCCTCCTCTTCCTTTTTCTTCTTCTCCCTAACCCTCTTCTCCTTCTTCTCCTTGTTTTCCTCCTCCCTCTCCTTACTCTCCTTCTTTACCCTTCGATTCTCCTCCTCCTCAAAATCTGATGAATCTGCCTCGACTTCTTCTCCTACTAAGTCTTGCTCCTCAACCGATATATAAACGAAAGCTCTCCTAACCTGAATAAAAATAATCACTCATCTTATATGGCTATGAATCAATTAATTCAAAAATAATAATGTACTACTTACATTGTCGGGCTTTGACAATTTGACTTGGAGTTTTGAACATTGCTTGGCGCTGATGGTAAGCTTGGAGGACCATCGGTGCAATCGAGGTATGGCTATTTCAGAAGTTGGCGATGCTATAGAGGTATTTCAAAAAACCAAACCTACAAAAAAGAGATGAGATAACTATAAATAATTAATAAAATTACAGTTGAATAGAGAACTATAAGATGATCGTGTTTTTCCTTACCACCAAGATGACAGTAAATCCCTCGAGGTAGCCTAGATTTGTCATCTCTTCCCTAGCAGCAGCGTGACTCATACGAGAAAAATGAGAGTGAAGCTAGAAAACAATGTATGGCCATCGGCCAGTTAATTGCTCCAAAATCATCCAATCCTTGGAAATCTAAAATGCAAGTTGGTACTTTAAGCCCTTTAAGAGGGAAGAATAGTACTGCCAATACATATCTAACAAGAGCATTTACTCTCCTAAGCTCTAGGGTTGGGGAGGCCTCCTCAATACTGAGGGCAACTATCTCCTGCACTAAATCCTTATGCTTGTAGTTAGATAAAGGGTTTCGCTGAAAATGAAATTCTCTTCCGTGGTTCGGAAGACCCAGAATGCATGCAACTTCATTCACAGTTAATTTAACATAACATTTACCCAAAACAAAAGCATTTCTCTTGACAGAGTAAGACTTCATAATGTAATATAATAATGAGATATTTTGTTGAATAGCCGGCATATTGAACAAATCTAAAATCTTAAGTCCTCGGAGAGACTTGATCGACTCATCAGATAGAACATCCAATAAAGGTTTAGCATTGTCTTTAAAAGATTTTACAGCACACCGGCTATACAAATAACTTGAACCTGACATCTACAGACAATAAACAATAATAAAGTTAATTACAACTGGAAATATAACTAGGTTACGAATGGAATAGAATATATTGAAATAAGAAATATAACTATGTTACAACTGGAATACTAAGATTACAACTGGAATAAAAAAAATTTGACTTGTTTTCTCCAGGTTTTCCAGTAATAATTAGGTACAAAAAATTCCAGTTGTATTTTCCGGGTTTTCCAGTAATAATTAGGTACAATAAATATAGAGTATGACATCTTAGTATTCCAGTTTTAACCTAGTATTTCGGTTTTTTACAACTGGAATGTGTATGTTTTTAAGGTATAAAAAAACCAAAATACTAGGTTCAAACTAGAATATGCCAATTTCTAAGGTGGAAAAATAAGTTACGACTGGAAGAGAAGGAAGACATATGTGAATGAAAACAAGCAAAAAGGTGGAACCAAAGGAAAAAATCCGGCGTGATACCTTCAATGTTCTTTCGCTGATGATTTTCGGCCAATCTACAGTTAATCTTCCTTCTGCGGCGATGGCGGAGACGTTTTTGGAGGGGCAGGATAGGAGGTTTTGATGTTCACCGAAACCCTAGATGCCTTCACCTTGCACGCTCCTTACAGCAGCTCCAAAATTTTTCACCGAAACCCTAGATGTGCGGCGCTGGCGGAGGCGAGGAAGGAGGTGAAAAATTTTCGGAGTTTTTTTCTTTGCAAAGGGGAGGAAAGAAAGTATGACCCACAGGATTGGAGGTATTTAAATGGGCACAGGAGGAGGGTGCATTGTGTGCACCTAAAAGGGCGGGACCATCTGGCCACCTCGTTCAGTCCGACAAAAATGATTTTTTCCGGCAATTCCAAGTTGGTTAGGTGTAATCCAAATTTTTAAATAAAATTGATTAATTTCAAATCCCTAAAAATCGATCCGTGCAAACCAGCCTCCCTCTCTTCTCTTCAGTGGCGGAATTAGGATTTAAATGTCACTCGGGCACAATAAATTTTAACATATATTTCATTGTTAAAATTTATCATAGCCAAGGTTATCTCTATCTTGAAAATTGAAATTAAGTCTACTCTAAAAGACCGATATTATTCTGAATTTCTGAACCATTAATAATATTCCCAAAATCATGACCTAACAAAGATTACATATGTCGTGTGTCACTAAACAAGTGACTACGTCCAGTTACTAAAACTTTACAAAATTTTCAGTTCAGATCAGCAATCTGATTGCCCACAGCTATACTTCTCTCAAAACTATCCCAACACATTAATCCATCTATAATGGTAGCAAAACTTTGGTCTAAACAATTATGGCTTCTATATTCTAGCAAAGTATCAAACATACACTGCAAATCCAGCAATTTTTTGAGTTTTCTTAAAGGTGAAAGGCTTGATCTGCAGCATTCTCAAACTAGTTATTCATTCAATTAAATTTGCAACTCTATCAATTTCTTTGAAATTATAAAATGTGGATACTTTTTTCCAGCATGATAGTCGCGCGCTCCAATTTTCATTTTCGAGCGTAATAATTACTGGGCGCGATCCTAGGCTTCCATAATTGGGAAAAATATCAAAACTTATTCTCATGATCCCAAATTTTGATACAACCCCTAAGAGAGCCTAAAATGAGCATAGTAATTTTTTGTAATTTTCCAAATTATTTTGGGCCTTTAATTTGGCCAAACAAATTTTATTTGGGCTTTTAAAAATACCAATTCAATTCCAAAAATTCTCAAACTTTTTGTGGATATTGCCCTCGTTAAGGGGGACATTTTTCATATTCAAAACATTTTCATGAGGGCTCTATTTTGGCCTCTTAAAAATAAAAACCCTTAATATTATATTATAATATTATATATATTATAATATAATATACAATATTAAGTTTATAAAAAAAACTGTACACTATCTCTCTCCCCCCCCCCCCCGCCGCCTGTACCAAACCGCACCTTGCGGGTCTCCTCCGCCACCGGCCGGCCACCGGCCGGCCGTGGCTCCACCACCGGCCGACTGCCCGGTGGTGGGGCGCTCCCTCCGGCGGTGGTCTGACGGCCTGCCACCGCCGGCCATCGCCGGAGCCATTTTTTTTTAAAAACGGGAGGGGAGGGGGTGACGGCGGCGGCGCTCCGGCCACCGGAGCTCGCATGCACCACGTCAGAAATGGGGAGGGGGAGGAAGAGAAGGTTCTACCTGGGTTTGGCGGGCTCGGGAGGGGCCGGCTTGGTCGGACATGGCTCAAGGTGGTGGAGGAGGGGAGGAGCTCCTTGGCTTGCCTTTTTCCGGACACCAGAGCTCTGGCAGAGGGGGGGAGAAGGGGGAGAGGGTGCTCTGAGAGCTGTGAGGGAAAAAGAGGGGGGGGGGGGTTTGGGTGGCTTTTATATAGGGAGGGGGAGGGGAGCTCCCTCCCTTTGGGTGGTGTGGGACTAATCCCTCCTTAGGGAGGGATTAATCCCACCCTCCAGCTGTCCTTGGACAGCTGGAGGTATCTCATTTTCCCCCATTTGGGGAAATGAAGGAGACCCTAAATGGGCTTGGGCCTTAAGAATGAAAGGGGAGAAAGAGAGAAGAGGAGGGGTAGTGGTGGGCCTCCACTCTCCTAGGGTGGGTTGTTTGCTGGTTGGGGGCCCAAAGTGTGTGAGGGGGTCAAGGGCTATTCATCCCTGGAGAGGGAGTTGCTCCTCATTTGGGAAAAAATTCCAATAAGTGGATTT